>CM033476.1:126521299-126541448 GCA_019447015.1 Hymenochirus boettgeri
CGTATTGTGGTGTAGTCGGTTAGTGCGGTGGTACTGTCGGTCAGTGTGGTGGTACAGTCAGTTAGTGTGATGGTACAGTGAGTCAGTGTGGTGGTACAGCCGGTTAGTGTTGTGGTACAGTCAGTGTGCCGTGGTGGTACAGTGAGTCAGTGTTGTGGTACAGTCGGTTAGTGTGGTTGGTACAGTGAGTCAGTGTGGTGGTACAGTTGGACAGTGTGGGGGTAGGATGTAAACTGACTTGACCAGATGTACCATCACACTGACAAGCTGTACCCCACAATGACCGACTGTACCCCCACATTAACCAACTGTACCACCACATTGACCGACTGTACCACAACATTGACTGACTGTACCACCACATTGACCGACAGTACCACCAAATTGACTGACAGTACCACCACTCTGGCCAACTACCATCACACTGACCGAATGCACCACCAGTCACTCACTGTACCACAACACTAACCGACTGTACCACAACACTGACTCACTGTACCATCACGCTAACCGACTGTACCACCACACTGACCGACGGTACCACCGCACTAACTGACTACCACCGCACTGACTGACTTGACCGGGTGTACCATCACAATGACCGGCTGTACCCCACAATGACCGGCTGTACCCCACAACCAAAGTAACTCACTGTACCATCACACTAACCGACTGTACCACCACACTGACCGACGGTACCACTGCACTAACTGACTACCACCGCACTGACTGTCTTGACTGGGTGTACCATCACACTGACAGGCTGTACCCCACTATGACCGACTGTACCCCCACAATGACTGACGGTACCCCACATTGACAGACTGTACCACCACATTGACCGACTGTACCACAACATTGTCTGACTGTACCAGCACATTGTCCGACTGTACCACAACATTGTCTGACTGTACCACCACATTGTCCGACTGTACCACCACATTGACCGATTGTACCACCACATTGACCGACTGTACCACCACATTGACCGACAGTACCACCACTCTGGCCGACTACCACCACACTGACTGAATGCATCACCACAGTCACTCACTGTACCACAACACTAACCGACTGTACCACAACACTGACTCACTATACCATCACGCTAACCGACTGTACCACCACACTGACCGACGGTACCACCGCACTAACTGACTACCACCGCACTGACTGACTTGACCGGGTGTACCATCACACTGACAGGCTGTACCCCACAATGACTGGCTGTACCCCACAATGACGGACTGCACCACCACATTTACCGACTGTACCCCCACATTGGCCGAATGTACCACCACACTGACCGAATGCACACACCACAGTCACTCACTGTACCACCACACTAACCGACTGTACCACAACACTGACTCACTGTACCATCACACTGACCGATGGTACCACCGCACTAACTGACTACCACCGCACTGACTGACTTGACTGGGTGTACCATCACACTGACAGGCTGTACCCCACAATGACCGACTGTACCACTACACTGACTTTCTGTACCACTACACAGACTGATTGTACCACCACCTTGACTGACTTTACCACCACACTGACTGACTGTACCGCTACACTGACTGACTGTAGCACTAAACTGATGGCTGTACCACAATACTGACTGACTGTACCACCACCCTGACTTACTAACACACTGTGACTGCTGTAACACTACACTGACTGACCGTAATACTAAACTAAATAATTGTACCCATTCACTGACTGCTGTATCACTGCACAAACTGACTATACCACTACATTAACTGACTGTTTCACTACACTAACTTAGTTACCTCTACACTTACTGGCTGTATCACCACACTGACTGACTGAACCACCAAACTGACTACAACCACACTGTGCCACTACACTAACTGGTTGTACCACTACACTGACTGACTGTACCATCACACTGACTGGACCACTACACTTACTGACTGTACTACTACACTGACTACACCACCACCACACTGACTTACTGAAAACAGAAAGAAAAGTGTTCAGGGCACTGTAATGTATTATTCTACTAAGTGTAGTACAGGTGCTAGTCTGAAAAATAACAATATAGAAAATGGAAGAAGAGAAAGACAGACTGCAAAAGACTCTGTACTAATTTGATGTAATAGACCGTCCTTTATTCTAATAATTTAACTGGGACACAAATTAAAAACATTTAAAACAATGATATCGAACCCCTCATATTAGTAAGTTATATAATGGCTTAAGTGGCATACACATGTTTCAACCGATATAAAAAAATGTATATAGCAGGTAATACTTATACCAGTCTGGTGAGAGGGGATTGAACACAAGGGGGGCGCTCACAACGTGAGCGCCCCCCTTGTGTTTGAATCCCCTCCACCCCGTGTTTGAATCCCCTCTCACTAGACTGGTATAAGTATTACCTGCTATATACATTTTTGTTATATCGGTTGAAACATGTGTATGCCACTTAAGCCATTATATACATAGTAACATAGTAATTAAGGTTGAATAAAGACATTCGTCCATCAAGTCCAACCTATTCACTTTTTTTTTTTTTTTTTTTTATTTATTTTTTTTTAACCCTACCTAACAGTTGATCCAGAGGAAGGCAAAAAACCCCAGTTAAAAAAAGGGGGAAAAAAATTCCTTCTGACTCCAAACGGCAATCGGAAAGTATCCTGGATCAACCAGATCTATATGCATTAATACCAGTAATTCTCAATTTTTTTAGTTTTAGAAACTATCCAGGCCTTTTTTAAGTTATTCAATGAACTTGCCATTACCACCTCTGCGGAAGACAGTTCCCCGTTTCACCGTTCTCACTGTAAAGAAACCTCTCCTAACTTGAAGATGAAACTTCTTTTCTTCCAACCTTAAAGGATGTCCACGAGTCCTCTGATATGACCTATTAGTGAACAATGCACCAGAGAGTTCACTGTATGGGCCATTAATATATTTGTATAAGGTTATCATGTCCCCACGCAATAACTTACTAATATGAGGGGGTCGATATCATTGTTTTTAATGTTTTTAATTTGTGTCCCAGTTAAATATTATAGAATAAGGACGGTCTTATTACATCAAATTAGTACAGAGTCTTTTACAGTCTGTCTTTCTCTTCTTCTGTTTTCCACACTGACTTACGGACCACCACACTGACTGACTGTTCCAAAACACTGACTGACTGGACCACCACATTGACTGACTGTTCCAAAACACTGATTGACTGGACCACCACACTGACTGCTGAATTACTACACTGACTGTAACACTAAACTGACTGACTACACTGACCTCTGTACCACTACACAAACTGACTATGCCACTACAATGACTAACTGTACCATCACTCTGAGTGTTTCCACACACTGATTTAAACTGATTTAACATTTACTGAGTGTTCTACCACATTTACTGACTGTACCATCACACTGACTGTACCATCACACTGAGTGTACCACTACATTGGCTTACCATCCCACTAACTGACTGTACTACTACACTGATGTCTGTATCACTACACTGACTGAATTTACAACTACACTGACTTTCTGTACCACTACACTGACTTATGTACCACTACACTGACTAACTGTACCACCACACTGACTGACTGTAACACTAGACTGACTGTCCTACCACAACACTGACTGACACTGCCACTATACTGATTGACTACAACAATACTGTCTGACTCTACCGCCACACCAACTGACTGTAGCACCACACTAGCTGTACCACCATACTGACTGACTGTACCACCACATTAATGGACTGTCCCACCACACTGACTGGTTATACTACTACACTGACTGTACCACTACACTGACTTACTGTACCACAAATCTGACTGTCTGTAACACCACACTAACTGACTAAACCACTAAACTTAGTGACTGTATCACGACATTGACTGACTCTACCACCAAACTTATTGACTGTACCACTACAATGGCTGACTTTACCACTACACTGACTTTCTGTACCACTACACAGACTGATCGTACCACCATACGACTGGTTTTACCACCACATCGGCTAACTGTACTGCTACACTGACTGTAACACTACACTTACTTACTATACCTTTACACTGGCTTACTGTATCACTACACTACACTACACTGACTGTTCACCAATATATTGAATGAAACACTACACTGACTGACTGTAGCACTATACTGGCTGTACCACAAAACGTAATGCTGTACCACAAAACTTAATGGCTGTACCACAACATTAACTGACTGACTGTACCACCACACTGATTACTAACACACTGACTGACTGTAATACTAAACTGAATAATTGTACCACTTCATTGACTGCTGTATCACTGCACAGACTGACTATACCACTACACTCGCTGACTGTACCACTTCGTTATCACTACACTTACTGGCTGTATCACCACACTTACAGGCTGTACCACCACACTGACTGACTGAACCACCACACTGAATGACTTACCACCACACTGACTGACCTACTACCACACTGACTGTGCCACTACACTGACTGACTGCACCATCTCACTGACTGATCCACTACACTTACTGACTGTACCAGCACACTAACTGACTTACCGCCACACTGACTGGCTGTATTACTACTGACTGACTTACTACCACACTGACTTACCACCACATGGACTGACTTACTGCCATACTGACTGACTGTACCACCACACTGACTGACTGTACCACTACACTGACTGACTACAACCACTGACTGCTGTATTACTACACTGACTGACTGAAACACTAAACTGACTGATTCTGCCACTACACTGACCTCTGTACCACTACACAGACTGACTATACCACTAAACTAACTGAGTTGTCACTACAATGACTAACTATACCACCACTCTGACTGTATCACCACACTGATTTAACCACTACACTGTACTACATTTACTGAGTCTACCACCACATTTACTGACTGTTTCACTACACTGACTTTCTGTACCACCACACTGACTGGCTGTTCCATCACACTGACTGGCTGTACCACCACACCGAGTTACTTTACCACCACACTGACTAGCAATAAAATGACTAACTGTACATTGACATAAACATTGACTTTATCATTACAGTGTCTGTACCACTACACTTACTGAATTACTATTATAATGACTGACTGTACAAACACACTGACTTTCTGTAGCACTACACTGAGTGTCTGTACCACTACACTGACTGACTGTACCACCACTCTGACTATACCATCACAGTGACTGACTTTACCACTACACTGAATGACTGTACCATCACACTGACTGACTATACCACTTCACTGACTTTCTGTATCTTCACACTGAGTGAACTACCTCACTAACTGGCTGTAGCACTGAGTGTATCACTAAAGTGATTTTATGTACCACTACACTAATGGACTTACCACTTTTCTGACTGAATTACCTCTACATTGACTTAATTACCACTGCAATGTCTGACTGTACAACTACAATGACTTTCTGTACCACTACCACTGGTGTCTGTATCACCACAGACTGACTACCACTACACTGAATGACTGTACCACCACACTGACTGACTTTACCACCACAGTGAATACCTTACCACTACACTGTACTACCACACTGTACTACTGACTGTACTACTACACTGACTGACTTACCACCTAGACTGACTGACTTACCACCTAAAATGACTGGCTTTACAACTACACTGACTTTCTGTACCACCACACTGAATGACTTACCACTATACTCACTGACTGTACTACTACACTGACTGACTTACCACCTACAGTGACTGGCTTTACAACTACACTGTCTGACTCTACTACCACACCAACTGACTGTACCACCGCACTAGCTGTACCACCACACTGACAGACCGTACCACCACATTAACGGACTGTACCACCACACTGACTGTGCCACTACACTGACTGACTGTACCACTACACTGACTGACTGTCCACTACACTGACTGGCTGTACCACTACACTGGCTATACCACGACACTGACTGACTTACCAACACACAGACACCTGTACCACTACACTGACTGCTCTACCACTACACAAACTGACTATATCACTACACTGACTTGCTCTGCCACCACACTGACTTACTGTACCACTACACTGATTGACTGTACCACTACACTGATTGACTGTACCACTACACTGACTGTACCACTACACCGGCTGACTGTACCACCAGACTGGCTGACTACTACAACACAGTGTGGTGGTACAGTCAGTCAGTGAAGTGGTGCAGTCAGACAAACTGATTGTGCCACTACACGGACTTACTGTACCACCACTCTGACTGACTATATCACTTCACTGACTTACTGTATCATCACACTGAGTGAACTACCATACTAACTGTGATTACAGTATCTGTACCACTACACTAACTGAATTACTATTAAAATGACTAACTACAACTACACTGACTTTCTGTAGCACTACACTGTCTGTACCACTACACTGACCTACTGTACCATCACAGTGACTGACTTTACCACTACACTGACTGACTGTGCCATCACACTGACTGACTATAGCACTTCACTGACTTACTGTATCATCACACTGAGTAAACTACCACATTAACTGGCTGTAGCACTGCACTGACTGTATCACTACAGAGACTTTCTGTACTACTACACTAATGGAATTACCACTATGCTGACTTTTTTTTTGTTCAATAACATTTTTATTTATTTTATTCATATTAAACTTCAGTGTACACAAAAACATATCCTTTAATTTATCATTATTTTAAACAGAGTTTACATTTGGTACATAGAGGATTAGGTAACAGTTTTACTTTCTCATATAGTTGTAATACTAGATCAGTTATTGTTTTTGTCACAGTTACTGCAGACTTCAACTATTTTTACCTAAACTTTCATTGCTGTGTTAGAGTTTGCTAATTTACTCAGTAAGTTACTATAATATCATACATCAATTTACCTTTAGATTTGCCCTTACTCCTATTAGGTGGACGGACTCACGGACGGGACCCCTCTCGCATTCCCTTCTATTGTCTTGGGTTGAGAGTTTCCGGATTTCGGATCCATTTCCAAAATCCACATTTCCCATAATTTGGTCTATTTTTTGATACCATTATACAGTGTTGCAGCTAAGTATTCATTGGAGTAAATCCTCCATATTCTCTCAATCAATTCCTTTCTGGTTGGTGCTGATTTTTTCTACGAAGCTGCCAATAGCTCTCTAGCTGCTGTACAAATATATATTACTAGTTTTTGGTTGTTGGCAGTCAAACCTTCCAGTGGCAGATTGAATAGTGCGTGTTGTGGGGAGAGTTTTATTGGTTGGTGAAGGACCTTCTCTATAAGTGTTTCACAGAGTTTCCAGAATTTTTTGACCTCGGGGCATTGCCACCAGCAGTGGATTTGATCTGCTTGATTACCACAGTTTCTAAAACATTGGTTGGGGAATGTTTTATTTATTTTATCTCTGAGTAAGTGATAGGGGTTTGTAGTGAATCCTTTTGTTCTTCTGTTAGTGTCGGGAGTTGGATATCTTTCAGAAATTCATCTATGTGGGTTTCAGTAATTCTTCTTCTGTCTATTGTTTTACCGTTGTATAAATTTTGATAATATTGGGCAAATTTATTTGAAATATATACAGGGTCATATTTTAAATTACCTTTGGAGTCTCTCAATGGGTGGAATTTATTTTGAGTTAATTTTTGGTTTAATTTGTGTGCCAGCATTGTGTCTGGCTTGTTGCTCTTTACATAGAATTTTTGATTTGTTAGCCTAAGTGCTTTTTCAGCATTAGTTTGGAGGAGAAGACTCAGTTCTTTCTGTAGTGTTAATCTTTCCGCATATAAAGTGTCGCTATCGTTTTTACTTAGTTTGTTTTCACATTCCTTTAGTTGTTCTTTCTTTTCTGTCTTGAGGAGATCTGGATTATTTTGCCTCTCCGTACTGCCTTATGGTAGCCTCCATGCCTTGTGGTAGCCTCCATGAGTCTACCAAGTTACATGTTTTGAGAAGCGTATTTAGTTGTTTGCAAGCGGAGAAATTAGGGGTAGATTTTGGAGGCTTTGATTTATCCATTTTAGGATTCAGTATTGTGTTAAAATCTCCCATAGCGAATATTGGGCCTGTAGCTTTGGTCAGGATTTTATTGGTTAATTCTTGAAAAAAGATTTTTTGTTGTTTGTTAGGTGCATAGATTGAAATGATTGTAAGATTTGTTTGGTGTATCGTTCCATTTACTATTATGTATCTACCTTTCGGGTCACAGAAATGTGATTGTTCTGTAAAGGGTAGTGTTTTGTCTATCAGAATAGCCACCCCTTCTTTTCCTGTGTTTGATGACGCCATATAGTGTGTTTTATACTTGTTGCCCCAATATTTCGGTTCCCTTCCTTTCTTGAAGTGGGTTTCTTGGAGCAACAATATATCTGGTTTGTGTTTTTGTAGTAGTGTAGTATTTTTCTTTTTTGTGGGGTGTTAAGACCTCTGACATTATGTGATAGAATTTTTAGTGGTTTTACCTTATTGTTATATAGCTTTGCTTTATCCTGCAGAGACCCTGGCTGATTATTTCTGCTCTCCTCCCCCTTTTCCTTTAGTATTCTTTTAGTAGTCCGTTCCGTTGTCCCATCCCTGAGTCCGCCACCTTCATCTCCTCCGTACATTTTGCTTTGTATTATCTTCAATTGTTTTTTTATTGCAGAGGAGAAATTGAACAGCAATTAGTGCACCTTAAATATTTCTTTAAGGAAGATAAATAGAAACAGATTTTTTCAAATATAACACTTAAGATAGATGCCTTTTATCGCTTTTAACTTTATACAATTTAACATTTATAGTTTGTTGTTGCTTCGGTTTTGAGATCCAAACCCTGTTAGATCTCTGGAGTGAGGAAAGTGGGCCTCACTATACTCCTTTGTTTATTGATAGGTAATAATTTTCCTATCTCTTGGGGGGGAATCCTATTCCAAACACCGTTTGGAAATAGCAGCTAGTTGGATAGAAATAGCGTGTACTCCTGGACAGCTAAGTTATATTACTGATAATTTACATTTTTAGGGGGGGGGGGGGGGGGGGGACAGGTTCCATCTGTATTTCCAATATGATAAGTCAGCGTTTTTTCTTTTTCTTTTTTTATTTATTAGTTACTACCCTCCCTTTGATAGCTTTGTTCTGAGGGTGGGGAGTAATAACATTACTAGGGGGTGTCAGGTGGGTATAGCTTGCTCCATTTTTAAGTTCAGTACTGTAGAGACCCAGTTTCCTTCTACCTTAAGAGAGAAAGGTACTTTCCAGATTTTTCAATGCCCTGTCCTTTATAGCTTTATTTGTTTTGTTAAACCTTAATGGTTTGGCATTTAGAGATGATTATTTCTCTCATTTGTAAGTTATCTATGTATTCGTATACATCTCTAGTGTATTAGTATAGCACATCACTTATAGCTTCTTTGCTCTTCTCTTACCCTTTCTTTATAACATATACAGTAAGAGAAATAAGGGTCAAGAATAAGAGGAAGAAGAAGAGGAAAAAAAAGGGGGGGTAGTAATTTGCTCATATCTTTAACCCAATATTTTCTCTCCCTCTCCCCTCCCTCTATCTCTCCCCCCCCCCCCCATCCCATCCCCTTTCTGAGGTTATTATATATTAACTTTGTATTTATCTTTAGTTTATAGTGAATCTGGAATATTCCCCTATTACAGTATACATTTATTTTAATACATTCCTGTTTCCTAGATACTTTCGATATATATTAATAAAATATTTTGGAGAAGTAGATGATCTCTCAGAGTGCTATGCTCGTTAACCGTTAGGTATTTGTCACTACCTTGTTAACTTGCGGGAGTATTGTCATCATTGAGATCTTTAAAGGATTGTTGTAACATTAGTACCTTATTGCAGTTCCGTACATAGTATCGTTTTATCAATAAAAATTCTTACATTGTACGCATTATGAAGGTATATTCTAGTTATAGCTATATTATAGTCTTTTCTTCAAGTGTTAATTTTCTCTGTTGTCTAAGTTCGGGGATCCTCAGCCTCCTGCTAAAGAATAAATTTGGGGAAGGTAGAAGAGAGACTAATATCAGCTTTTAGGCTAGATCAGATATGGCATGCTTTGAGAGTCCAATAGTCCGGGGGGTAAGGGAAATGATCTTGGGTAGGAGGGGGGGGAAGGGATTGTTTATAGTGTCTTGTTAACAGAGTCATTTAGTTCTCGATCTTAGATAGATTCATAGAAGACTTCTGATCCCCTTGTCTGTGATATCGGTTGGGACTTATATGTAGCGTTTTTGTGGTCAGGGTTGAGTGTAAGAGGGGGTATCCGGGGGGGCCAGTAACTCTACTCTGATTCATCCTTTTCTTTAACCTTTGAGATATTGCCATTTCGTAAGGACTCGATCATTGGGGGCGTGCAACTAAGCCTCCAAGTTCAAATATAAACGTTAACAGTTTTCTCTCTTGTTCTCCCCCTCTCCCCCCCTCCCACCACCCAGACACTTATCTTTATTGAGGCCATGTCCATGTTGTGGCAACTTGTTTTGAAAGGCCCTTGGTCCCGTGCTCCGGGTCTTGATAGCTACTGGATATAACCCATCGGTAGTTGTTGAGATCCCTTTGTATTTTGGGATACGTTTCGGTACTTTCGGTGGTCGTCGTCGTCCAAGTTTTCTTCGTGTTCTTCCCGTCATATCGGATGTACCACGGAGGAGAGGAGGGGGAAAAAAAAGGGGGGGGGGGTCAGTTCCCGCTCAGAGAAACTCTTGTATTGTTACTCATTAATGGGGTTGCATAAAAGTAAATTTGTTCTGTTTGTCTCTACGTGGACTTACTTAGTACTTTTACTCCTTAAGTCTTTCGGCTCTATTTCGTAGAGCTCTACATAAACAATAACATTGGTGATTTACCTTGCTATTACCGCTAGATCAGATCTATTAAAGGTGGTTTTACCTGTCCCTTGTGTACCCCTTGCTTTATTACCTCATTGATTTTAAATTCTGGATGGAAAGATTGGGTCTTTCCTTGGGGTTTTTGGTTGCGTGATTCTGCCTGGTGAGCGTTGAGGTCTTGGTGTGAAGTACTTGTTGGGTGGATATTCCTTTTGAGTTACCATTTGCTTTGCAGTGTAGCTTCTCCTTCATCTGGGTGTGTGATGGAGAATTGTCTCCCATTATGAAGGACTGTCAGTTTGAAGGGGAATCCCCATCTGTAGCGAATTTTGTTCCTCCTTAGGTGTTCAAGCAGGGGTTTAAATTCCCTTCGGCATGCTAAGGTAGTGTTGGAGAGGTCCTGGAAAAAGGAGATGTCCGCTCCTTCGTACTCCATCTTCCCCAAATTTCGCATTGCCGTCATCAGCTTTTCTTAAGTTGTGTAGTAATGTGGCTTACATATTATGTCCCTAGGTGGGTCGTTGGCAGCCGTTTTGGGGCGTAAGGCCCTGTGGATTCAGTCCATGATCAGTTTCTGTGGTTCTTCCTCTGGCAAGAGTTGCATAAGCATGCTGGTCATGTGAGAATCAAGGTCCGTTACTTCTTCGGGCACTCCTCGTATCCTTATATTGACCCTTCTGGCTCTATTCTCTGAGTCCTCCCGTTGATCCTGTAATATATATATGTCATATTTCTCTGATTTCGGCCTCCATTTGTTGACTGTGTAGTCCCAGTTGGTCCGTGGCTGTCTCTAGCGTTGATATCCGTTCGCCTAGGTTAGCGATTTCCTGGCGAACTTCTTGGATTATCTGTGTCTGAGACATCTGGATCGATTTTTGTATGTTTCTGTAGAGTTCTTCCAGATCAAACTTGCAAGGAGGTGGTGTTGTGCTTTACCGGGAGTTAGGCCCGTCTCCCTCCTGTTGGCCATGCGGTTGGTCCGCTTTCGGAAAGAACTCGGTAAGTTCCCCCTTATTGGGATTATTTTTGTTCTTTGGCCCCATTCTGTAGGCTGAGAGTCTTTGTTGGTCAATTTCTGCTTAAATTTCGCTTCAGGTACCCCCTAAAAGTGCAGGCTTAGTAGCTGTATCTACGGAGCTCCTGGTCTACACGTCCTCCTCCATAGCTGGTCAGGCTCCGCCCCCCTCACCACTATGCTGACTTAATTACCTCTACATTGACTTTATTAACACTGCATTGTTAACCGACTGATTGTACAACTACAATGACTTTCTATACCACTGGTGTCTGTATCACCACAGACTGACTGCTACTACACTGAACGACTGTACCACCACACTGACTGACTTCCACCACACTGAATGACTTACCACTACACTCACTGACTGTACTACTACACTGACTGACTTACCACCTACAATGACTGCCTTTACAACTACACTGACTTCCTGTACCACTACACTGACTGTTTTACCACAACACTGACTAACTTACCACTACACTCACTGACTGTACTACTTTACTGACTGACTTACCACCTACAATGACTGGCTTTACAACTACACTGACTATCTGTACCACTACACTGACTGCCTGTACCACCACACTGACTGATTGTACCACTAGACTTACTGTCTGACTCTGCCACTACACTGATGGACTGTACAACAACACTGTCCAACTGACTGTGCCACCACACTGACTCTGATTTAACCACTACACTGAATGACTGTACCACCACACTTACTGACTGTCCCATCGCACTGACTGAACCTCTACACTTACTGACTGTACCACTACACTGACTATACTACCACAATGACTGACTTACCTACACATAGACTGCTGTACCACTACACTGACTGGTGTACCACTACACTGACTGACTGTAACACTAAACTGACTGACTCTGACACTACACTGACAGCTATACCACTACGCAGACTGACTATACCACTACACTGACTAGCTCTGCCACCACACTAACTACCACCACACTGATTTAACCACTACACTGGTTGACTGTACCACTACACTGACTGACTGTACCACAACACTTAATGTACCACCACAAAGACTGGCTGTACCAACACACTGGCTGGCTGTACCAACACGCTGGTTGTACCAACGCACTGGCTGACTAGCACTATACTGACTGACTGATCACTAAACGGATTGACTGTACCAACACACTGACTGGCTATACAGACACACTGGCAGACTAGCACTACTCTGACTGACTGACCTCCAAACTGATTGACTGTACCACCACACTGACTTACCACCACACTGACTGACTTACCACCACACTCACTGACTTACCACCATACTCACTGACTGTACCACCACACTGAATGACTGCACCACCTCACTGAATGACTGCACTACCTCACTGAATGACTGCTCTACCACACTGACTGACTGTACTGCCACACTGACTGTGCCATTATGCTGACTTACTTTACCACTACACTGACTGTACCACCACACTGACTTACTGTACCAGCACTCTGACTGACCTATCACCACACTGACTGGCTGTACCACCACTCTGAATGGCTGAACCATTACACTGACTAACTACCACACTAACTGACTTACCATCACACTGACTGGCTATACCATCACATTTACTGACTGTACCATCGCACTGACCGTACCACTACACTGACTCACCACCCTACTAACTAACTGACTGTACCACCCAACTTACTGACTGTACCACCACACTGACTGACTTACCACCACACTGAAAGACTGTACCACCACACTGAATGGTGGTACACTGACTGTGCCACTATGCTAACTAACTTTACCACTACACTGACTGTACCACCACAGTGACTACTGTAATACTACACTGGCTGACTAACACTAAACTGACTGACTCTGCCACTAAACTGACCGCTGTACCCCTACACAGACTGACTGTATCACTACACTGACTGTCTGTACCACCACACTTACTGGCTGTACCACAAAACTGACTGGCTTTACCAGCACTCTGGCTAACTGTACCACTGCACTGACTGACATACCACTAAACTGACTTACCAAACGTCACTATTTAACACTCTCATGCAGCCCTTGTCCACTGACACTCTTCATTCCATTAACGCTCCTTAGGATTTCGCCAACTACTCCTGCGTGCCCCACCACCTGCAGTCCTGAAATCTTTCACCCCTGTCACCTATTCTGAAGTCTTCGAACTCCTGTTGTCCTCACCACTTACATTGTCTACCCTTGATCCCATGTCCTCCTTTTTACTTAGACACTATGCTAAAATTGATTCCCCTGCTCTTGCTCACCTCTGGGATTTTCCCTTCTGCCTTTAAACATGCTTGTGTCAAAACTCTTCTTAAAAAACGCTCTCTGGACCCTACCTGTCTCTCAAATTACCGTCCTGTCTCCCTTTTGTGTCAACTTTTAGAACGTCTTGTGTCTGCATGCATTACTAAATACCTCCATGCTAATAACTTATTGGACCCATTGCAGTCAGGATTCCGACCAGGTCATTCAACTGAAACTGCACTCTGCAAAGTCTCAAATGACCTACAAACTGCCAAAGCCAAGGGCCAGTTCTCGGACCTTATTCTCTTGATCGTCTGCCTTTGATACTGTGGACCACTCTCATCTTATGTATGTATAAAGCGCCACTTGGGGACATAACGCTGTACAGTAACAAAATACAATAAAGTCATACAAGGGGGACAAATACATAGATAGTTCAGTACATAAATATATAAATTATATAAATATAAGTGCTAGAGCTTTGCCACAAGAGAAAATAGAGATCCCTTCCCTGTAGCGCTTACAAAATCTTATGCATATTGTATATTCTCTGGGCATCCGCAATCAATCTGTGGAGTGGTTGTCTTCTTATCTAACAGATCTTGACATCTACTCAAGTTCCGCTACTTGGACTCCCAGCCTTTCATCTTTCTCCTCTCCAGTCTATTTTAAACTCAGCAGCTCAGATCATCTCACTCTCCTCCAAAAGAACCTGCAAAACCGATACTTCTTTTAACCTTTAAATTAAGTGAGAACTCTGCCTGAAAAGGCTGTTTTCACATAGTGAGAGAGAAGGGCTGTAGATTCGCTTACCTTCTCTGCAGCTGCAGGTCCTTCACACAGCAGAGAGGAGTCCTTCCTGTCTCCCTCACACACTGAGGGAGTCTGAGGCTGTGCTCGCCGGTGGCACTGTGCAGGAGAAGCCTTAGGAATGTCACATGTCAGCCTCCCACCCATTAACTTTCTGGTCAGTCATTTCTTTATATCTTGGGCTGTGGAGCATGTAGAGAGGTGGTTGATGTAACTCTAACTTGTTTGGAGACCACAGTTCCCCTTTAAGGCAGGAGGAGGCAGTGTTCTTCGGGGGTTTGTGGAGAAGATTTCCTTGAGAGGAACGGAGGGCATGGCCAGGAACATAAGGGACCAAGAGACAAGATAAGTAGGGAGGTGCAGTAAAAAGCGTGGGGGGTAATGCGGCATGCCCCTTCACTTTGCATTTTGCTGCTGATTTTACCATCCATACTTATTTTTGGGAACACTGTGCTACCTACCAGGATTGTCTTACTTTAGGTTTAGGTTACTGGGCAATTTAGGTTTCTTAGAATTTGTATCCAGCAGAATTACTCTGAGAGATTCATTCATTATGCCTGTTTGTCACTTTGCCCACTTTGTTCATTGCCCAATGTGTTTTCATCTATTTGTTTGTATTGATTATATATAATAAAGATATTTTTGCATTATCTATGTCTCAATGTCCACCACTGGGCCTTGCTTAATTTATGAGGATTGTTTATGAGTGCCTTGAGGACTTTGTGCCCCTTGTTTTACCTGGTACTATTATTTTCTTCCTTATTTTTCCCTATTTCTTCTTCTTTATTGCTATGCTTTCTATCCCTGTATACATTTAAACTAATTGAACTAATTGCAGCAACCTTATGGAGATATAGCCAATATGCAATAGAGTTGTTTTTACACTAGAAATGCTATTTTTGGTCTCTAGTTGCACTTAAATATGGATGTACAACAGCCCTATTTTATATATACTGACTGAACCACTACACTGACTTAATTACCATCGCCTCTGTAGCACCGAATGACTGTGCCACTACACTGACTGACTGAACCAGCACACTTACTGACTGAACCACTACACTGACTGACTGTACCATCACACTGACTGAACCATCACACTTACTGAATGAACCACCACACTTACTGACTGAACCACTACAGTGACTGACTGTACCATCACACTTACTGACTGAACCACTACAGTGACTGACTGTACCACTACACTGACTGACTGTACCACTACATGGCATACAATAACAAAAACTGCTGCCATGGCAAAGTGCTGTTTTAATGCAAACACTTATGTGCTACATGTTCTTGCAATAGCCCAGAACTTTGTCACAGCAGCTGTTATTGTATGTTATACCGGCAATCCTTATCATATAGTGGAAGTCACTGTACACTAACTGACTGTACCACTACACTGACTGACACTTTACTGACTGCCATATTACTGATTGTCTGTACCACCACTCCGACTGACTGTACCACTACACCACACAGGTTAAAAACAAGGCCCCCAGTGTACGCTACTTCCATTGTTTTGGACATTCCGAGACCTTGCCAAAAGAATAAGGTGGGCATTCCGCCCTGGATATTACAACCTGCTATAGTTTACATGGCAAGGGGTATTTAGATAGTACAACCTCCCAAGGTTTAAATGGATACTGCCACCTGACAAAGTTTGCATTGGAGAGGGTACCTGGAAACTACAACCTGCCAAGGTTCGCATGGGAAGTTGTGCGTGGATATTACAACCTGCCAAGGTTCGCATGGGAGGGGGTACGTGGATATTACAACCTGCCAAGGTTTCACATGTGCAAAGGTTGGGGTGTGTGATTGCTTTGGGATTTACAACCTGGACTCGCTAGGTGCGCATGGGAGGGTGCTGACGTGATATTAACATTACAACCTGATCCACACAGATGGTATGCGTCCCATGAGTGTTCTCAAGAGTCTGTACCCGGGTGTGGATTACATCAGCGAGCAGCGGGTCCGGTGGTAGGGTTCGGGCGGGGGTGGCATGGATGTGGGGTTAGTACTGGGTGGGTCATATTCTCTCTGGGACCTGCCAAGGTTCGCAGGGGAGGGGTACGGGGATAATACACCTGCCAAGTTCCAGGGGAGGGGGTACGTGGATATTACAACCTGCCAAGGTTCGCATGGGAGGGGGTACGTGATATTACAAACCTGCCAAGGTTCGCATGGGAGGGGGTACGTGGATATTACAACCTGCCAAGGTTCGCATGGGAGGGGTACGTGGATATTACAACCTGCCAAGGTTCACATGGGAGGGGTAACGTGGATATTACAACCTGCCAAGGTTCCATGGGAAGGGGTACGTGGATATTACAACCTGCCAAGGTTCACATGGGAAGGGGTACGTGGATATACAACAACCTGCCAAGGTTCACATGGGAAGGGGTACGTGGATATTACAACCTGCAAGGTTCACATGGGAAGGGTACGTGGATATTACAACCCCAAGGTTTCGCATGGAGGGGGTACGTGGATATTACAACCTGCCAAGGTTCACATGGGAAGGGGTACGATGGATATTACAACCTGCCAAGGTTCGCATGGGAGGGGGTACGTGGATATTACAACCAGCCAAGGTTTTCATGGGAGGGGGTACGTGGATATTACAACCTGCCAAGGTTTTCATGGGAGGGGTACGTTTTTGTTAATCCTCTAAATAAATTAACAGGGCGTTTCCACCCTTAAAAAAAAAAGTAGCTTGTTGGTTATCTGCTCTCAACCATGCACAAGGTTAAGCATGTGTAGAGGAGGCGGCAGCATGTGCAGAGTAAGTTTGCAAGGGAGTGGGGTCTTGTGTCTTGTGTGGGGTCTGCCATAGTTTGAATGGGAGAGGGAACCTGGATATTACACCCTACCAAGGATTGCATGTGAGGGGGTCCTGTATTTAACAACCTGCCATGGTTTGAATGGGAGGGAGTAACTGGATAAAACAACCCCTCCGGGTTTGCATGGGAGTGGGTACCTGGATTTAAAGGGACACTAAAGTCCCATAATCCAGAAAATCAACTCTGTGCCATCTGTTTATTTTATTCACAGGGAGGTGAGAACGCTTATTCTCACCTGCCTGTGAATAATAGGACGCTCGGGGGACCTGGAACTTACCTTACTGCCGCTCCACTCGCAGCCGCAGCCGCTCCTTCACTGACAGCCGCTCTGTCCCGTCCGCGTGCCCTATCGGGAGAGAACAGCTGTTCAGTGAAGGAGCGGCTGCGAGCAGAGCGGCGGGTAAGGTAAGTTCCAGGTCCCCCAAGCGTCCTATTATTCACAGGGAGGTGAGAATAAGTGTTCTCACCTCCCTGTAAATAATAGAAACGGATGGCACAGAGTTGATTTTCTGGATTTAGTGTTCCTTTAACAACTGCTCCGGGTTTGCATGGGAGGGGGTACCTGGATATAACAACCCCTCCGGGTTTGCATGGGAGGGGGTACCTGGATATAACAACTGGTCCAAGTTTGCATGGCGGTGGGTACCTGGATATAACTACCCCTCCGGGTTTGCATGGGAGGGGGTACCTGGATATAACAACCGGTCCAAGTTTGCATGGGAGGGGGTACCTGGATATAACAACCCCTCCGGGTTTGCATGGGAGGGGGTACCTGGATATAACAACCGGTCCAAGTTTGAATGGGAGTGGGTACCTGGATATAACAACCCCACCTGGTTTGCATGGGAGGGGGTGCCTGGATATAACAACTGGTCCAAGTTTGCATGGGAGGGGGTACCTGGATATAACAACTGGTCCAAGTTTGCATGGAAGTTGGTACCTGGATATAACAACCGGTCCAAATTTGCATGGGAGGGGGTACCTGGATATAACAACCCCTCCGGGTTTGCATGGGAGGGGGTACCTGGATATAACAACCGGTCCAGGTTTGCATGGGAGGGGGTACCTGGATATAAAAAACGGTCCAAGTTTGCATGGGAGTGGGTACCTGTATATAACAACTCCTCCATGTTTGCATGGGAGGAGGTACCTGGATATAACAACCCCTCCGGGTTTGCATTGGAGGGGGTACCTGGATGAAAAAACGGTCCAAGTTTGCATGGGAGTAGTTACCTGGATATAACAACCCCTCCGGGTTTGCATGGGAAGGTGTACCTGGATATAACAACCGGTCCAAGTTTGCATGGAAGGGGGTACCTGGATATAACAACCCCTCCTGGTTTGCATGGGAGGGGGTACCTGGATATAACAACCCCTCCGGGATTGCATGGGAGGGGGTACCTGGATATAAGAACCCCTACTGGTTTGCATGGGAGGGGGTACCTGCATATAACAACCCCTCCGGGATTCCATGGGAGGGGGTGCCTGGATATAACAACCCCTCCGGGTTTGCATAGGAGGGGGTACCTGGATATAACAACCGGTCCAAGTTTGCATGGGAGTGGGTACCTGGATATAACAACCCCTCCGGGTTTGCATGGGAGGGGGTACCTGGATATAACAACCGGTCTAAGTTTGCATGGGAGGGGGTACCTGGATATAACAACCCCTACTGGTTTGCATTGGAGGGGGTACCTGGATATAACAACCCCTCTGGGTTTGCATAGGAAGGGGTACCTGGATATAACAACTGGTCCAAGTTTGCATGGGAGTGGGTACCTGGATATAACAACCCCTCCAGGTTTGCATGGGAGGGGGTACCTGGATAAAAAAACGGTCCAAGTTTGCATGGGAGGGGGTACCTGGATATAACAACCCCTCCTGGTTTGCATGGGAGGGGGTACCTGGATATAACAACCCCTCCGGGATTGCATGGGAGGGGGTACCTGGATATGACAACCGGTCCAAGTTTGCATGGGAGTGGGTACCTGTATATAACAACCCCTCCATATTTGCATGGGAAGAGGTACCTGGATATTACAACCCCTCCTGGTTTGCATGGGAGGGGGTACCTGGATATAACAACCCCTCCATGTTTGCATGGGAGGAGGTACCTGGATATAACAACCGGTCCAAGTTTGCATGGGAGGGGGTACCTGGATATAACAACCCCTCCTGGTTTGCATAACCCTACCTAACAGTTGATCCAGAGGAAGGCACAAAATAAAAAATAACAACTAAAAATGGGACTCCAAATGGGAAGGCACAAAATAAAAAATAACAACTAAAAATGGGACTCCAAATGGCTATTGAAAAATTGGAAAG
>CM033476.1:126541649-126556289 GCA_019447015.1 Hymenochirus boettgeri
CAGCATGTGCCAAAAAAAAACCTTTGTGCCCTAAGGGTCCCCCCTTGTGTGCCAAAAGGGTCCCCCCTTTGTGACAAAAGAGTCGCCACAATGTGCCAAAATAAAAAATTCCCTAAGGGTCCCCCCTTGCGTGCCAAAAGGGTCCCCCCTTTGTGCCAAAAGAGTCGCCACCATGTGACAAATTTTTTTTTTCCCTAAGGGTCCTCCCTTGCGTGCCAAAAGTGTCCTCCCTTTGTGCCAAAAGAGTCGCCAGCATGTGCCAAAAAAAAAAAACCTGTGTGCCAAAAGGGTCCCCCTTTGTGCCAAAAGAGTCGCCAGCATGTGCCAAAAAAAAAACCTTTTTGCCCTAAGGGTCCCCTTGCGTGCCAAAAGGGGCCCCCCTTTGTGCCAAAAGAGTCGCCACAATGTGCCAAAAACAAAAAATTCCCTAAGGGTCCCCCCTTGCGTTCCAAAAGGGTCCCCCCTTTGTGCCAAAAGAGTCGCCACCATGTGCCCATAAAAAAAAAATTCCCTAAGGGTCCCCCCTTGCATGCCAAAAGGATCCACTCTTTGTGCCAAAAGAGTCGCCAGCATGTGCCAAAAAAAAAAACTGTGTGACCTAAGGGTCCCCCCTTGCGTGCCAAAAGGGTCCCCCCTTTGTGCCAAAAGAGTTGCCACCATGTGCCCATAAAAAAAAAACTCCCTATGGGTCCCCCCTTGCGTGCCAAAAGGGTCCACGTGCCAAAAGGTCCCCCCTTTGTGCCAAGAGTCGCCACTGTGCCAAAAAAAAAAAATTTCCCTAAGGTCCCCCTTTGCGTGCCAAGTCCCCCCTTTGTGCCAAAAGGATCGCCAGCATGTGCCAAAAAAACCCATTGTGCCCTAAGGGTCCCCCCCTTGCTGCGTCCAAAAGGGTCCCCCCTTTGTGCCAAAGAGTCGCCAGCATGTGCCAAAAAAAATTCCCTAAGGGTCCCCCCTTGCGTACCAAAAGGGTCCCCCCTTTGTGCCAAAAGAGGTCGCCACCGTCCAAAAAAAAAATTTCCCTAAGTGCCCCCCCTTGCTTGCCAAAAGGGTCCCCCCTTTGTGCCAAAAGAGTCGCCAGCATGTGCCCAAAAAAACCATTGTGCCCTAAGGGTCCCCCTCTTGCGTGCCAAAAGGGTCCCCCTTTGTGCCAAAAGAGTCGCCACAATGTGCCAAAAAAAAATTTCCCTAAGGGTCCCCCCTTGCGTGCCAAAAGGGTCCCCCCTTTGTGCCAAAGAGTCGCCACTGTTCAAAAAAAAAAATTGCCCAAGGGTCCCCCCTTCGTGTCCAAAAGGTCCCCCCTTTGTGCCAAAAGAGTCGCCAGCATGTGCAAAAAAAAAAATTTCCCTAAGGTCCCCCTTGCGTGCCAAAAGGTCCCCCTTTGGCCAAAAGAGTCGCCACCATGTGCCAAAAATTCCCTAAGGGTCCCCCCTTTCGTGCCAAAGGGTCCCCCCTTTGTGCCAAAAGAGTCGCCACATGTGCAAAAATTTCCCTAAGGGTCCCCCCTTGCGTGCCAAGGGTCCCCCCTTTGTGCCAAAAGAGTCGCCACCCTGTCCAAAAAAAAAATTTCCCTAAGGGTCCCCCCTTTGCGTGCCAAAAGGGTCCCCCCTTTGTGCCAAAAGAGTCGCCAGCATGTGCCAAAAAAACCATTGTGCCTAAGGTCCCCCCTTTCTGCCAAAGGTCCCCCCTTTGTGCCAAAGATTCGCCACCATGTGCCCCAAAATTACCCTAAGGTTCCCCCTTGCGTGCCAAAAGGGTCCCCCTTGTGCCAAAAGAGTCGCCAGCATGTCCAAAAAAAAAACCTTGTGCCCTAGGGTCCCCCCTTGCGTGCCAAAGGTCCCCCTTTGTGCCAAAAGTCCGCCACATTGTGCCAAAAAAGAAATTTCTAAGTTTTCCCTAAGGGTCCCCCCTTTGTGCCAAAAGAGTCGCCACCCTGTCCCAAAAAAAAAAAAAAATTTCCCTAAGGGTCCCCCCTTGCGTGCCAAAAGGTCCCCCCTTTGTGCCAAAAAGAGTCGCCAGCATGTGCCAAAAAAAAAAAAAATTTCCCTAAGGGTCCCCCCTTGCGTGCCAAAAGGGTCCCCCCTTGTGCCAAAGAGTCGCCACCGCAATGTGCCAAAAAAATTCCTAAGGGTCCCTCCCTTGCGTGCCAAAGGGTCCCCCCTTTGTGCCAAAGAGTCGCCACATGTGCCAAAAAAATTGGTCCCTAATGGTCCCCCCTTGCGTGCCAAAAGGGTCCCCCTTTGTGCCAAAAGAGATCGCCAGCATGTGCCAAAAAAAAAAATTATTCCCAAGGGTCCCCCTTGCTGCCAAAGGTCCCCCCTTTGTGCCAAAAGAGTCGCCACCAATGTGCAAAAAAATTCCCTAAGGGTCCCCCTTGCGTGCCAAAAGGGTCCCCCCTTTGTGCCAAAGGTCGCCAGCCATGTGCAAAAAATTTTTCCCTAAGGTCCCCCCTTGCGTGCCAAAAGGTCCCCCCTTGTGCCAAAAGAGTCGCCCATGTGCCAAAAAAAAAACTTTCCTAAGGGTCCCCCTTGCGTGCCAAAAGGGTCCCCCCTTTGTCCAAAAGAGTCGCCACATGTGCCAAAAAAAAATTCCTAAGGGTCCCCCCTTGCGTGCACAAGGGTCCCCCCTTTGTGGCCAAAAGAGTCGCCACCGCATGTGCCAAAAAAACTTTCCCCTAAGGGTCCCCCCCCTTCGTGCCAAAAGGTGTCCCCCCTTTGTGCCAAAAGAGTCGCCACCTGTGCCAAAAAAAAAAAAATTTCCCTAAGGGTCCCCCCTTGCGTGCCCAAAGGGTCCCCCCTTTGTGCCAAAAGAGTCGCCACCGTGCCAAAAAAAAAAATTCGCCTAAGGGTCCCCCCTTGCGTGCCAAAAGGGTCCCCCTTGTGCCAAAAAGTCGCCAGCATGTGCAAAAAAAAATTCCCTAAGGGTCCCCCCTTGCTGTGCCAAAATGGTCCCCCCTTTGGTGCCAAAGAGTCGCCACCGATGTCCCAAAATAATTTCCCTAAGGGCCCCCCTGGCGGCCAAAAGGGTCCCCCCCTTTGCCAAAAGAGTTGCCAAGCCTGTGCCAAAAAAAAAAAAACTTGTCCCTAGGGTCCCCCTTACGTGCCAAAAGGTCCCCCCTTTGTGCCAAGAGTCGCCACAAAGTGCCAAAAAAAAAATTCCCTAAGGGTCCCCCTTGCGTGCCAAAAGGGTCCCCCCTTTGTGCCAAAGAGTCGCCAGCATGTGCCAAAAAAGAAATTTCCCTAAGGGTCCCCCCTTCGTGCCAAAATGGTCCCCCTTTGTGCCAAAAGAGTCGCCACCACATCCTACTGCTCGTGGATGTTGTCAAACACTCTGCCGCTTGCTGTCGTGGGGGAGTACCCTCTGTGCCACCACAGCACTGTCGCCAACGTGGTGTGACAGGTAGCGTTTGCGGGTTGCGCAGACAGGGTAATGTGTGTGCCAAAGAGGCGCCTGTGCCATATGAGGTGCGTCCGGGTCCCTCAAGGTGCCAAGCAGGCCCGCGGTGCGGGTCCGTCATGAGCAAGGTGAACTAGGGTAACACCCCTTTGCTGAAGTCCTTGTCGCACACAAGTGCACCACCAAAAAAAAAAAACCTTGACATGGGTGGGGGTCCCCCCGGCAAGGGCTGTGCAGGCGAAGGTCCTTGGTGGTGCCCACAACATTGCTGCCAAAAATAGTGACTCACAAGCAAGCATTTCCAAAAAGACCACACACCCATTTTCCCTAAATGGTCCGCCAAAATGCGCCCCTTCCCAGCCGTCACCCCAAAAGAGTCCCAGCATGTGCCAAAAAAAAAACCATTGTGCCCTAAGGGTCCCCCTTGCTGCCAAAAGGTCCCCCCCTGTTGTGCCAAAAGAGTCCACATGTGCAAAAAAAAAAAAAATTCCCAAGGGTCCCCCCTTCGTGCCAAAAGGTCCCCCCTTTGTGCCAAAAATTCGCCACATGCCAAAAAAAATTTCCCTAAGGCCCCCCTTGCGTGCAAAAACTTCCCCCCTTTGTGCCAAAGTCGCCAGCATTCCCAAAAAAAAAAACCTTCCCTAATGGTCCCCCCTGTCGTCCAAAAGGGTCCCCCCTTTGTGCCAAAGAGTCGCCAAGCCACCTCCTGAATAACCCGCCCTTGTGCCAAAAAGAAAAAAAATTTTCCCCTAAGGGTCCCCCTTGCGTGCCAAGGTCCCCCCTTTGTGCCAAAAGATCGCCATCAGTGGCCAAAAAAAAAAAACCATGTGCCGCCCTAAGGCATGTGCTTGGTCCCCCCCTTGCAAGGTCCCACTGCGTGCCAAAAAGGTCCCCCCTTTGTGCCAAAAGAGTCGCCAGCAGGTGCCAAAAAGAAAACCAGTGTGCCCTAGGGTCCCCCTTGCGTGCCAAAGGGTCCCCCCTTTGTGCCAAAAGAGTCGCACATGTCCAAAAAAAAAAAAAAATTCCTAAGGTCCCCCTTGCGTGCCAAAAGGTCCCCCTTTTGTGCCAAAAGAGTCGCCACCATGTGCCAAAAAAAAAAAATTCCCTAAGGGTCCCCCCTTGCCTGCCAAAAGGGTCCCCCCTTTGTGCCAAAAGTCGCCGCATTTGCAAAAAAGTTTTCCCTAAGGGTCCCCCCTTTGTGCCAAAAGAGTCGCCACATGTGCCAAAAAAAACCCATGTGCCCTAAGGTTCCCCTTGCGTGCCCAAAAGGGTCCCCCCTTTGTCCAAAAAGTCCCAGCATGTGCCAAAAAAAAATTTCCCTAAGGGTCCCCCTTTGCGTGCCAAAAGGGTCCCCCCCTTGTGCCACAAAGAGTCGCCACTGCCAAAAAAAAAATCCCCACAGTGGTCCCCTCCCTTTGTTGCGTCCAAAAGCTAGGTCCCCCCTTCGTGCCAAAAGGTCCCCCTTTGTGCCAAAGATGTCGCCACCATGTGACAAAAATTTTTTCCCTAATGGTCCCCACCCCTTGCGTGCCAAAGGTCCCCCTTTGTGCCAAAAGGTTCGCCACCATGTGCCAAAAAAAATTCCCTAATGGTCCCCCCCTTGCGTGCCAAAAGGGTCCCCCTTTGTGCCAAAAGAGTCGCCACATGTGCAAAAAAAAACTTATTTCCCTCAGGTCCCCCCTTGCGTGCCAAAAGGTCCCCCCTTTTGTGCCAAAAGAGTCGCCACAATGTGCCAAAAAAAAAAATCCCTAAGGGTCCCCCTTGCGTGCCAAAAGGGTCCCCCCTTTGTGCCAAAAGAGTCGCCACCATGTGCCAAAAAAAATTTTTGCGTGCCAAAAGGGTCCCCCCTTTGTGCCAAAAGAGTCGCCACCATGTGCCAAAAATTTCCCTAAGGGTCCCCCCTTGCGTGCCAAAGGGTCCCCCCTTTGTGCCAAAAGGGTCCCCACCATGTGACAAAATATTTTTCCCTAAGGGTCCCCCCTTGCGTGCCAAAAGGGTCCCCCCTTTTGTGCCAAAAGAGTCGCCAGCATGTGCCAAAAAAAAACCCTTGTGCCCAAGGGTCCCCCCTTGCGTGCCAAAAGGGTCCCCCTTTGTCCAAGGCCAAAAGAGTTCGCCAGCATGTGCCAAAAAAAAATTTCCCTAAGGTCCCCCCTTGCGTGCCAAAAGGGTCCCCTTTGTGCCAAAAGAGTCGCCAGCATGTGCCAAAAAAAAATTTCCCTAAGGGTCCCCCCTTGCGTGCCAAAAGGTCCCCCTTTGTGCCAAAAGAGTCGCCAGCATGTGCCAAAAAAAAAAATTCCCTAAGGGTCCCCCTTGCTTGCCAAAAGGTCCCCCCTTTGTGCCAAGAGCGTCGCCACCTTCAGTGACAAAAAATTTCCCTAAGGTCCCCCCTTGCGTTGCCAAAGGTCCCCCTTGCCAAAGAGTCGCCACATGTGCACAAAAAAAAATTTCCCTAGGTCCCCCCTTGCGTGCCAAAAGGTTCCCCCTTTTTTGTGCCAAAAGGTCCCGCCAGCATGTGCCAAAAACGAAATATCCCTAAGGGTCCCCCTTCGTGCCAAAAGGGTCCCCCTTTGTGCCAAAAGAGTCGCCACCCTGTGCCAAAAAAAAAAAAAATGTTCCCTAAGGTCCCCCCTTGCGTGCCAAAAGGGTCCCCCTTTGTGCCAAAGATCGCCCCATGCCAAAAAAATTTCCCTAAGGTTCCCCCCTTGCTGCCAAAGGCCCCCCCTTTGTGCCAAAAGAGTCGCCACCGTGCCAAAAAATTTCCCTAAGGGTCCCCCCCTTGCTGCCAAAGGGTCCCCCCTTTGCCAAAAGAGTCGCCAGCATGTGCCAAAAAAACCCATTGTGCCCTAAGGGTCCCCCCTTGCGTGCCAAAAGGGTCCCCCCTTTGTGCCAAAAGAGTCGCCAGCATGTGCCAAAAAAGAAATTTCCCTAAGGGTCCCCCCCTTTGTGCCAAAAGAGTCGCCACCCTGTCAAAAAAAAAAAAAATTTCCCTAAGGGTCCCCCCTTGCGTGCCAAAAGGGTCCCCCCTTTTGGCAAAAGAGTCGCCCATGTGCCAAAAAAAAAAAATTTCCCTAAGGGTCCCCCCTTGCGTGCCAAAAGGGTCCCCCTTTGTGCCAAAAGAGTCCCAGCCAATGTCCAAAAAAAAAATTCCCTAAGGTTCCCCTTGCGTGCCAAAAGGGTCCCCCTTTGTGCCAAAAGAGTGCGCCACAGGTGCCAAAAAAACATTGTGCCCTAAGGGGTCCCCCCTTGCGTCCAAAAGGTCCCCCCTTGTGTCAAAAGAGGTCGCCACCTTGTGCCAAAAAAAAAATTCCTAAGGTCCCCCCTTGCGTGCCAAAGGGCCCCCCTTTGTGTGCCAAAGAGTCGCACATGTGCCAAAAAAAAACCTTTGCCCTAAGGGTCCTCCCTTGCGTGCCAAAGGGTCCCCCCTTTGTGCCAAAAAGTCGCCAAATTGTGCCAAAAAAAAAATTCCCAAGGGTCCCCCTTCTCCCAAAGGGTCCCCCTTGTGCCAAAAGAGTCCGCCGGACATGTGCCAAAAAAAAAGTTCTTCCCAAGGTTCCCCCCTTGCGTCCAAAGGTCCCCTTTGTGGCCAAAATAGTCGCCACCTGTGCCAAAAATAAAAATTTCCCTAAGGGTCCCCCTTGCGGCCAAAAGGGTTCCCGCCCTCCCTTTGTGCCAAAAGAGTCGCCACAGTGCCAAAAAAAAAATTTGCCCTAAGGGTCCCCCCCTTGCGTGCCAAAAGGGTCCCCCCTTTGTGCCAAAAGAGTCGCCACCATGTGCCAAAAAAAAATTCCTAAGGGTCCCCCCTTGCGTGCCAAAAGGGTCCCCCCTTTGTGGCCAAAAAAGTCGCCAATGTGCCAAAAAAAAAAATTCCCTAAGGTCCCCCCTTGCGTGCCAAGGTCCCCCCTTTGTGCCAAAAGAGTCGCCACCATTGCTGACAAATAAAAAAATTTCCCTAAGGGTCCCCCTTGCGTGCCAAAAAGGGTCCCCCCTTGGTGCCAAAAGGCCTGCAAGATCGCCACCATGTGCAAAAAAAAATATTCCCTAAGGGTCCCCCTTGCGTGCCAAAAGGGTCCCCCCTTTGTGCCAAAAGAGTCGCCAGCATGTGCCAAAAAAAAACCCATGTGCCCTAAGGGTCCCCCCTTGCGTGCCAAAGGGTCCCCCCTTTGTGCCAAAAGAGTCGCCCATGTGCCAAAAAAAAAAAAATTCCCAAGGTCCCCCTTGCGTGCCAAAAGTCCCCCTCCCTCGTCGCCTCCCCTTTTTGCCAAAGAGTCCAGCATGTGCCAAAAAAAAAAATTGTCCTAAGGGTCCCCCCTTGCGTGCCAAAGGGTCCCCCCTTTGTGCCAAAAGAGTCGCCACATGCCAAAAAAAAAAAAATTCCCTAAGGGTCCCCCCTTTGTGCCAAAAGAGTCGCCACCATGTGCCAAAAAAAATTTTCCCTAAGGGTCCCCCCTTGCGTGCCAAAGGGTCCCCCCTTTGTGCCAAAAGGGTCGCCACATGTGCCAAAAAAAACCCCATGTTGCCCTATAGGGTCCCCCCTTGCGTGCCAAAAGGGTCCCCACTTTGTGCCAATAAGTCGCCACCATGTGCCAAAAAATAAATTTCCCTAAAGGGTCCCCCCTTTGTGCCAACGAGGTCCCACCCTGTCCAAAAAAAAAAATTCCTAAGGGTCCCCCCCCCTTAGCGTGCCAAGGGTCCCCCTTTGTGCCAAAGAGTCGCCACATGTGCCAAAAAAAAAAAAAATTTCCCTAAGCGTCCCCCTTGCGTGCCAAAAGGGTCCCCCTTTGTGCCAAAAGAGTCGCCACCATGTGCCAAAAAAAAAAATTCCCTAAGGGTCCCCCCTTGCGTGCCAAAAGGGTCCCCCCTTTGTGCCAAAAAGTCGCCCCATGTGCCAAAAAAAAAACCCCTTGTTCCCTAAAGTCCCCCTTGCGGCCAAAGGGTCCCCCCTTTGTGCAAAAGAGTCGCCAGCATGTGCCAAAAAAAAAAAAAATTCCTAAGGGTCCCCCCTTGCGTGCCAAAATGGTCCCCCTTTGCCAAAAGGCCGCCACCATGTTGCCAAAAAAATTTTTCCCTAAGGGTTCCCCCCTTGCGATGCCAAAAGGTTCCCCCCTTTGTGCCAAAAGAGTCGCCACATGTACAAAAATTTTTCCCTAAGGGTCCCCCCTTGCTGCCAAAAGGGTCCCCCCTTGTGCCAAAAGAGTCGCCCGCATGTGCCCAAAAAAACATTTGCCCTAGGTCCCCCCTTGCTTGCCAAAGGGCCCCCCTTTGTGCCAAAATGGTCGCCGCGACATGTGCCAAAACAAAAATTTCCCTAAGGTCCCCCCTTGCTGCCAAAGGTGTCCCCCCTTTTGCCAAAGAGAGTCGCCACAATTTGCCAAATAAAAAATCTTTCCCTAAGGTCCCCCCTTGCGTGCCAAAAGGTCCCCCCTTTGTGCCAAAAGAGTCGCCACATGTGCCAAAAAAATTTTCCCTAAGGGTCCCCCCTTGCGTGCCAAAAGGGTCCCCCTTTGTGCAAAAGAGTCGCCACCGCATGTGCCAAAAAAAAATTTCCCTAAGGTCCCCCTTCGTGCCAAAAAGGGTCCCCCTTTGTGCCAAAAGAGTCGCCACTGTCCAAAAAAAAAAAATTTCCCTAAGGGTCCCCCCTTGCGTGCCAAAAGGGTCCCCCCTTTGTGCCAAAAGAGTCGCCACCCTGTCCAAAAAAAAAAATTTCCCTAAGGTCCCCCTTCGTGCCAAAAGGGTCCCCCCTTTGTGCCAAAAGAGTCGCCAGCATGTGCCAAAAAAGAAATTTCCCTAAGGGTCCCCCCTTGCGTGCCAAAAGGGTCCCCCCTTTGTGCCAAAGAGTCGCCACCCTGTGTGCCAAAAAAAAAAATTTCCTAAGGGTCCCCCCTTGCGTGCCAAAGGGTCCCCCACTTTGTGCCAAGAGTCGCCACCATGGTACAAAATATTTTTCCCTAAGGGTCCCCCCCTTGCGTGCCAAAGGTCCCCCCTTTGGCCAAAAGAGTCGCCACATGTGCCAAAAAAAATTGTGCCCTAAGGGCCCCCCTTGCGTGCCAAAAGTGTCCCCCCTTTGTGCCAAAAGAGTCGCCAGCATGTGCCAAAAAAATTTTCCCTAAGGGTCCCCCCTTGCGTGCCAAAAGGGTCCCCCCTTTTGCCAAAAGAGTCGCCACAGGTATGTGCCAAAAAAAGATATTTCCCTAAGGTCCCCCCTTGCTGCAAAAGGGTCCCCCCTTTGTGCCAAAAGAGTCGCCACCTGTGCCAAAAAAAAAAATTCCTAAGGGTCCCCCCTTGCGTGCCAAAAGGGTCCCCCTTTGTGCAAAAAGTCGCCAGCCATGTGCCAAAAAAAAAATTTCCCTAAGGTCCCCCCTTCGTGCCAAAGGTCCCCCCTTTGTGCCAAAAGAGTCGCCACCCTGTCCAAAAAAAAAAAAATTTCCTAAGGTCCCCCCTTGCTGCCAAAAGGGTCCCCCTTTGTGCCAAAAGAGTCGCCACCCTGTCCAAAAAAAAAAAATCTTCCCTAAGGGTCCCCCCTTGCGTGCCAAAAGGTCCCCCCTTTGTGCCAAAAGAGTCGCCACCATGTGCCAACAAAAAAAAATTCCCCTAAGGTTCCCCCCTTGCGTGCCAAGGTCCCCCCTTTGTGCAAAAGAGTCGCCACCCCCACCGTCCAAGTGCAAAAAAAAAATTCTTCCCTCAAGGGTCCCCCTTGCGTGCCAAAAGGGTTCCCCCCTTTGTGCCAAAAGATGCAACGCATGTGCCAAAAAAAAAATTTCCCTAGGTCCCCCCTTGCGCGTGCCAAAAGGGTCCCCCCTTTGTGCAAAAGAGTCGCCACAATGTGCCCAAAAAAAAAAATCCCCCTAAGGTCCCCCCTTGCTTGCCAAAAGGTCCCCCTTGTGCCAAAAAGAGTCGCCACATGTGCCAAAAAAAAAATTCCCTAAGGGTCCCCCCTGCATGCGTGCCAAAAGGTCCCCCCTTTGTCCAAAAGAGTCGCCCATGTGCAAAAAAAAAAAAATTCCCTAAGGTTCCCCCCTTGCGTTGCCAAAAGGTCCCCCTTTGTGCCAAAAGAGTCGCCACCATGTGCAAAATTTTTTTTCCTAAGGGTCCCCCTTTCGTCAAAAGGGTCCCCCCTTTGTGCCAAAGATCGCCACCAATGTGCCAAAAAAAAAATTGCCCTAAGGTCCCCCCTTGCGTGCCAAAAGGTCCCCTTTGTGCCAAAGAGTCGCCACCATGTGCAAAAAAAAAATTTCCCTAGGGTCCCCCTTGCGTGCCAAAAGGGTCCCCCCTTTGTGCCAAAAGAGTCGCCAGCATGTGCCAAAAAAAAATTTCCCTAAGGTCCCCCCTTCTTGCCAAAAGGGTCCCCCCTTTGTGCCAAAATGAGTCGCCACCATTCGAAAAAAAAAAATTTCCCTAAGGTCCCCCCCCCTTGCGTGCCAAAGGTCCCCCCTTTGTGCCAAAGAGGTCGCCACCATCCTGCCAAAAAAAAAATTCCCTAAGGTGTCCCCTTGCGTGCCAAAGGGTCCCCCCTTTGTGCCAAAGAGTCGCCACCATGTGCCAAAAAAAAAACCTGTCACTAAGGGTCCCCCTGCATGCCAAAAGGTGCCCCCCTGTTGTGCCAAAGAGTCGCCACCACATGTGCCAAAATGTTTCCCTAAGGGTCCCCCCTTGTTGCCAAAAGGGTCCCCACTTTGTGCCAAAAGGTCGCCACAATGTGCACAAAAAAAAATTCCCTAAGGGTCCCCCCTTGCGTGCCAAAGGGTCCCCCTTTGTGCCAAAAGAGTCGCCACACGTGTCCAAAAAAAAATTCCCAAGGGTCCCCCCTTGCGTGCCAAAGGGTCCCCCCTTTGTGCCAAAGAGTCGCCACCATGTGCCAAAAAAAAATTCCCTAAGGGTCCCCCCTTGCGTGCCAAAAGGTCCCCACTTGGTGCCAAAAGGGTCCCCCCCCCCTTTGTGCCAAAAGTCCCAGCATGTGGCCAAAAAAAAACCTTGTGCCCTAAGGGTCCCCCCCCCTTGCGTGCCAAAAGGTCCCCCCTTTGTGCCAAAAGATTCGCCACATGTGCCAAAAAAAAAATTCCCTAAGGGTCCCCCCTTGCTGCCAAAGGGTCCCCCTTTGTGCCAAAAGAGTCGCCACCCTGTGCCAAAAAAAAAAATCCCTAAGGGTCCCCTTGCTGCCAAAAGGTCCCCCTTTGTGCCAAAAGAGTCGCCACCAATGTGCCAAAAATTAAATTCCTAAGGGTCCCCCCTTGCGTGCCAAAGGGTCTCCCCCTTTGCCAAAAGAGGCGCAGCATGTGCAAAAAAACATTTTTTTCCCTAAGGGTCCCCCCTGCAGTGCCAAAAGGTCCCCCTTTGTGCCAAAGAGTCGCCAGCATGTGCCAAAAACAAATTTCCCTAAGGGTCCCCCCTTGCGTGCCAAGGTCCCCCCTTTGTCCAAAAGGTCCCAAATGTGCCAAAAATAAAAAAATTCCCTAAGGGTCCCCCCTTGCGTGCCAAAAGGGTCCCCCCTTTGTGCCAAAAGAGTCGCCAGCATGTGCCAAAAAAAATTCCCTAAGGGTCCCCCTTCTTGCCAAAAGGGTCCCCCCCTTTGTGCCAAAGAGTGCCACCTGTGCCAAAAAAAATTTCCTAAGGGTCCCCCCTTGCGTGCCAAAGGGTCCCCCCTTGTTGCCAAAAGAGTCGCACCATGTGCCAAAAAAAACCATTGTGCCCTAAGGGTCCCCCTTGCCTGCCAAAAGGGTCCCCCCTTTGTGCCAAAGAGTCGCCATTGTGCCCAAAAAGAATTTCCCTAAGGGTCCCCCCCTTGCGTGCCAAAAGGGTCCCCCCTTTGTGCCAAAAGAGTCGCCACCCATTGTGCCAAAAAAAAATTATTTGTCCCTAAGGGTCCCCCCTGCGTGCCAAAAGGTCCCCCCTTTGTGCCAAAAGAGTCGCCACCATGTGTAACCAAATTTCCTAAGGGTCCCCCCTTGGTGCAAGGGTCCCCTTGCTTGCCAAAAGGGTCCCCCTTGTGCCAAAAGGTCGCCACATGTCAAACAAAACAATTCCTAAGGGTCCCCCCTTCGCGTGCCAAAAGGTCCCCCTTTGTGCCAAAAGAGTCGCCAGCATGTGCCAAAAAAAAAATTTTCCTAAGGGTCCCCCTGCGTGCCAGAAGGGTCCCCCTTGTGCCAAAAGAGTCGCCAGCATGTGCCAAAAAAAAAATTCCCTAAGGTTCCCCCTTGCGTGCCAAAAGGGTCCCCCTTTGTGCCAAAGGTCCCCTTGTCCAAAAGCAGGTCGCCAGCATGTGCCAAAAAAAAAAAACCTTGTGCCCTAAGGGGTCCCCCCTTGCGTGCCAAAAGGGTCCCCCCCTTTGTGCCAAAAGAGTCGCCAGCATGTGCCAAAAAAAAAATTCCCTAAGGGTCCCCCCTTGCGTGCCAAAAAGTCCCCCCTTTGTGCCAAAAGAGTCGCCAGCATGTGCCAAAAAAGAAATTTCCCTAAGGGTCCCCCCTTGCGTGCCAAAGGTCCCCCCTTTTGTGCCAAGAAGCGCCACCTGTGCCAAAAAAATTTTCCCTAGGTCCCCCCTTGACGTGCCAAAGGGGTCCCCCCTTTGTGCCAAAGAGTCGCCAATGTGCCAAAAAAAAACCATTGTCCCTAAGGGTCCCCCTTGCTGCCAAAAGGTCCCCTTGGCCAAAAAGTCGCCAGCATGTGCCAAAAAAAAAATTTGTCCTAGGGTCCCCCCTGCTTGCCAAAGGGTCCCCCCTTGTGCCAAAGAGTCGCCAGCAATGTGCCAAAATAACAAAAATTCCTAAGGTCCCCCTTGCGTGCCAAAAGGGTCCCCCCTTTGTGCCAAAAGAGTCGCCAGCATGTGCCCAAAAAAAAAATTCCCTAAGGGTCCCCCTTGCGTGCCAAAATGGTCCCCCCTTTGTGCCAAAAGAGTCGCCACCATGTGCAAAAAATTTTCCCTAAGGGTCCCCCCTTGCGTGCCAAAAGGGTCCCCCCTTTGTGCCAAAAGTCGCCACCATGTGCAAAAAAAAAAAATTCCCTAAGGGTCCCCCCTTGCGTGCCAAAAGGGTCCCCCCTTTGTGCCAAAAGAGTCGCCAGCATGTGCCAAAAAACCCCTCACCGTGTGCCCTAAGGGTCCCCCCCTTGCGTGCCACAAGGGTCCCCCCTTTTGTGCCAAAAGAGTCGCCACCATGTTCAAAAAAAAAATTTTCCTAAGGTCCTGTCCCCCTTGTGCGTGCCAAAGGGGTCCCCCCTTTGTGCAAAAGAGTCGCCAGCACAGCATGACAAAAAAGAAATTTCCCTAGGTCCCCCCTTACGTGCCAAAAGGGTCCCCCCTTTGTGCCAAAAGAGTCGCCACCTGTGCCAAAAAAAAAAAAATTCCCTAAGGGTCCCCCCTTGCGTGCCAAAAGGGTCCCCCCTTTGTGCCCAAAAGTCGCCACACCGGCCACAGTGCCAAAAAAAAAAAATTCCTAAGGGTCCCCCCTTGCGTGCCAAAATGGTCCCCCTTTGTGCCAAAAGAGTCGCCACCATGTGCCAAAAAAATTCCCTAAGGGTCCCCCCTTGCGTGCCAAAGGGTCCCCCCTTTGTGCCAAAAGAGTCGCCAGCATGTGCCAAAAAAAAAAACCCTTGTGCCCTAAGGGTCCCCCCTTGCGTGCCAAAAGGGTCCCCCCTTTGTGTCCAAAAGAGTCGCCAGCAATGTGCCACAAAAAAAAAATTCCCTAAGGGTCCCCCTTAGTGCCAAAAGGGTCCCCCCTTTGTGCCAAAGAGTCGCCACATGTGCCAAAAAAAAAAATCCCTAAGGGTCCCCCTTGCTGCCAAATACGTTCCCCCCTTTGGTGCCAAAGAGTCGCGCACCATGTGCCAAAAATTTACCCTAGGGTCCCCCCTTCGTCCAAACTGTCCCCCCCTTTGTGCCAAAAGGGTCGCCACCATGTGCCAAAAAATTTCCTCTAAGGGTCCCCCCTGCGTGCCAAAAAGGGTCCCCCCTTTGCCAAGAGTCCCACATGTCGCCAAAAAAAAATTCCCTAAGGGTCCCCCCTTGCGTGCCAAAAGGGTCCCCCCTTTGTGCCAAAAGAGTCGCCAGCATGTGCCAAAAAAGAAATGAATTTCCAAAGGGCCCCCCTTGCGTTGCCAAAAGGGTCCCCCCTTTGTGCCAAAAGAGTCGCCACATGTCACAAAAAAAAATTCCCTAAGGTCCCCCCTTGCGTCCAAAGGGTCCCCCCTTTGTGCCAAAGATTCGCCACATGTGCCAAAACAAATTTCCCTAAGTCCCCCCCTTGCGTTCAAAGGGTCCCG
>CM033476.1:126556437-127118734 GCA_019447015.1 Hymenochirus boettgeri
CGGTACCATTTTGGCACGCAAGGGGGACCCTAGGGAAATTTTTTTTTGGCACATGGTGGCGACTTTTTGCACAAAGGGGGACCCTTTGGCACGCAAGGGGGGACCCTTAGGGAAAATTTTTTTTTTGGACAGGGTGGCGACTTTTGGCACAAAGGGGGGACCCTTTTGGCACGCAAGGGGGGACCCTAGGGAATTTTTTTTTTTGGACATGTGGCGACTCTTTGGCACAAAGGGGGGACCCTTTTGGCACGCAAGGGGGGACCCTTAGGGAATTTTTTTTTTGGACATGATGTGGCGACTCTTTGGCACAAAGGGGGACCCTTTGGACGCAAGGGGGGACCCTTAGGGCAATTTTTTTTTTTTTGCACATCGGTGGCGACTCTTTTGGCACAAAGGGGGGACCCTTAGGGAAAAAAATTTTGTCACATGGTGGCGACCCTTTTGGCACAAAGGGGGGACCTTTTGGCCGCAAGGGGGGACCCTTAGGGAATTTTTGGCACATGGTGGCGACTCTTTTGGCACAAAGGGGGACTTTTGACGCAAGGGGACCCTAGGAATTTTTTTTTTTTTGGCACAGAGGTGGCGACTCTTTGGCACAAAGGGGGGACCCTTTGGCACGCAAGGGGGACCCTAGGGAATTTTTTTGGCACATGTGGCGATCTTTGGCACAAAGGGGGGACCTTGGCACGCAAGGGGGGACCCTTAGGGAATTTTTTTTTTTTGGACAGGGTGGCGACTCTTTTGGCACAAAGGGGGGACCTTTTGGCACGCAGGGGGGACCCTTAGGGAAATTTTTTTTGGCACATGCTGGGCTCTTTGGCACAAAGGGGGACCCTTTTGGCACGCAAGGGGGACCTTAGGGAATTTTTTTTTTTATGGACACAGGTGGCGCTCTTTTTGCACAAGGGGGACCCTTTTGGCACGCAAGGGGGGACCCTTAGGGAAATTTATTTTTGGCACTGTGGGATCTTTTGGCACAAAGGGGGGACCCTTTTGGCACGCAAGGGGGACCCTTAGGGAAATATTGGACATGGGTGGCGACTTTTTGGCACAAAGGGGGGACCCTTTGCGACGCAAGGGGGACCCTTAGGGAATTTTTTTTTTTTGGCACAGGGTGGCGACTCTTTTGGCACAAAGGGGGGACCCTTTTGGCACGCAAGGGGGGGACCCTTAGGGAAATTTTTTTTTTTGGCACATGGTGGCGACTTTTTTGGCACAAAGGGGGACCCTTTGGCACGCAAGGGGGGACCCTTAGGGAATTTTTTTTTTTTTGGCACAGGGTGGCGACTCTTTTGGCACAAAGGGGGGACCCTTTTGGCACGCAAGGGGGACCCTTAGGGAAATTTTTGGCCCATGCTGGGATCCTTTTGGCACAAGGGGGGGACCCATGGTGGCGACTCTTTTGGCACAAAGGGGGACCCTTTTGGCACGCAAGGGGGGCCCTTAGGGAATTTTTTTTTGGACATGGTGGCGACTCTTTTGGCACAAAGGGGGACCCTTTTGGCACGCAAGGGGGGACCTTAGGGAAATTTTTTTTTGGCACATGGTGGCGACTCTTGGCACAAAGGGGGGACCCTTTTGGCACGCAAGGGGGGACCCTTAGGGAAATTTTTTTTTGGCACATGCTGGCGACTCTTTTGGCACAAAGGGGGGACCTTTTGGCACGCAAGGGGGGACCCTTAGGGCAATTTTTTTTTGGCACATGCTGGCGACTCTTTGGCACAAAGGGGGGAACCGTTTGGCACGCAAGGGGGACCCTTAGGGAATTTTTTTTTTGTGGACAGGTGGCGACTTTTGGACAAAGGGGGGACCCTTTGGCACGCAAGGGGGACCCTTAGGGAAATTTTTTTTTGCCACATGTGGCGACTCTTTTGGCACAAGGGGGGACCCTTTGGCACGCAAGGGGGGACCTTAGGGAAATTTTTTTTTGGCACATGCTGGCGACTCTTTGGACAAAGGGGGCACGCAAGGGGGGACCCTCAGGGTACACGGGTGGGGGGTTTTGGCACAGGGTGGCGACTCTTTTGGCACAAAGGGGGGACCCTTTTGGCAAGCAAGGGGGGACCCTTAGCGAAAACTTTTTTTTTGTCACATAGTGGCGACTCTTTTGGCACAAAGGGGGGATCCTTTTGGCAGGCAAGGGGGGACCCTTAGGGCAAAGTTTTTTTTTTTGAGGGGCATACGGTGGCGACTCTTTTGGCACAAAGGGGGGACCCTTTTGGCACGCAAAGGGGGACCCTTAGGGGAAAAAAAAAATTGTCACATGGTGGCGACTCTTTTGGCACAAAGGGGGGACCCTTTTGGCACGCAAGGGGGGACCCTTAGGGAAAAAAAATTTTTGTCACATGGTGGCGACTCATTTGGCACAAAGGGGGGACCCTTTTGGCACGCAAGGGGGGACCCTTAGGGATTTTTTTTTGTCACATGATGGCGACTCTTTTGGCACAAAGGGGGGACTCTTTTGGCACAAAGGGGGGACCCTTTTGGCACACAAGGGGGGACCCTCAGGGTACACGGGAGGGTTTTGGCACAGGGTGGTGACTCTTTTGGCACAAAGGGGGACACTTTTGGCAAGCAAGTGGGGACCCTTAGGGAAATTTTTTTTTTGTCACATAGTGGCGCCTCTTTGGCACAAAGGGGGGACCCTTTTAGCACGCAAGTGGGGACCCTTAAGGCAAAGTTTGTTTTTTTTTTTGGCATATGGTGGCGACTCTATTGGCACAAAGGGGGGACCCTTTTGGTATGCAAGGGGGGACCCTTAGGGAAAAAAAATTTTTTGTCACATGGTGACGACTCATTTGGCACAAAGGGCGGACCCTTTTGTCACGCAAGGGGGGACCCTTAGGGGAAAAAAAATTTTGTCACATGGTGGCGACTCATTTGGCACAAAGGGGGGACCCTTTTGGCACGCAAGGGGGGAGCCTTAGGGATTTTTTTTTTTGTCACATGATGGCGACTCTTTTGGCACAAAGGGGGGACTCTTTTGGCACGCAAGGGGGGACCCTTAGGGATTTTGTTTTGTCACATGATGGCGACTCTTTTGGCACAAAGGGGGGACTCTTTTGGCACAAAGGGGGGACCCTTTTGGCACACAAGGGGGGACCCTCAGGGTACACGGGGGTTTTTTTGGCACAGGGTGGCGACTCTTTTGGCACAAAGGGGGGACCCTTTTGGCAAGCAAGGGGGGACCCTTAGGGAAATTTTTGGCACACGGGGACCCTTTTGGCACGCAAGGGGGGGACCCTTAGGAAGAAAGGGGGGACCTTTTTGGCACGCAAGGGGGGACCCTTAGGGAAAAAAACCTTTTGTCACATGGTGGCGACTCTTTTGGCACAAAGAAGGGACCCTTTTGGCACGCAAGGGGGGACCCTTAGGGAATTTTTTTTTTTGGCACATGGTGGCGACTCTTTTGGCACAAAGGGGGGACCCTTGTGGCACGCAAGGGGGGACCCTTAGGGAAAAAAAAATTTTTCTCACATGGTGGCGACTCGTTTGCCACAAAGGGGGGACCCTTTTGACCCGCAAGGGGGGACCCTTAGGGATTTTTTTTTTCTTGGCACATGGTGGCGACTCTTTTGGCACGCAAGGGGGGACCCTTAGGGGAAAAAAAAAATTTGTCACATGGTGGCGACTTTTTTGGCACAAAGGGGGACCCTTTTGACACGCAAGGGGGGACCCTTAGGAATTTTTTTTTTCTTGGCACATGGTGGCGACTCTTTTGCCACAAAGGGGGGACCCTTTTGGCACGCAAGGGGGGACCCTTAGGGGACCCTTGGGCACAAAGTTTTTTTTTTTTGGCACATGGTGGCGACACTTTTGGCACTATTAATGGGTGGACCTCTTTTGGCACGCAAGGGGGGACCCTTAGGGCAATTTTTTTTGTCACATGCTGGCGACTCTTTTGGCACAAAGGGGGGACCCTTAGGGCACACAGTTTTTTTTTTTGGCACATGCTGGCCACTCTTTTGGCACAAAGGGGGACCCCTTTGGCACGCAAGGGGGGACCCTTGGCACGCAAGGGGGGACCCCTTTGGCACGCAAGGGGGGACCCTTAGGGCACACGGGATCTATTCAAATAGTAGTGGGTGTACAAATGCGTGTATGTATGTGAGAGAATGCGGAACTTTCTTACCTTGACTGCGTAGGAGACCCAATATTTACTAGCCACAATCAGAATTGATTGGAGAGTGCAGCCTTTCCTGTGGATGGGAAGACACAGCAGGTGGGGGCTTTGGACTGCTCAGCTCTTTGAAACCTGGATACCCTGGAATAAAGAAAATAAACAGTGGGTGTAAAAGTGTGTGTATGTATGTGTAAGAATGCAGAACTTTCTTAAGTAATTGTGTAGCGGATCCATGGGAGTATGGTATAGAAAGAAATGCTGGCAATTCTTACAGCCTGGATAATTCATACAAATGAAACGTATCAATAAATATATTTTAGTAAAAGAAGATCAGGGCACCCTGGATTTTTTGAAAAAACTTGTTTTAGATACTAACATTTCCCCAGTACCTTCATCCTCACAAATATGTGTACAAATGGAAGCATACCTAAATACTCCACCCCCTTCCATTTGTACATATATTTGTCCAGAGGAAATTTTATATCTTTACCCATAACAAAACTTTTTTCTGTAGTGTAGGTTACCCTATCCCACCCCAAACCAAACCCCCAGAACTGTACTTACATGCCTTTGTTCCCCCCGAAGCTCAGATCTCAGCCCTCTGCTTGCCGGAACTGCAAGCAGGGAGCCGGACCATCAGCCGTGGTCTGTGATTGGTTTAGAGGCAGCCAATCACGGATGCAGCTGCTGGCATTGCAGAACACCGGGGGAACAAAGCCTTCTAAGTACAGTTCTGATCTTTTTTTGACAATCAAACCTGGAGGTTGGAGGTCGAATAGGGTGCCCTACATTACTGAAAAATTAGTTAAAGGTAGGGCACCATTCAACAAAGATAGATCGAGTGGGAGGGAGGGGAAGGGTGGGGGGTAGGGCTCCAATGCACATGTCAAACACTCAATAAGGACAAGGAAGCAGCAGGGACCGGATGACACACATACAGCTCCCACACATCACTTTCTGTGACTAACAAGCACTACAAGAGAACCATTTGGAATAGAGATGTAAGGAGGATTAAACACTACACAACTTTTGTTTTGGGGGTGGACATGCCCTTTAAATTAATAGTATTTTTAAAAAAAACAACAAAAAACAGGATGCCTGGATCGGCTTTGCTACTATAAATATATTTATTAAAAGAGGATGTAAAATATTTATTAAAAGACGGATGTAAATATTTATTAAAAGACGGATGTAAATATATTTATTAAAAGACGGATTTAAATATATTTATACAACAAAAATGCACTCAAAATCATGGCAAGGATGGATTCATAATTAAGTACCGTAAACCGTAAGAGAGCGATATAGAGAGAAATGTTAAAGGAACAGTCCCAATCAGTCCACATTAACAGCAGAATGTATCATCAAAGAGGCATCTATTTCTCCTGATGGTAGGCATTACTACAATTTTGGTAGGCGTTTCTATATACGGTACTCCTCCTCTCAAATAATGAGGCATAGAGAAGGGAAATCAGTAAATGTCCCTGATAGAACTTGGGAGTAGCAAACTAAACTGTCTACGTACTGATCTCACCGGGCAACACCAGAGACCATGCTGGAATGTCAATTTTATCTGCTCCTGACATTGGCTTTTACTATCACAGAATCTGCAGAGAGCAAGGTAAGGCAAATATATGGCTGCTTAATGTTACAATATTGGGACTCTCAACATTGGTCTGCAGCTAGGATTAACATGCACTTAAAGGAGAACTTCACTCAAAACAAAATAATCAAAGGGGGAATTTCCCATTGTTGACTGTAATGGTAGGTCACTTACCTGGATATTCCAGTTAGTTTGTTAGATAGATCATGGTAAGGGTAAAAACAGGAATAAGGGGCAGTGAGTTACTGCTGCAAAGTAATACCCAGTGGGTAAACATTTGAACCTACTCACCTTCATTTAAACCAAGTTTTTCTTTCTTGATGAATTTGCATAATCAGTTCCACCAGTCAGCTAAGTCAGCTTTCACACATACCTAAACATACCTAAACAGAGAATACAGATCTCAGCATGCACACCTGTCCAACACTGCCTTATTAGATTACAAAAAAAATAAATAAAGCATACAATTCCCAGCATGCATGGCGATATCACACATGTGAATTTAAGCTTACCACCATTTTCTCCCTTGATGGGCTATATATATATATATATAATATATATATATATATATATATATATATATATAGGCGTGAGCAAGAATGGCTGGCTGTGTTTCTAGGCAATAGGATCCTATCATCACAAAAAATACAAATACATATAAAAATAAAAAACAAATACATTTGCCAATAAGACCAGATAAGGGTTTAGTTTAATGTGAGACCACTGTGCATGATGGGAAATGTATGCTTTAGTAGGAATTATAAATTGTTATTTTGGGAGATGTTAAGGCAGTCACCCCCATGATGTTAGACTTACTTTTGTAAATTCTACTACTTTTTGTGAAAGTCACAAAGTCACAGGTACAACTTCCTTTCCACCAATTGCATGAAGCTAATTTGCTTGTTGGGAGGGGTCCCACTGACATCTGGGAGAGAAAAGGAAATACAAGAAGCGTGAGTCCAGGATGGTGTCTGTGCAGAGGCAATATGGCAATTAAGGAAAAGCTCAGTGGATTAAAGGGGAAGCTGATAATAAAAAAAAAAGCAAAATGTAAGAATTCCAAAAATTGTGTTTCTCCTTCGCCAAATGGTGCTGAATATGGTAATAAATATTGAGGTCTACTTTCAGTTTTGTCAGAATTAAATGGTATCTATGCCAGGTGGGAGTGCATGCAACGGGATACTTGAGATCATGTGGCTGTCACTGGGGCACATGCTCATCCTGGGCACATCTTATTATAAGTATGTGTGGACTGGGCAGGAGGTTATCTTATATTTACAAGACTGTGTGACCATCTTATATTTACCAGTCTGTGTGTGCTGGGCATCTTATATTTAAAAGTCTGTGTGGCCATCTTATACTTTCCAGTCTGTGTTGTTGGCACTTATATTTACCAGTTCAGCTCTCCAGTTCACCAGCTAGTGTAAAGTCAGCCCTACGGGTCATCAGCCAGTGTAAAGTCAGCCCTCCAGTTCCAGCTAGTGTAAAGTCAGCCCTCCAGTTCACAGCTAGTGTAAAGTCAGCCCTCCGGGTCACCAGCCAGTGTAAAGTCAGCCCTCCAGTTCACCAGCTAGTGTAAAGTCAGCCCTCTGGGTCACCAGCCAGTGTAAAGTCAGCCCTCGGGTCACCAGCCTAGTGTAAAGTCAGCCCTCCTCCAGTTCACAGCTAGTGTAAAGTCAGCCCTCTGGGTCACCAGCCAGTGTAAAGTCAGCCCTCCAGTTCACCAGTTAGTGTAAACTCAGCCCTCCAGTTCACTAAACAATGTAAAGTCAGCCCTCCAGTTCACCAGCTAGTGTGAAGTCAGCCCTCCAGGTCACCAGCCAGTGTGAAGGCAGCCCTCCGGGTCACCAGCCAGTGTAAAGTCGGCCCTCCAGTTCACTAACCATGTAAAGTCAGCCCTCCAGTTATAAACAATGTAAAGTCAGCCCTCCAGTTCACCACCCAGTGTTTGTCACCCCACCACACTCACCTCCACAAGCCTCTTCCATCAAGAGCTGTAGAAAGATACTGGGGTGGATTTAAATATTTATTTCAATAAATGACACATAATACCATTTCTTTCCATTATTTGCTTTAAAAAACTTTAATGACATGTTTTGGTGAGCAATAACTCGGTTACAGGCACATTTGTTTATGGTGAATAGGAAATTTGCACGGCAGGCTTACACCATGTGAGTGACCACACTGTGTGTGACAATGCATTTCTGGAACGCACATGATCACCATTTTTTGCAGCTCGCATGTGTTGTTCCAATAACGGAATACTGTCTGAATCACCGAAAAAAAACAGAGTAATGGTGTTTGTTAAAACACACAACAGTGCATTTGCGCATTTCACGCGCATTATGACAAGTTGTAGTGTGGCCTAACTAGCCTAACAGTTGATCCAGACGAAGGCCAAAAAAAAGGTGAAGGGGGGGATGATGGGTTTCCTTCCTGTCTCATGGCAATCAGAAAGATCAACCAGAACAAGGATTAATCTCAATATTTTTCATGTTAGAAACGTATCCAGCCCACTTTTAAAGCAAGTTTAACCCTTCCATGTAAAACCCAGCAACCCAATCCATAAAAAACAAGCTTCCTCCACTCACCCACCAATTCGTCCTGTGTATGGTGGACCCATCACTTGATATAAGTCAGGAGAACAATAGCCCTGAACGGAAAGGGCACTTACACAATTGCCGGATACCACATTTCCTGTCTTTTTAAAAGATGGTTGGAAACGTTTATAAATTTATGAAATTTAACATTAACTTATGTGAACCAGTCTTTAAAGGGGAACTACAGTGGAAGAATCACCTTTAGGCTTAAAGGCTAGAAATGCTGCACATTAGACTGGGTTTAATGCCCTTTAGATTCATTGGTAGTTTCACAGTGACAATATATCCATCTGAAGTATTTGAAATGAAAAAGTTGGGGACCTCCATTTTTCAGTGATAGACATGCTCCGTAGCTCTGAATTTCCCATGATTCTCAGTTCCTTAGGGATTGTGAAATATTTTTTGTATTTTGCCCACAATTTCTAAAACAGGCTGCAGACTGCATTGGTTTCATTGTGTGTAGTCTTAATTCACTAATTAAATTCTCCCGAAAGGGAACAAAACATTGCATGGTGTGGTACCCGGCCATAATACAATAGCTCTGGATAAATGCACGCGCATAGTGTACTTAAGTGGGTACACACAGTACAGATTTCTGAAAGATGACAGACAGGATCTGCAAGATCTGCATACACACAGTCCCGAGCGTTCTCTCCTACGAACTTCATATACACATCATAGGGAGAACGCTCGGGACTGTGTGTTTCCATCGGCCGCGCTAGACTCCTCTATAGGGAGTCTAGCGCGGCCGATGGAAATTTTCTGTCTTTCCCGAACGAGTTCGGCCGACGCGATCGTTCAGCGGCCGCGCACTCGTTTGGGAAACGAAGGTAAACACATAACGATAAAGCCCCAATACCGTCGGATACAACGGTTATGGGCTTTATCGTTACTGTGTGTACCCAGCTTAAGCCCGTCGGGACCTGTCAGAGGAGGCGGTGGAGGAGTGAGCGATCGGGTAAGTACCTTACCTTCTCTCCTGGCTCTGAACGTTTTATTGAAGAACGGGAGGTAAGAAACAGCTTTTTATCTCCCGTTCTTCATAAAAAATGAGAACAGTGAGAACCCACTCCGCTGCTCACTGTATATCCTAATGTGCTTGAGCCATCAGCAAGGCAGAGATTCACTTCAGATGACAGAGCTGCGCTTTCCACTTTGGCATAATAAAATGTTTTAACCTGTGGCCCTACAAATACCACATTTCCTGCAGTGGCGTAACTAGGAATCACTGGGCCCCCCAGCAGAACTATCATGGGGCCCCTATCTGTGCTTCATCCACAGTAAGGAGGCTTATATCTGTCATAGCAAAAATAAGAAGATGAGGGCTCCCGGGCCTGCCTGCAGTTACTCCCCCTGTTCCCTTCTAGTTACGCCCGATTTCCTGGCTGCTCTTTGCAGTTGAATAAAGCCGGGAGTTGTACTTTTCAAACATGTGGAAGGCCACAGAATGGACATCCTGTTTAATTGATGTACTGCATATTTAAAGGGTATGTCCACCCACACACAAACATTTAGTATTAGGCTAATTGCCCCACAAAACCTCAACCACGCAATTTGCACTTTGTTTGAAATTGTCGGTTTACTGATCTTTCTTAAAAAGACAAGTCACGACCATTGGAAAATCACAGCGGTGTTTATGAATTGTCGAAAAGTTGATGAGATTTTTGCACACACATACTACAATACAGGCAGAGGCCGAGGGAATGAGGTTGAGTTAGTTGATTTCTGGACACTTTTAAAACTTAAATCCTAGCTTTTAGAGTTGTTGGGGGGTCCCCTAAACTATGGAAAATTTGGTTTTTGGGTGGAGATACCCTTTAATGATCTTTCTTTACTATGTGATTATTACATGTGATAGAACAACTAAGTGAGTCTTGTGGTGTCCCTTTAATCAATAGTAAATCAAGTGGCCTTCTAGTAGTCTATGCTGTGAACAAATAAGTCTGCTAAAAACAGTTGCAGTAGCAAACAGTCAGCAGTCTACCTGAAGTAGAGAGAGGTTATGGGTAACCAGAGTGAAGCAATGGAACTTCCTCAGAACAATATCATTGTCCAATGTCCATTACCTCCCCTGAACCCAACTGATATTTTGCACTTTATTACCTGCATTACTAATCAGATATTTAGGTCTAATTTGTCCCCATTCTGGCAAAGTAAGCTGGCTCCTCCCTCCAAGCAGTCAATCAAGGCTATTTCTGCTGACATCACAACCAATAATTGACTGCTGTTTCTCTTGTTGCCCCTCCCAAAAACATCATTAAATATCTGGTTACAAAGCAGGAAAAATGGTAAAAAAAGCAGTTGGGATAGCGATCAGATAACCAGCATTTAATATTTATTGTATATCTCTCGATATTCTGTTTTGAAGAGGGACACTTATAGAAAACATGGTTAAAGGGTAACTGTGGTCTCCAATGTTTTGGAAAGCCTTCTGTACCTTCAAAATGAACCCTACATCATATCTCTAGATGAAATTTGTGAGTTATTGCTTGAAAGATTTGGCTATATTACTTCCTGCTTGAAACACTTCCTGTTTTTTATCCATGTAATTAGCTTGTAGTAATGTGACCAGCCTCTGCCTGCATTAACAGGCTCCCCTTCTCAAATGTAAATTTTTTTCTCCAGGTACTTCCCATTTTCCCCAGCATTAAGTCTTAACTGAGGCATGCTTCTCCCCCAGGGCAGAGGGGCGGGACAGATTCAGGTGATGTCGCTCAAACCACTGGAAGTAGGAAATTTGAACATTCACACTAATATATTTCTCACAGGCTGCAGCCAGAGATGTGATTTTCAGCTCATTTTAAAGGAAAGACTGCAGTCTTTCATTTAACCCTAACTTGTTTGGAGACACAGTTGCCCTTTAATAGCTACAGACAGAGGGTAATGAAGTGAATCTGATTTCCGCACAACTCTGTATTTGATGCGTTTCTGTTCAGTGCAGAATCTTAGAATGCTGAAAAGCACAAGGTTGGTTAAGATTATCATCTACTACAAACAAATGACTTAAAATTGTTGCCTTAGGTGTTTGGAGACATAAAACAAGTGCAAACAACCGCCTGAAGGGTCCAATTGTCAGTGTAAATGCTAATGAGGCCATTAAGCAAAGAGGGGCTTGTTCCAGAATTAAGAGCGGGGTAACATGCGGTGCGGAGGATTTCTACACAGTAGAGACAGTCGGCTTGGGCTCAGATTGCAAGTGTTCCTGCGCAGCTCCTTCTACTTCTCTTAACGCATGTGAACAAGAATGGAGAATGGAGAGGATTAAGAAGCAGGCGCCTGAACTATTTAAGGTAATAAAAGAAAACTGCTGCTATCACACTAGATTTAAAGGTCACATTTGATATCATTAAGCCTATGTCCTCTAAAGGGCAAGTTCACCCTCAAATGAAAACTGTATATAAGTACCCCCTCCCCCCAAAAAAAATAACAGAACTGCAATTGTTAGAAATCTGAGAGATGAAAGACTAACCTGAAAATGCTGCCTGATGCTTTGTTCTCACTCTTTATGCTCCTGGTTCTTCCGTTAGCAGCTTTTAGTCATGGGTGTACCAGTAGACATGAAGACATCACAGCAATAACTGAATGCTATTCCCCTAGCTGCCTCCTCTGAGCAAGCTTGTAAAAAATCTTGGAGGAGGCAGAAACCTATTGAAAGGCAAAAAAGAAAGTAGAGAGAACTGTCAGATTACAAATATTGAAGTTTTGTGAATTGGGGGGTGATTGATCTATAGTAATGTAATTATTTTATTTGAGAGGTGAACATGCCCATTTTATTTTTTGAGGGGTGAACAATGCAATATGAGCACCTGCTCAGGAAAGCAGTGGCGTAACTACCTCCCAAGCCCACATCTTCTGTGATCAGCTGGTTTAAAAAACAGCTGATAGAGGAGGTTGTGGGCTTGTGGCCATTTAAAAAAAGCATTTAAAAACCAGACCCGAACTTCTATAACCAAACTGGAAGTTCGGGTCCGGTCTTTTAACAGCTGATCGCACAAATGTTTCATTCATAAAGCATGGAGGGGGGTGGGTCAGGCCAGCCTCCAACTCGTGGGGGGGACCCAGTCCCCTGCCAAAAAGGTAACGTAGCTGCAGAGGGAAGGGGCATAAGCATTTTACCATAGTTTAGATAAGAAGAATTTTTTTTAGTTGTAAATATCATAAATAACTCATTTACTGTGAATCTATTTAGCAATGTTTATGTCAATTAGAGATGTTCGAAAGCAGTGAGTTCTGTTTCTGGATTTTAAGAATTCTGAAATAATTAAAAAATCCGAGCATTCTAAAATGGATCCATACAAGTCAATGAAGAAAATGGTTGGGGGAACACGTATGAACACCAAAACGTAGATAAAAAAAAATTTCTACACTTCGATAACCCTAAAACTATCCTTGAATATTATAACCTCGAAAGTAGCCCTATACTTTAAAGAGTTTCCAAAAAGATGTTCAGCAATCTAAAGGTCCAGAATGAATCTGAATGGAACTTTGGAACCGGGAGTTCCGATTCGGAACCGGGGTTTTCTAATGACAATACATCAGTCATGCTAAAAACGTCCTTTAATTGTCCTTGAATTCCTCTCATCTAAGAATTGCATTTTGTTCTATGTAGGGGTCCCTTGTGCAAAGACAAAACACATTTTGACTGAAGACTAATCTGCTTTATGGAGCTGACACATGTGACTTATTGTGACTCCATTACTCAGTATGTTCCTTTAGGCATAATTTTGTGCGTTAGCAAGAGCAGGGAATATTGTAAGTCGGTAGCCAAAATAAAACAATACGGGTGTGAGACCCATTAGTAAATTCCATTTCATGACCGTAATGGTTTAATGTCTGGGCTCTACAAAGAATCCTTTGAGACCCAAATATGGCAAATGTCAACAAGAAGAAAGATCCTTTCATCCGTCTTTGCAGACAGAAGAAACGCAGACAATACCAAATATAAAATGGCAACCTTTGACTTTTTGGCCCTCATAAGTTACAAACCTCACGCAATACAAACACAGAATATCAGGACTGGTTGTTACATCTACGCTTCACTTTTTATTTGATACCTGTGATACTCACCTCCCACTCGCTCCTCTTCTTCTACCTTTAAATAGTACCCAGGGTGAGGACCTAAACTGCAAAAAGTTTTCAGCATTGTGAGGAAAACTACATGTAAGCATTTCAACTATTCGTATCCAGGGGTGTTGAAAACTTGGCGGTTTAGGTCCTGACTCTGGGTATTATTGAAGGGTAACGGTGGTCTCTGTACAAGTGTCCTCTAATTTAAAAAAAAAAACTCATTCTACCTTCAAACAAGGCTAGGATGGTGTCTCTATTTCTCTGGATCTTGAGATATAGACTGGTAAATGTACACTTCCCAGGCTGCCCTGTCTCTATGACTCTGTGACAGGCATGTGTCCGCATCACAACACACAAAACATGTCTAAAAAATATTAATGGCTAGTTCTTGGGGGTTAAAGTGCATAAAAGCGAGAGAACTAACCTCACCAATCAAGTAGTCAATTTTATTATAACCCCCTGCTCTGATATTGTGCAGGATAAAATTACCATCCTCTATGATGCCATCAGTCCGTATATTGCATAGATAATAAAACACATGAGAATGGTCTATCGACAATAAAAATAAAAAAGTCGAAATCGACCTGGAGTTTGGTACATACGTACCACCATAATGTACACAATGCTGACAACTCTTCACCCTATGCACTCCAAGGGTCCAACTGGAGTGCAGGATTTAGTTGTTAATTGAGACTAATAATTAAATCTCAATAGGGGTAAAAATAAAAAAAATAAAATACAGGATGGAGGATTGGATGGTTGTAAGTATAGTATAGCATAGTATTGTAGTATATCAAAGGCATTGTAGTATAGTATTGTAGTATAGTATTGTAATGTAGTATAGTATAGTATAGTATAGTATTGTAGTTATATCAAAGTATTGTAGTATAGTATAGCATAGTATGTAAGAAATGTTGTATTATTGTAGTATAGTAAAGAATTATAGTATAGTATTGCAGTATAGTAAAGAATTGTAGTAGTATAGTAAAAAGTATTATAGTAAAGAATTATAGTATAGTGAAGAATTATAGTATTGTAGTATATAGTATTCTAGTATAGTAAAGAATTATAGTATAGTATTAAAGTACAGTAAGCGACTAATGTATAAGCTAAGGTCTGTTGTGCTGGGGAGGCACATTTGTACATGGATAGAAAATTGGTTAATGAAAAGGATGCAGAGAGTAGTTGTTAATGGTGATACATCATTATGGACTAAAGTGCTAAGAAGGGTGCCACAGGGTTCTGTGTTGGGGCCGCTTTATTAAATCGGTTTATTAATGATTTGGAAGTGGGTATTGTCAGCAAGGTTTCTGTATTTGCTGATGACACAAAACTTTGTCGACCATTATTAAAAACGTCAGAAGATGTGCAATCATTGCAGGGGGATCTAGATAGATTGTCCCATTGGGCTGCTAAGTGGCAGATGAGATTCAATGTTGAGAAATGTAAGGTGATGCATTTGGACTTCTTAAAAATCCTTGCGCTGCTTATACAATAAATGGCTCTGTGTTAAGTGAATCCCTGTTGGAAAAGGATCTTGGAGTTTTGGTAGATAACAAACTTAAAGGTAGCAAGTAGTGCCAGGTGGCAACGCCAGAGCCAGCATGGTATTGTCTTGTATAAAGAGAGGTATGGATTTTAGGAGGAAAAATGTTATCTCCCTCTTTACAAAGCATTGGTAAGGCCTCATTTGGGATATGCAGTGCAATTTGGAATCCGTGTACAAAAAGGACATCTTTGAAATGGAAAGGGTTCAGAGAAGAGCAATTAAATTAATAAGGGTATTAGAGGAGTAGAATGTGAAGAGAGACTGGATAGGTTACAATTATGTACGGTAGAGAGAAAGGCGCTTGTGTGGTGATATGATCACTGTATAAATACATTAACGGGCCATACAATAAACTATCTGGGGCATTGTTCACCAATAGAGCATGTCAGAGGACACACGGACATCCCTTAAAAGGTATGTCCACCCTTCTAAAATTTTTTTTACATAATATTCCCCCTATCCCCCCAGCCCCAACCTCTATATTTTTATTATCAGAAAATGCCCAAAACATTACTTACCTTCCATCTTTCCTCTGCCGCGCTTCCAGGCCCTCTGCTTGTGAGAAAATGCAAGCAGGGGGGTGGGAACGGCAGTCGCAGGGGGGCGGGACCCACAGTCGCGTCTGTGATTGGCAGAGCGGTAGCCAATCACGGACGTGGCTGCCGGGAGTTCGGTGCGGCGGAGGAAAGAGGGAAGGTAAGTAATGTTTTGGGCATTTTCTGATTATAAAAATATAGCGGTTGGGGCTGGGGGGACAGGGGGAATATTATGTAAAAAGATTTTGCACTAAGGGGAGGGAATCTAATCAGGAGGGAGGGGGGGGGGGGGGGGCTCTTCTGCGCAGGACAAAATTCTCCGGAGGAGAGACAGGAGGCAGAGTCCTATATGGACTTGCAGTACTACTGGTGGGTGTTTTTTGGACTTGGGGGGGATAGCAGAAGAACCAGATGGAGCTGGATGTGAGGTAAGGATATTAAAAACACATACACAATGTAGTGGGGGGATTATAGTTTTGGGGTGGATATGGCCTTTAAGACTTGAAGAAAAAAAGGTTTAGTCTTCAAGTTGGGAAAGGGTTTTCACTGTGAGAACGGTAAAGCTATGGAATGTCTTCCAGTGGACGTTGTTATGGCAGGTTCATTGGTCAGTTCTACAAACAAGAAATGTTGCAAGTTACTGGTATTGATACATAAAGTAGAGTTGATCCAGGGAAATTTCTAATTGCCACTTGGGTCAGGAAGGATTTTTTTTTTCCCCTTCATAAATTTGGTAGGTTTTTTTTTACTTCTCTGGACAACAGTTACGCAGGAAATGAGGATATGCTAGATGGGTTGGACTGGATGGACGTATGTCTTATTCAACCTGAAAATACTATATATACTATTAGAAACTAATCCAGCTCTTTTTTTAAACCATCAATGAACCTGCCATCACCACGTCCAATGGCAGACAGTGCACAGTTTTAATGTGGAACTGTCCGAACTTGAAAACTTTTTTCTTCCAGTCTTAAGGGATGTCCGTGTGTCCTCTGAATGTTCTATTGAGAGAACAATGTTCCAGATAGTTACGAACTTTTTTAACTATTCCGGACTTCCAAACTTTCTGAACTTTTGTTAATTATTGAACATTCAAGAATTATCGACCAAATTATTGAACTATTGAGGATTATCACATTGTTGAAGATTTGCGGTTCGGAAATGATCGCATTTGTGGAAAAAAATTCTGCCTACATGTCCAAAATTAACCAATGGTAACTAATTTGAGCATTGCCAGCCACCAGGGTATAAAAATCAGTTCGAAGGGCACTATTTTGTCAGTGTGTGGAGTGAGTTTAGTGGAGACCTGAAATGATCCCCCCTGTATTCACACAATTTGATACCCAACAGTCCTTTTAAGGACTAACCCCCTCCCTAAAAGTCCTTTGAACAAATTTTGTGTTAGACCTTTTAGAGGTCTAGTTGTCTTGTTTTGTTGTCTGTCTTCTTTCTCTGTGAAAAGTGTCTGTGTGTAATGGTCAGTGCTGCCATTTAGCAGCTATCAGCAGCTTTTGCTGGCCCCACTTACGTGTTTTTGCGGTGATTGCGCACACGTTTGCGCTCACGGTAGCGCAAGCGATTTGGTTATAATGGAAAGTGTGGTAATGCGAAAACCCCACGATTTCCTATGTGCATGCAATTGGGTGTCCATTTGCGTTTTGGTTAACGCATGCGTTGACAAAAGCGAAAACAGCAAAATCCCATGCGCAAACGAAAACACACAAGAATCAGCACGAACTAGTGCGTTCTAGTGGGGCCATGCCCTTATAGCCGTGTGGCAGCTGTGTGCTTGTTCTTGTTACTGTTTAATTGTTTTGCTGTGGTGTAGTCATATTGGGCTTGTTTTTTGTGTGTGTCCTTTATATATATACGATCCTGAGGACAGCCGTGGTAATGGCTTGTTCCACACTGGTTTAGCAGAAGCTGTTAGAAGTCCTGTGAGTGACCTGGGTTATGGTACTGTGTGTGTGCATGTTGTGTGTGTGATTATATATATATATAATATATATATACCTTTTTTATATATATTTATATCTTCATAGGAGATTGCATTGAGTTTTAGGAGCTACCAATGTGGTGGGGGGGTTATAGGACCCTATACATATAGGAAAGGTGTAATGTATGTGGCACTCTCACTATAATATTAAATGACCACCAGTAAATGTATATAAAGTATAGCACTGACTATTTAGGTACAAACAAAATATATAAACTTACTTACAGAGCTGAGATCCTATTCAACATGGAATGGTCAAAATGGGAACATGTGATGTGGTATTGTAATGGACATATACACCAAGGCTCCTCATATACCATCTCCAGCCTGCAGGTGGTATCAGTGAGTAATAAAAAGACAAGACATCACTGCCAGCTTAGCCAAACTCTAGTGGTGCAGATGCTACCATTCAGCTTGGTAGACAGTGCAGCATTCAGGGAGTTTGTGGCCATTGGTACACCACAGGGGCAGGTCCTGGCCCAGAAGGCAGTACCAGCCCTGTGTACAACCATCTGGACAGCAGTGTGGGAAATTGTGTCCACATTACTATGGACAGGGTGTCCAGAAAGCATGGCCATGGGCAGTATGTTAAATTACCACCAATGGACCATTCTGCTAGCAGAGGCGTGGCACAAGTGATGAGATGGGCTTACCAAAGGATTGGTGAAACGGAATTCTACACCACCCTCCTCATCCGGAGAGTCATTTCCCGGACAGGCCCTGTGCCCCCAGAGCCTATGCATTGCGCAGGTGAGACTTATACCATGTAGTATTGCAGCTTCTGTGCCTTGGTGATAGGAACCAACACCGGTGTGGAGTTGCTGGCAGCACTGCAAGGGCAGGCTAACAGGTGGCTGACCTGGGTAGATAAAAAATTAATGATTTAGAAAAAAAAAAATATATATATTTTTTTTTTTAAATAAAATGCTTTTGAGGAGGAAAATATATTACCATCCAAAGGTTATTCCATGATGAAATAAAGATTTGTTTTTTTAAAGGGCATGTCCATCCAAAACTATAATCCCCCCCCAATACTGGCCCCCATAGGTGTGTATTAATCCTTACCACATCCCAGCTCCAATATGGTTCTCCTGTAGTCCCCCCCAAAAATTCCCAAAAACTGCCCACCAGGAAGAGAGCAGAGTCAATATAGGACTCTGCCTCCTTACTGGCCTCCGGGAGAAGTTTGCATGCGTTAACTGCAGCCCTTCTCCCCCTCCTACCCCTCCCTTCAGGATCCCTCCCCCTAGCATAAATCCCTGTTAGATATAGTATTCCCCTGTCCCCCCAGCCCCAACCGCTACATTTTTATTTTTAGAAAGTGCCCCGAACATTTCTTACCCCCCTTTCTCCGCTGCACTGAATGACCGGCAGCCAGTCCGTGATTGGCTGCCGTCGCCAATCACAGACGCGACTGCTGGGTCCCGCCCCTTGCTGCATTTTTCTCGCTAGCAGAGGGCCCGGCAGTGCGGCGGGGGTAAAGAGGGGAGGAAGTAAGTAGAGTTTGGGGCACTTTCTAAGAATAAAAACATAGCAGTTGGGGCTGGGGGGGACAGGGGGGAATACTATATTAAAAAAATTTTAAGGGTGGAACATACCCTTTAATTATGTAGAATGAGACTGTATATGTTTAATTCTTTTGGTAATTTCCATGAATCCATTCACAATCTCATGCTCTTCCAGAGGTTTTTCTAAGATTATTGGGCAGATTCTCTGATTACAAGATGTATAAACACGCTTGGTTTACTTTGCAGTTCTCAAAAAACTGAATTTGACTCTCACATGAGATCACAGGCTCTTTCACAGCAAAAATCTGATAACATAACAGAGTGATAGAAAGACCTTAATCCTTTTGTTCTACAACCCTATGAATACAGAATCAGCCCCTTCAGTGCTCAAGGTGGCCTTCATATGAGCGATAAAGGTAAACTCCGACGGGGAATGGTGGAATTTACCTTGTCTTTCATGTGTAGGAGCTTTTCCCAACATGACGGAGTGCTGACCAATGACTGTAGTCATTCAATCGAGAATGACTGAAAATTTCCATCGGTCATTACTGGCTTACTTGAAGTAGAGGGACACCGTTGCGATCATGCGGTATAGGTTTGTGTGTGTGGTTGCCACAGCATGTGTGCCGACAGATCCCAGACACACATGGGATCGCATGGTGTATGGCCAGCTTTAGTTTCAAGAAGTTCAGTGAATAGAATAGAAACAATATTTTATGATTGTTTGGAGTGGAATAGATCGGGATGTTCGTTTTAAGCAAATAACATATGTTGTAATGGTTATTGTTTTCAGTTGAGTAAATTATTTAAATTGTTTTATATTCTAAGTCTTCATTTACTGCATATAAAGTTATACCAGAAAGAATTAGTCTTGTAGAAAAACTGATTATAATCAAACCTTACTACTAGTGATTTAAATCAAATCCACCGTGGCTGATCCCACACCACCTCTCAATATGCAAGATAGTGTGTGAGAATGCCACAAACATCTTGTCGCCTTTGCTGAGTGACAGTTCTTGCCTGGCACACATACTCAACCCGGTCTCCAGCGGTTCCTCAGATGTAACCTGGTGTGCAGGAGGGTGGTACTGAGGAGGGCTAGGGAGGTGTCCAGTCACCTCAGGCAGTCAAACACGGCCACAGCTTGTATGGCTAAGTTCTGCCTGATTTGTGACACCCACTGGAAAAAGAACTCAAGGACTTATGTGCTGCTGAAAGCTGTTCCAACAGAGGCGAGCCATCATAAATTATTTCTATGAGTAGGAGTCAAAGTCAGGCTATGGAGACCTGGGTTGCTTTACCCAGGCAGTGACTGTTGATTCGGGGAGCCTATCATGCGCTTGCACACCTTTGAGGAGTCATCAGGATGATAAGCCACGATTAATGCCACCATCGCAGATACCACCCCACTGGTATTCCTCCTTGAGAACACCCTGTGCAGCATACTCGATAGGGCACTGCTGCTGCAGCAGCAGTTACTGGAAGAGGAGGCGCTGACTCAGTGATGCTTCTGAGCCCGGGAATCACAGTGCAGAGCAGACGTCCGATGAGGAGGAGGGGATTTAGGTGACTGGACCAAGAGGCAAACTGGGGCATTCCATATGTAGCAGTGCCACTCGTAGTGCTGCATTTCTGCCTACTCTGAGATGCAGGAATGAAATCAACACTTTACACTTATAAAAGGTATCTATAAGAGTGGCCCCAGTAATGATCCTCTTTTGATGGCCTTTAATCCTTGCACAGGCATTGCAACATGTACATACCCATATGCCGCAATCTGCCTGGGGGACGTATCAACCTGCCCAAGTACCACATGTCATCTTGGGTAGGGAGTGGTTGAGACTGATAATGTTGTACTCAGATGGACAATGAGGACATGGGGTCTCTGCATTCAGGCAGATGGGCTATGGGTATGTACATGTTTGGCAATGCCTGTGCAAGGATTAAGGCCATCAAAAAGAAGGATCAGTACTAGGGGGCCCCTTATAGATACCTGTTATTATAAGGTAAAGGTGAGTTTCATTCCTGCATCTCAGGAGGGAGGCAGAATGCAGCACTACAAGGTGGCACTGCTACTCGTCTGTGTTAAGCCTTCCTCGTGTGGCCGGCCTATAGCACCTGATGTGGGGATGAGCAGGGCTCACACACCCCTGTGCCTGAGAGAAGGAGCAGCAAGCACGGAGGCGGCCTTATGGCTAAATTAGGCAGTCTTCAAGCCACAGTTTGCCCAGCAACATCTTGGCAAATTTTCAGGCAAACCTCAGTCGCCAGGGTCACCAACTATATCGGATCCAGGGCCAGTGGTAGTCACCTCAGAGAGGATCCACGGCACTCTGAGTGACGGGCTTGATATCTGGCCGAGTTGGCAAAGTATGGCCATTGAAGGGATTTCACTGCCCAGCATCCAGTGTCCTTTCGGAGAGGGGCCTCAGTGCCACCAGGGGATGTTTGTAACGGAGAGGAGGACCCGTCTCTCCATGAGAATGCAGACCATCTGACACTTCATCAATATGAATGAGGTGTGGATCACATCTTAGTACCAGCACCCTCAGTGCCTCCTGCACCTGACCACTGTACTGCTCTTTCCGCCTCATTTTCCCAACCTAGAGACTTAGCGGATACCAGCTTAGCTGGTAAATGGCTAATTTTCTTCCAATTGGTAGGGCCAATTACCTTGCTCTACTGCAATAGCTACTCAGTGTCATGTTGGCCAAGCTGCCTGTAACATGGTAGCAAACTGCACTGGGTTCTACTGTAACTCAATGGTGCTGTCCTATGAAGCTAACCCCTTTGGATCCCATGCCCAATATGGCACAATTTCTCAATTAAATCTTCAGGGTGAAGAGGGCTGGGGTTTTCGGTGCCGGTTCTGGGGGTGTGCTGGGTCTTTAAACAGTGCCCCTGAACAGGAGGGGACCCTGGCACCTAGACCTGGATACTCCTGCAAATTTATATAAATATGAAATAAAAATATACTTTTTTGGGTGTACTTGCCCTTTAACTAACATTAACCAACCTAACATTAATTAACAGTTACATTAAGGGCATGTCCATCCCAGAAACTAAAATTGAATCCACTAGTGTGTATTTTCAAAAATCCTTACCTACATACTGTTCCTAATGAGTTCCTGCGAGTGCCTTTCAAAGTCCAGGAAAGTGCAGAGAAGGAGCTGTCAGTGACTCATCCGGTCCTTGCTACTAACTCAGTAAGGCAATGACATGCGCAGGGGAGCCCTGTCCCCCACCATCGGATCCAGCTGAGATTGCTACTTACAGATCCTTCTCTCCGCGGCATCTTCAATGACTGCAGTGTGATTGGTTGCCTCTCACAGCAGGGAGCCAAATCAGAGATGATGCGGGACAGAATTGCGCTGTAGAAGTAGCGATCTTAGCATGTTTTAAGATATAATCGGTGGTTGGGGGGTGAGGCAGGGTCACCTACCTTATGTCAAAACTAACTTTTAGGGTGGGACATACCCCTTACATTTTCTAACCCTAACTAACAAAGTAATGGCTAAAGGCCCACAGAAGGGCTATCAGAAGTGTTAACAGAACTAAAACATAACAGTTGCAGTCACATGTGGTTATACATGGACACAGCTTGTCTGGCCAAGTTCCAGCAACAGAAGGTCTGCCGCAGAACCGTTGATTAGCAATGGTGCAAAAGGTGGTATTTTATACAACTTTATATAACAAAGTTCAAAAAATTACTAAAAATGTGATACTTGCCTTGGACATTTCTTTGAATGTCCTGCACGTGCATGGCTCGTCTTTTTTAAAACGGCCATCTCTTCTGTAGCTGTGGTATGGCTCAGGTTTACGGCAACACTGCCGCCGCCAGTCTGCAAAACTATGCAGCATTTTGTTCTTTCAAATTTGGCAGCGCAGGCGCATTGAATAGTAACCTTTGCAATTAGATACTGAACAAAAAATCATTGCCACTCCATAATTGCTCTGAAAACAAACAACGTGGAATGGTAAACAGCCCTTTTCAAGCTCAATTATATAACCTAGATTCTGGGCAGAAGTCGAAGGAAATGGGAATAAGCCGAATCCGATTAGGTACAGAAGCGCGAGAAAAAGGAATAGCGAAATACAAGGGAAAATATAAATATACATGGGTACATTCGATTATAAGGGCTGGGGGTTGAGTGTAGCCTCAATTTCTGTAACCTCGAATGTATCATATGGTAAACCTTGAATTGGGTGTACCCTGAATGTAGCATGCGGAAATCCAATAATTGCCTGATCGTGAAGAAAAGAGTGTTTTAAACAAGTTGTTTTGGTAATATGAAGTGTTCCAGACCATTTCCCAGGTTCCAAGCCATTTACAGAGTACCATGTGTTAGTTTATAGTAATTATCTGAACTTTTAAGAACTATTATTCCCCATCAATTTAATGGGTTAGTTTTCTAGGTGGGTTAGCGTGTGTGATTTATGATGACATGTTCGAATAAAGCTTTATCCATCAAGATCCGGTAGTGCGGTCTATTCTTTTGTTCCTTGTATATCGATAGACCGGTTGGGGACCGTCGGATCTGCACCGGCCCTTGTGGGATTGCTGTCCCTCCTCTCCCGCATCCTTCCACTGTTGGAGCAGGCCTGGACGGCGCCCATTTGTGTACATGAACTTAGTTTCCTAACAACCAAAAAAACTTTTACTGAAGTTCGGAAACAAACTTCAATTAAGTTCGGCCATCTCTATTTATGTATGGCCCATTCATGTATTTAACACCGTAATCTTATTCCACCATGCAAGGCTTATTCTCTAGTGTACATAATTGTATCTATTCCAAACTGTCCATATTCTTAATTAATGCAAATGAGCTGTTCTTCAAAAAAATGTAGCCGGAAACTAGGTTTTAAAACTTTTAAAACTTACCATGCGAGCGAAACTCCCCAAGGTGACTCCATTCATGTGCGCTCTATATTAGCCGGAAACAATTGTTGAACTGTAAATTCATCAGCAAGGGAGCGCGCTCTCAGGTAAGTTACAATCTTGGTTCCCGGCTCCTGTATCCTGTACATTAATTACATAAGGTAAGCATACCTCTTTGTGAGTGAATAAATATAATATTTATTATATATATAATATATATATACGGCTGATGATAGATAGATAGACAGACAGACAGGACAGACAGATTAAAACAACACGACGATCTGGCGGAACGCAGGAAAAGCAGTTCCTTTTTTCAAGCTCACACGAGAAATAGTCACAAATAAGTATAGAACCACTAGTCTTAATATAGACTTAGACAGAAACAGACATTACTCCACCTCTTATTCAATTCATATGTCCTCCTCTTAAAGGGAGTTATTGTATTTATTCATGTGTCAGCAAAAAACACACAAGAGGTTTATCGGGACTAGAGTACAATAGGAGAGGGCAGTTTTATATACACAAAGACACACAAGGGCCTTCTTGCAGTTCATGCAAAAAAACGAATGAGGCGGTCAATTTCATCTCACTCACTATGAGTTTGGAATACAGTGGAGATAATTTTTGGGATATTTGATTAAGAAACAGACTAAGAGTTTTTCCACTATACTAAACCAAATTCTCCGCGATATAGCCAAACATCCCAAGCGTGTGTGAAGGACTCAATTCCAAAAGTCAATTTTCAAGAGTTAAAAGATATGTATTAGACCCTCAGTCTGTAACATTCAATAAACAAGATATTTTCTTTTAACAATAAATCTATGTCACTGTGATGTCGTTTGTTCTATATGGGGATGTTTGGATCCATAACAGGCTGGCACCCACCTTATGCATATACTGATTTTGGATAGTGACGCTATTTCCCTGTGTATTTATATTATTATATATATATATGGTTGGTTTTGCACGATGAGGGCGGTGTTGACCTTCTTGAGGAGGCAGCACTCTACAATTTGGAATAACTAAGGCAGATTCCTATGTCACTAGATGGTTATCACAGATGAAAACCCTTGAAGAGGTAGGAATCAGTCCTGCATTAAAGTTTTGATCAGAAATAAAGAAAAGTCATTATCAGGGTTGATTTGATAGGGCATGGAAAATAAGGTTAATAACACGGGCCCTCCCCCAGCAATTCCTCCAACGGTCATCTGCCCAGGCCACAACCATGCTTATGGCTATTCCCAGTCCTTTCTATTACTGGTCGGTGCGGATATGGGGGTTTGTTGATGTGACATCACAGACCAGGGCAGTCTTCTAGAGGCGTGTAGGAATCTCTCGGTGGGCCACAGCCATTTTCTCAAGAGGAAAAACTGGCTTTATTAAATTTACAAAGGGACAGTAAGAAAATGCATTTTAATAAACAAAAGGACGTGAGTAGGAGTAAGACAGATATGTAAAGGAGTGATAGAGATTTTAAATTTTAGGAGCGCCCTTAAACTCATCCTGTGGGTCCCTGGTCTCAAAGTTTCCTGGTGGGCCCCAAACAGTCCAACCGGAAATGATCTAGAAGGCGGTGGGAGAAATGCGTGGTCAGGAAAACTTTTCCAAAAACCGTCCCCCATGGCCATTTTGTCTCCTGTGGCTCCGCTTTAAAGGGACCATTATAGCCCCCTTTAAAGTTTTCAATGGATGCCCCTTCTCAAAGTCACCAGCAGCCAATATATTTCGGGGTCAAGTATGGGACTGGGTATTGATGGCAAGAAGAAAGCGAGCTGGTCGGCTGTCATGTCGGGGGAAACAGGCTAAACATTTGTATGATGTGAGGGGGGAGGACTGTACTGCATTTAATTTTTAGAGCATGTGGGGGTCTTCAACAAACTTTTGCCCGGGGTCTCCACCAAGTATCTAAATACCAATTAAATAAGCTGCCCTCACAGCTATCATTAACATAAATATTTGATCCTCATATGAATATATCAAGTCAGGGCAGCCCATGCAATCTCTGCAAAAGACAAAAACCTTATTGTACATTTACTTTAATTTAAATAAGGTCACGTTCCCTGGTCTTTTCCCCTCCTACAGAGATTAGTTTTATCTAGAGCGAAACCCTTACCTAAACTTAGGGCAAAGTCCAAACCCCATTATTAAAATTGAATCCCCCATGTGATGATCTGTGGCAGGAACCAGAGGCCTTACAGGAAACAGCCGGAAATCTGCATTCCAGTTTGATACTGGGACACCACAGGATTTCCTATAGTATGTGCTGGTGAGTGTTGGGAGAGTACGGAAGTTCCCTCCTTACCGGCGGTGCTGGTAAGCCCCAAAATTTTCCCCCTACAAATTCTGCTTGCTTCCTGCAGGACAGACGGGTGCCGCTCTGCGCCATTTCTCATGTCGCCTCATTAGCGAGACATCCCTGTTTATATTCAAATATTAAACCCTGGAAAGATTATGGTTACATTGGTGAGATGAACCACATTTATATAATATATATAAACCATGGGAAAGACTGGTATATTGATGATATGAAACCACATTTATATACAAATATAACCCTGGAAAGGACTATGTTTACTATTGGTGATATGAAACCACATTTATAACTACAAATATAAACCCTGGAAAGACTATGTTGCTATGGGGATATGAATCACATTTATATACAAATAATAAACCCTGGAAAGACTATTGTTACTATTGGTTGATTGAGAACCACAAGTATATACAAATATAAAACCTGGAAAGACTATGTTACTATTGGTGGAAATGAATCAAAGTATATACAAATATAAACCCTGGAAAGACTGTGTACTATTGGTGATATGAATGACATTTTTATACCAATATAAACCCTGAAAAGAATATGTTGCTATGGTGATATGAATGACATTTTTATACAAATATACCCTGGAAAGACGGTTTTGCTTGTGATATGAACCACATTTATATACAAATATAAACCTGGAAAGACTGTGTTACTATGGTAATATGAATGACATTATACACAAAATATGAACCCTGGAAAGATTATGTTTATTGGTGATATAATGATATTTATATGCAAATATAAACCCTGGAAAGACTATGTTACTTTGGTGATATGAATCACATTTAATACAAATATAAAACTGGAAAGACTATGTTATATTGGTGATATGAATCACTTTATATACCAAATATAAAACCCTGAAAAGATCTATGTTACTATTGGTGATTGAATCACATTTATTACAAATATAAACCTGGAAAGACTATGTTACTTTGGTTGATATGAATCACATTTATATACAAATATAACCCTGGAAAGACTATGTTACTATTGGTTGATATGAATGACATTTATATAAAAATATAAACCCTGGGAAAGACTATGTTGTATTGGTGATATGAACCACATTTGCAGTTATGTCATTGCTTAGAAATTTAAAGCAAAAGCCTCCTGGAATGTGACACACCCCAAGAATTGCTGTCACAGCCACACCACCAAAAATCACAATCACGCTCATACCCCAACCATCAAGGCCATGTGTGTTACAGGTACACAACCTACCCAGCATGCACAGCTGTACAATAAAACTAATAATAATGACTGCAGTCACATACCAATACAGGTGGGAATATAACAGAATACAATAGAAGATATTTATACCGGTAAAAAAATTTGTTCCTTAGTTCTAATTAGAACATCAGAGATTTAGCCACGAATATATTGTTAAATTATAACAAAACACAGGCAAAACCATAAATACAGAAAAAATATAACAGACAAAAAACACAACACAAGCTACACATAACACAAAATGGGTTGAAAAAGTAAAATTATACTTATGGTAGTTCATTCCTAATGTTACAGAGAAATAGAGGAAGTAGATCCGTGAAATGATTGAAGATGGAGTCCCAGAATTGTTGCCAGGTTATTGCCCTAAAATAAAGCGATGTGTGTCAGTGTGTGTACAGTCCTGTGCGGCAGTGGCGTCACCTGTGCGGGGGGCATGGCGAGATGACGTCACATGCACATGTCCCTGCACGCCAATGATGTGACATCACGCCACGTGCACGTGATGTCATGTGCATGCACGGAGCACACGCGCAACCGGGCCATTAACAATTGTGGCTAACATTCAGGAGGCGGCAGCTATAAATCTGAGAGGGGTGGAGCTAACTATACCACTAAGACAGTAAGATGTCAGCAACTTTAAAACCTACAAAGGTAGGCTCTAGAGGGGAGAAAAATATGGCAAATGTATTTTTAAAGCTGCAAGCTTCCAATTGAGCATAGCTTCATTTACAGCTGCACTTATCCTTTAAAAAACAGTCTAGGATAATTATGGTCGCAAACAGATATGAATCCCAATACACAAACAAATAGTTATGAACTGGGAGAAGCTAGATGAATTCCAGGGTGCTGATTACCCCCAAGATCAGGGTTGGGAAGTCTGTATAGACCTGGGAATGAACAGAAACCACGGGATGTACTTTATCCTTGCTAACTATTCCTAACCTCAAAGTTCTGTTGGTTTCTACATTGAAACAAATGCAACAAAAATCACCTTGTACAGACAGACAATCAACACACAAAGCAGGGCAAGGCGAACTTGGAGAAGCATATAAAATAATTACACAATTAATAATAATCATTGGTAGGGTCCGGTTATAAACAGAACATTTTACAAAATGGCAGCTTTAGCAAAGAGACAATTATCATATACAAAATGCAGAGTTATACTTTTTTGTGAAGTCTTAAAATCTCTTCTCTTTTTCAAGAAACATTCAAGACACATTTGAGTCAAGAAAATAAATTTTTAAGCAAACCCTCCTAAATTATGTCCAATCAATGAAGAAAAGAGGAATACAAAATATTCTGACCAGATGGGAGTATAAAGACAAACGATAAAGAAAATATAAAATCGAGGGTTTTCCCGTTTACTGCAACAACAAAGGATGCACCAGGGGGAGGCAAAGAACAGGTATGTGCTATAAAACTTTATACTCACTATAGCTCGGTTTAAGGGGTTAAAGGGTAATCTCCACTGGTAGGATAGAATACATTTTTGATTTAGATATTTATTGAAAGAACAGGTGGTAAAGGAAGCTCTTCTACCTCCGTCTCTTATAATAATGTGCAGTGAGCTGGGAATGAAGTATAGAGAACTTACCTGATCTCTCGCGCATTACCTCACTGTGGGTTTAATGAAGTTTATATGCCTTCAATGTTGTGGGACATCAATTGGCAAAACATGAAGAATTCCCACTAACAAGAGCTTTTCAAATTTTTTTCAGTGTTATCAAGCAAGGTTATATCAATTGGGGTCATTGTGGCATTGTGGGATCATTTGTGGGAATGGCTAGAAGGTCGTTGTATATGGCAGTTTGTGTCCACATGGGGAGCCTTTCATATACTGCTGGAAAACCAGGACCGGAGATCAAGATGCTGCTAATAACAACAAAAAGAGGATTATAGGGAGATTGCCAAATATTAACAATTTAACAATGGAAGCTTTAACTAAACAATCTCTTAAACAATCACATTTTCACCTAAATTTCGTGCTAGCATGAATCAGTTACCAAATAAGTTACAAAAGACAATCCATAAATATACAAAAACCTTTCATGATTAAACGTGTGCACCGTTCTGCCAGAAATTGACTCACTGCTTTTTTCAGTGATTCAGCCCAGTCTCAGCTCAACCTTCTGCGTTTTCCAACAGTAAGGCCCCCATTGGGTCACGTTAACTTGTATTGTAAAGGTGCAATTATCTGGTATTGACCCATAGAGACAATATAGATATACAGTATATTAAAACCCTATACAATGCATTAGTTATTTTCAAGGGGACTTTACAATATTATTACATAATTATAAAGAAAAAGCAAACAAAACATTTTCTTGATATTTAGCGACAGTACAGAGTCCAGCCCAACACTGCTTTGTGAGGGCAGGATCTGAGCATGGATCAAGATATCCCCACTCCTAAAACCTGTAGTATCTGTGGGTTGTCACACTGTGGGTGTTCATGGTGAAACCATGAACCACCCAGTACCTAGGGTGTGGTAAGTCCTCACCCTGGATACTAATAAACATGACAGAAGAGGAGGGGAGTGAGAAACGATTACTAGATTGTCCTTTAAAAGGATAACACCTGCCATAGATTGCCTGCAAGTGCTTCTTCACTGGTGTTTAGACTTTATGGACGAGGAATGGATGTATAGGGTTTTTAAACATAAGCTGACGTCATTTGGGATTGTGTTTTCATGGTACTTTCCCACTTTAGAAAAAATGAAGGTGGGTAGAACAAAGATCTCCCCAAAAGTCCCAAGCGCTAAAAGAACATGGGAAAAGCCACAAAAACCCAAAAGAGCAGCAAGCAGCAACCAAAGAAGCAATAAAAATCAACTTATCCTGCGGGGTAGTAGTCACACGAGGGAAATTATCGAATATAAAGCACAAAGACACAGAAGGAGGCAGATTTTTGTGAAGGAACAGAGGGTATATTTGGGTAATGGGCCAAAACTATTTAAAGGGGAACTGTGGTTCCCAAACTGTGGTCTCTGTGCAAAGAGGACAAGGACAGAGTTTTTCAGTGGAGATATCCTTTAAACAAACAACAGATCGTGGAGGGTTGGGGTGAGTCAGGAGCTGGCTTAAATTCACAGGGGGCATGGCCAGGCTACTGCAGTTACTCCCCGCCTGTATTCAGGTTTAATATACTTCAACAATTCCCATGTGGGGCACATGGGCAAGAAAGGAAGAAAGGTCAGGATCTAGAATTAAGAAGCCAGTTGGGAATCTATAAAAATTACTTTGCCCTTCAAATAAAAGGAAAACATGAATTCTTTGCCCTTAAATAATAAGGAAACCATGTGATTAAGCCTTTCAGACAAATCTACATAAAGAAACAAACAGGTACTAGGAGCAAAACATTGGTTGTGTCTCAATTAAACCTGGTATGAAAAATCTTAGATAGAAGGACACAAGCCGTTTAATTGCAGGGTACCAAAATACCAGTTAAAAAAGTAGCAGACGAGTTACCGTAAAAATACGTTTTTTGGTGCACATTCCGTGTGATGACTGCCTATGGCATACCGTTGATGGTTTTTTTCTTTTTTCAGGGGGACATGTGGGGAGATTGAAATTTAAGGGGTTTATTTAATTTTGGGGGGGGCATTCCAAGGTTTCCTTTAAAAAAGAGTATTGATGTTCAAATTACAGTGCACTGGATTTCTTTGTTTCCCCGGTAATTGAACCTGCGAGGCATCCATTTGAGTTAGGGCATTTCTCGGTTGTGTGCATCCCACACATTATAGCATTTTTAAACCATGTGTTCGGACATGAGGAGATTGAAGAACGTGTTTTTTTTTTATTGTCAGCGGATGTTTTATTTAACTTTGAATTGTCTTGTATTTATTTTTTCACAAAATCTAAAAGCATGGAGTTTTATCGGTTATTGCATCTTGACTTCTTCATGTATGTATGAAAGGATGACACTGTGAGTAGCTTCAGGTGTGTAGATCCTATTTTTTTTTTCACAAAATAAAAGAGTGGAGTTAATCGGTTACTGCCTGGTCTGTGTATGAAAGTATGAAAGTTAGGACTGTTAAGTGCTTACGGGGAGATTCCCAACCTATCTAGTTTTGTGGGGGGGGTAATAATTCAGTTTCGAGCGGTGTCTTTTAAAGGTATAAGGCAGGGGTGTCTTCATGGGTTTGGCCAACCTGAGCCACGGCTTGATTGATGCTTATGGGAAGTGGTGTGGTCGCTTTGTCGGTTGGGAGTAGTTAGGTTGTCATTTGACTTGGCACCCATTTATGTAGTTTCCACTAGACCTTTCCACATCATAATCCCAGAAAAATAGAATTTTGTCAAAAGCAAAGGGGGGACCCTTTTGGCAAAGGGGGGACCCTTTTGGCACGCAAGGGGGGACCCTTAGTGAAATTTTTTTTTTTTTGGGACAGGGGGCGACTCTTTGGCACAAAGGGGGGACCTTTTGGCACGCAGGGGACCTTTGGGAATTTTTTTTTGGCACATGTGGTGACTCTTTGGCACAAAGGGGACCCTTTGGCACGCAAGGGGGGACCTTAGGGAAAGTTTTTTTTGGCACATGCTGGGACTCTTTGGCACAAAGGGGGGACCCTTTTGGCACGCAAGGGGGACCCTTAGGGAATTTTTTTTTTTGGCACATTGTGGCGACTCTTTGGCACAAAGGGGGGACCCTTTTGGCACAAAGGGGGGACCCTTAGGGAATTTTTTTTTTGGCACATTGTGGCGACTCTTTTGGCACAAAGGGGGGACCCTTTTGGCACGCAAGGGGGGACCCTTAGGGAAAATGTTCACATGTGTGGCGACTCTCGGCACAAAGGGGGACCCTTTTGGCACGAAAGGGGGGACCCTCAGGGAAATTTTTGTTTTTTTTGGCACATGGTGGCGACTCTTTCTGGCACAAAGGGGGGACCCTTTTGGCACGAAAGGGGGACCCTCAGGGAAATTTTTGTTTTTTTGGCATGGTGGCGACTCTTTGGCAAAAAGGGGGGACCCTTTTGGCACGCAAGGGGGGATCCTTAGGGATTTTTTTTTTTTGCCACATGGTGGCGGACTCTTTTGGCACAAAGGGGGGACCCTTTTGATAGCAAGGGGGACCCTTAGGAAAAAAATATATTTTGTCACATGGTGGCGACCTTTTGGCACAAAGGGGGGACCCTTTGGCACGCAAGGGGGACCCTTAGGGAATTTTTTTTTTTTTTGGCACATGGTGGCGACTCTTTTGGCACAAAGGGGGACCCTTTTGGCACGCAAGGGGGGACCCTTAGGGAAAAAAATATTTTGTCACATGGTGGCGACTCTTTTGGCACAAGGGGGGACCCTTTGGCACGCAAGGGGGCCCTAGGGGAAAAAAAATGTTGTCACATGTGGTGACTCTTTGGCACAAAGGGGGGGACCCTTTGGCACGCAAGGGGGGACCCTTAGGGAATTTTTTTTTTTTTGGCACATGGTGGCGACTCTTTTGGCACAAAGAAGGGACCCTTTTGGCACGCAAGGGGGGACCCTTAGGGAATTTTTTTTTTGGCACTGGTGGCGACTCTTTTGGCACAAAGGGGGGACCCTTGTGGCACGCAAGGGGGGACCCTTAGGGAAAAAAAAATTTTCACATGGTGGCGACTCGTTTGCCACAAAGGGGGGACCCTTTTGACCCGCAAGGGGGGACCCTTAGGGATTTTTTTGTTCTTGGCACATGGTGGCGACTCTTTTGGCACGCAAGGGGGGACCCTTTTGGCAGCAAGGGGGGACCCTTAGGGAAAAAAAATTTTGTCACATGGTGGCGACTCTTTTGGCACAAAGGGGGGACCCTTTTGGCACGCAAGGGGGGACCCTTAGGGCACACGGGGGGTTTTTTTTTGGCACATGCTGGCGACTCTTTTGGCACAAAGGGGTAACCTTTTGGCACGCAAGGGGGACCCTTAGGGAAAAAAAATTTGGCACATGGTGGCGACTCTTTTGGCACAAAGGGGGGACCCTTTGGCACGCAAGGGGGGCCTTAGGGCACAAGGTTTTTTTTTTTGGCACATGCTGGCGACTCTTTTGGCACAAAGGGGGGACCCTTTTGGCATGCAAGGGGGGACCCTTGGGAAAAAAAAAATTTTGTCACATGGTGGCGACTATTTTGGCACATAGGGGGGACCCTTAGGGAATTTTTTTTTTTTTTGGCACAGGGTGGCTACACTTTTGGCACAAAGGGGGGACCCTTTTGGCACGGCAAGGGGGGACCCTTAGGGAAAATTTTTTTTTTGGCACAGGTGGCGACTCTTTTTGCACAAAGGGGGGACCCTTTTGGCACGCAAGGGGGACCCTTAGGGCACAAAGGTTTTTTTTTTGGCACATGCGGCGACTCTTTTGGCACAAAGGGGGACCCTTTTGGCACGCAAGGGGGGACCCTTAGGGAAAAAAAATATTTTGTCACATGGGGCGACTCTTTGGCACAAAGGGGGGACCCTTTTGGCACGCAAGGGGGGACCCTTAGGGAATTTTTTTTTTTGCACAGGGTGGCGACTCTTTTGGCACAAAGGGGGGACCCTTTTGGAACGCAAGGGGGGACCCTTAGGGAAAAAAATATTTTGTCAATGTTGGCGACTCATTTGGCACAAAGGGGGGACCCTTTTGGCACGCAAGGGGGGACCCTTAGGGATTTTTTTTTTGGCACATGGTGGCGACTCTTTTGGCACAAAGGGGGGACCCTTTGGCACGCAAGGGGGGACCCTTAGTGGAAAAAAATTTTGGCACATGGTGGCAACTCTTTTGGCACAAAGGGGGGACCCTTTTGGCACGCAAGGGGGGACCTCAGGGAATTTTTTTTTTTGGCACTTGGTGGCGACTCTTTTGGCACAAAGGGGGGACCCTCTTGGCATGCAAGGGGGGACCCTTAGGCGAAAAAAAATTTGTCACATGGTGGCGACTCTTTTGGCACAAAGGGGGGACCCTTTTGGCACGCAAGGGGGGACCCTTAGGGAATTTTTTTTTGGCACATGGTGGCGACTCTTTTGGCACAAAGGAAGGACCCTTTTGGCACGCAAGGGGGGACCCTTAGGGAAAAAAATTTTTGTCAATTGGTGGCGACTCTTTTGGCACAAAGGGGGGACCCTTTGGCACGCAAGGGGGGACCCTTAGGGCACACGGGGGGTTTTTTTTGGCACATGTGGCGACTCTTTTGGCACAAAGGGGTACCCTTTTGGCACGCAAGAGGGGACCCTTAGTGGAAAAAAAATTTTGGCACAATGGTGGCGACTCTTTTGGCACAAAGGGGGACCCTGTGGCACGCAAGGGGGGACCCTTAGGGCACAAAGGTTTTTTTTTTTGGCACATGCTGGCGACTCTTTTGGCACAAAGGGGGGACCCTTTTGGCCATGCAAGGGGGGACCCTTAGGCGAAAAAAAATTTTTGTCACATGGTGGCGACTATTTTGGCACATAGGGGGGACCCTTAGGGAATTTTTTTTTTTTTGGCAAGGGTGGCGACACTTTTGGCACAAAGGGGGGACCCTTTTGGCACGCAAGGGGGGACCCTTAGGAAAATTTTTTTTTGGCACATGGTGGCGACTCTTTTGGCACAAAGGGGGGACCCTTTTGGCACGCAAGGGGGGACCCTTAGGGAAAAAAATATTTTGTCACATTGGTGCGACTCTTTTGGCACAAAGGGGGGACCCTTTTGGCACGCAAGGGGGGACCCTTAGGGAGGAAAAAAATGTTGTCACATGGTGGTGACTCTTTTGGCACAAAGGGTGGACCCTTTTGGCACGCAAGGGGGGGACCCTTAGGGAATTTTTTTTTTGGCACATGGTGGCGACTCTTTTGGCACAAAGGGGGGACCTTTTTGGCACGCAAGGGGGGACCCTAGGGAAAAAAATTTTGTCACATGGTGGCGACTCTTTTGGCACAAAGAAGGACCCTTTTGGTACGCAAGGGGGGACCCTTAGGGAATTTTTTTTTTGCACATGGTGGCGACTCTTTTGGCACAAAGGGGGGACCTTGTGGCACGCAAGGGGGGACCTTAGGGAAAAAAAAAATTTCTCACATGGTGGGACTGTTTGCCACAAAGGGGGGACCTTTTGACCGCAAGGGGGACCCTTAGGGATTTTTTTTTTCTTGGAACATGGTGGCGACTCTTTTGGCACGCAAGGGGGGACCCTTTTGGCATGCAAGGGGGGACCTTAGGGAAAAAAAATATTTTGTCACATGGTGGCGACTCTTTTGGCACAAAGGGGGGACCTTTTGGCACGCAAGGGGGACCCTTAGGGCACACGGGGGGGTTTTTTGGCAAATGCTGGCGACTCTTTTGGCACAAAGGGGACCCTTTTGGCACGCAAGGGGGACCCTTAGGGAAAAAAAATTTGGCACATGGTGGCGACTCTTTTGGCACAAAGGGGGGACCCTTTGGCACGCAAGGGGGGACCCTAGGGCACAAAGGTTTTTTTTTTTTGGCACATGCTGGCGACTCTTTTGGCACAAAGGGGGGACCCTTTGGCATGCAAGGGGGGACCCTTAGGCGAAAAAAAAATTTTGTCACATGGTGGCGACTATTTTGGCACAAAGGGGGACACCTTAGGGAATTTTTTTTTTTTTGGCACAGTGGTGGCGACACTTTGGCACAAAGGGGGGACCCTTTTGGCACGCAAGGGGGGACCCTTAGGGAAAAATTTTTTTTGGCACATGGTGGCGACTCTTTTGGCACAAAGGGGGGACCCTTTTGGCACGCAAGGGGGGACCCTTAGGGAAAAAAATATTTTGTCACATGGTGGCGACCTTTTGGCACAAAGGGGGGACCCTTTGGCACGCAAGGGGGGACCCTTAGGGAAAAAAAATGTTGTCACATGGTGGTGACTCTTTGGCACAAAGGGTGGACCCTTTTGGCACGCAAGGGGGGACCTTTAGGGAATTTTTTTTTTGGCACATGGTGGCGACTCTTTTGGCACAAAGGGGGGACCTTTTTGGCACGCAAGGGGGACCCTTAGGGAAAAAAACTTTTGTCACATGGTGGCGACTCTTTTGGCACAAAGAGGGACCCTTTTGGCACGCAAGGGGGGACCCTTAGGGAATTTTTTTTTTGGCACATGGTGGCGACTCTTTTGGCACAAAGGGGGGACCTTTGTGGCACGCAAGGGGGGACCCTTAGGGAAAAAAAAATTTTTCACATGGTGGCGACTCTTTTGGCACAAAGGGGGGACCCTTTTGGCCGCAAGGGGGACCCTTAGGGATTTTTTTTTTCTTTGCACATGGTGGGACTCTTTGGCACGCAAGGGGGGACCCTTAGGGGAAAAAAAATTTTCACATGGTGGCGACTTTTTTGGCACAAAGGGGGGACCCTTTTGACACGCAAGGGGGACCTTAGGAATTTTTTTTTTGGCACATGGTGGCGACTCTTTTGCACAAAGGGGGGACCCTTTTGGCACGCAAGGGGGACCCTAGGGCACATGGGTTTTTTTTTGGCACATGCTGACGACTCTTTTGGCACGGCCTCAAGGGGGGACCCTTAGGGAAATTTTTTTTTGGCACAAGGGTGGCGACTCTTTTGGCACAAGGGGGGACCCTTTGGCACACAAGGGGGGAACCTTAGAGCAACGGGATTTTTTTTGGCACATGGTGGCGACTCTTTGGCACAAATGGGGGACCTTTGGCACGCAAGGGGGGACCCTTAGGGCACAAAGGTTTTTTTTTGGCACATGCTGGCGACTCTTTTGGCACAAAGGGGGGACCCTGTGCACGCAAGGGGGGACCCTTAGGGCACAAAGGTTTTTTTTTGGCACATGCTGGCGACTCTTTTGGCACAAAGGGGGGACCCTTTGGCATGCAAGGGGGGACCCTTAGGCGAAAAAAAAATTTTTGTCACATGGTGGCGACTATTTTGGCACACAGGGGGGACCCTTTTGGCACGCAAGGGGGGACCCTTAGGGAATTTTTTTTTTTTTTTGGCACACGTGGCGACTCTTTTGGCACAAAGGGGGGACCCTTTTGGCACGCAAGGGGGGACCCTTAGGGAAATTTTTTTTTTTGGCACATGGTGGCGACTCTTTTGGCACAAAGGGGGGACCCTTTGGCACGCATGGGGGGACCCTTAGGGCACAAAGGTTTTTTTTTTTGGCACATGCTGGCGACTCTTTTGGCACAAAGGGGGACCCTTTTGGCACGCAAGGGGGGACCCTTAGGGAAATTTTTTTTTTTGGCACATGGTGGCGACTCTTTTGGCACAAAGGGGGGACCCTTTGGCACGCAAGGGGGGACCCTTAGGGAAAAAAACATTTTGTCACATGGTGGCGACTCTTTGGCACAAAGGGGGGACCCTTTTGGCACGCAAGGGGGGACCCTTAGGGAAATTTTTTTTTTGGCACATGGTGGCGACTCTTTGGCACAAAGGGGGGACCCTTTTGGCACGCAAGGGGGGACCCTTAGGGGAAAAAAAATGTTGTCCATGGTGGCGACTCTTTTGGCACAAAGGGTGGACCCTTTTGGCACGCAAGGGGGGACCCTTAGGGAATTTTTTTTTGGTACATGGTGGCGACTCTTTTGGCACAAAGGGGGGACCCTTTGGCACGCAAGGGGGGACCCTTAGGGAAAAAAACATTTTGTCACATGGTGGTGACTTTTGGCACAAAGGGGGGACCCTTTTGGCACGCAAGGGGGGACCCTTAGGGAAAAAAACATTTTGTCACACGGTGGCGACTTTTGGCACAAAGGGGGGACCCTTTTGGCACGCAAGGGGGGACCCTTAGGGAAATTTTTTTTTGGCACATGGTGGCGACTCTTTTGGCACAAAGGGGGGGACCCTTGTGGCACGCAAGGGGGGACCCTTAGGGGGAAAAAAAAATTTTCTACATGGTGGCGACTCTTTTGGCACAAAGGGGGGACCCTTTTGACACGCAAGGGGGGACCCTTAGGATTTTTTTTTTATTTGGCTCATGGTGGCGACTCTTTTGGCACAAAGGGGGGACCCTTTTGGCACGCAAGGGGGGACCCTTAGGGAATTTTTTTTTGGCACAGTGTGGCGACTCTTTGGCACAAAGGGGGGACCCTTTTGGCACGCAAGGGGGGACCCTTAGGAGAAAAAAAAATTTCGGCACATGGTGGCAACTCTTTTGGCACAAAGGGGGGACCCTTAGGAATTTTTTTTTTTTTTTGGTCATGGTGGCGACTCTTTTGGCACAAAGGGGGGACCCTTTGGCACGCAAGGGGGGACCCTTAGGGAAAAATTTTTTGTCACATGGTGGTGACTTTTGGCACAAAGGGGGGACCCTTTGGCACGCAAGGGGGGACCCTTAGGGCACACGGGGGTTTTTTTGGCACATGCTGGCGACTCTTTGGCACAAAGGGGGGACCCTTTTGGCACGCAAGGGGGGACCCTTAGGGAAAAATTTTTTGGCACAGGGTGGCGACTCTTTTGGCACAAAGGGGGACCTTAGGGCACACGGGTTTTTTTTTTGCACATGCTGGCGACTCTTTTGGAACAAAGGGGGGACCCTTTTGGCACGAAGGGGGGACCCTTAGGGAAATTTTTTTTTGGCACAGGGTGGCGACTCTTTGGCACAAAGGGGGGACCCTTTTGGCACAAAGGGGGGACCCTTAGGGCACATGGGGTTTTTTTTTGGCACATGCTGGCGACTCTTTTGGCACAAAGGGGGGACCCTTTTGGCACGCAAGGGGGGACCCTTAGGGAAAATTTTTTGGCACAGGGTGGCGACTCTTTTGGCACAAATGGGGGACCCTTTTGGATCGCAAGGGGGGACCCTTAGGGCACACGGGGTTTTTTTTGGCACATGCTGGCGACTCTTTGGCACAAAGGGGGGACCCTTTTGGCATGCAAGGGGGGACCCTTAGGCGAAAAAAATTTTTTGTCACATGGTGGCGACTATTTGGCACACAGGGGGGACCCTTTTGGCACGCAAGGGGGGACCCTTAGGGAATTTTTTTTTTTGGCACAGGGTGGCGACACTTTTGGCACAAAGGGGGGACCCTTTTGGCACGCAAGGGGGGACCCTTAGGGAAATTTTTTTTGGCACATGGTGGCGACTCTTTGGCACAAAGGGGGGACCCTTTGGCACGCAAGGGGGGACCCTTAGGGAAAAAATATTTTGCACATGGTGGCGACTCTTTTGGCACAAAGGGGGGACCCTTTGGCACGCAAGGGGGGACCCTTAGGGCACAAAGGTTTTTTTTTTGGCACATGCTGGCGACTCTTTTGGCACAAAGGGGGGACCCTGTTGGCAGCAAGGGGGGACCCTTAGGGGAAAAAAATTTTGTCACATGGTGGCGACTCTTTTGGCACAAAGGGGGACCCTTTTGGCACGCAAGGGGGGACCCTTAGGGGGAAAAAAATGTTGTCACATGGTGGCGACTTTTTGGCACAAAGGGTGGACCCTTTGGCAAGCAAAGGGGGGCCACTTAGGGAATTTTTTTTTTGGCACTTGTGGCGACCCTTTTGGCACGCAAGGGGGGACCCTTAGGGAAAAAACATATTTTGTCCATGGTGGCGACTCTTTTGGCACTAAAGGGGGTACTCTTTTGGCACGCAAGGGGGGACCCTTAGGGAAATATTTTTTTTGGCACATGCTGGCGACTCTTTTGGCACAAAGGGGGGACCCTTAGGGCACACAGTTTTTTTTTTTGGCACATGCTGGCCACTCTTTTGGCACAAAGGGGGACCCCTTTGGCACGCAAGGGGGGACCCCATTGGCACGCAAGGGGGGACCCCTTTGGCACGCAAGGGGGGACCCTTAGGGTAAAAAAATTTTTGGCACATGGTGGCGACTCTTTTGGCAACAAGGGGAGCCCTTTTGGCAGCAAGGGGGACCCTTAGGGAATTTTTTTTTTTTGGCACATGGGTGGCGACTCTTTTGGCACAAAGGGGGGACCCTTTTGGCACGCCAGTGGGACCCTTTTGGCACGCAAGGGGGGACCCTTAGGGAATTTTTTTTTTTTGGCACATGGTGGCGACTCTTTTGGCACAAAGGGGGACCCTTTTGGCAGCAAGGGGGGACCCTTAGGGCACATTTTTTTTTTTTTTTGGCACATGCTGGCGACTCTTTTGGCACAAGGGGGGACCCTTTTGGCACGCAAGGGGGACCCTTAGGGAATTTTTTTTTTTGGCACATGTGGCGACTCTTTTGGCACAAGGGGGGACCCTTTTGGCAGCAGGGGGGACCCTTAGGGAAATTTTTTTTTTTTGGACAGGGTGGCGACTCTTTTGGCACAAAGGGGGACCTTTTTGCACGCAAGGGGGACCTTAGGAATTTTTTTTTTGGCAAGGGTGGCACTCTTTTGGCACAAAGGGGGACCCTTTTGGCACACAGGGGGGACCCTTAGGGAAATTTTTGTCACATGGTGGCGACTCTTTTGGCACAAAGGGGGCCCTTTGGCACGCAAGGGGGACCTTAGAAATTTTTTTTTTTTGCACATGTGGCGACTCTTTTGCACAAGGGGGGACCCTTTTGGCACGCAAGGGGGGACCCTAGGGAAATTTTTTTTTTGGCACATGTGGCGACTCTTTTGGCACAAAGGGGACCTTTGGCACGCAAGGGGGGACCCTTAGGGAAATTTTTTTTTGGCACATGGTGGCGACTCTTTTGGCACAAAGGGGGGACCCTTTTGGCACGCAAGGGGGGACCCTTAGAAATTTTTTTTTTTTTTGGACAGGTGGCGACTCTTTTGGCACAAAGGGGGGACCCTTTTGGCACGAAGGGGGACCCTTAATTTTTTTTTTTGGCACATGGTGGCGACTCTTTTGGCACAAAGGGGGGACCTTTTTGGCACGCAAGGGGGGACCCTTAGGGAATTTTTTTTTTTGCCACATGGTGGCGACTCTTTTGGCACAAGGGGGGACCCTTTTGGCACGCAAGGGGGACCCTTAGGGAATTTTTTTTTTTTTTGGACAGGGTGGCGACTCTTTGGCACAAAGGGGGGACCCTTTTGGCACGCAAGGGGGACCCTTAGGGAAATTTTTTTTGGCACATGTGGGGCGACCTTTTTGGCACAAGGGGGGACCTTTTGGCACGCAAGGGGGGACCCTTAGGGATTTTTTTTTTTTGGCACATGCTGGCAACTCTTTTGGCACAAAGGGGGGACCTTTTGGCACGCAAGGGGGGACCCTTAGGGAATTTTTTTTTTTTTTTTGGAACAGGGTGGCGACTCTTTTGGCACAAAGGGGGGACCCTTTTGGCACGCGGGGGACCCTTAGGAAATTTTTTTTTGGCACATGATGGCGACTCTTTTGGCACAAGGGGGGACCCTTTTGGCACGCAAGGGGGGACCCTTAGGGAATTTTTTTTTTCACATGGTGGCGACTCTTTTGGCACAAAGGGGGGACCCTTTTGGCACGCAAGGGGGGACCCTTAGGGAAATTTTTTTTTTTGGCACAGGTGGCGACTCTTTTGGCACAAGGGGGGACCCTTTTGGCACGCAAGTGGGGACCTTTAGGGAAATTTTTTTTTTGGCACATGCTGGGGACTCTTTTGGCACAAAGGGGGACCCTTTTGGCACGCAAGGGGGGACCCTTAGGGAATTTTTTTTTTTGGCACATGTGGCGACTTTTTTGGCACAAAGGGGGGACCCTTTTGGCACCAAGGGGGACCCTTAGGGAATTTTTTTTTTTTGGCACATGTGGGCGACTCTTTTGGCACAAAGGGGGGACCCTTTTGGCACGCAAGGGGGGACCCTTAGGGAAATTTTGTCACATGGTGGCGACTCTTTGGCACAAAGGGGACCCTTTTGGCACGAAGGGGGGACCCTAGGAAATTTTTTTTTTTTGGCACATGGTGGCGACTCTTTGGACAAAGGGGACCCTTTTGGCACGCAAGGGGGGACCCTAGGGAAATTTTTTTTTTTTGGCACATGGTGGCGACTCTTTTGGCACAAAGGGGGGACCCTTTTGGAACGCAAGGGGGGACCCTTAGGAAAAATTTTTTGTCACATGGTGGCGACTCTTTTGGCACAAAGGGGGACCCTTTTGGCACACAAGGGGGGACCCTTAGGGAATTTTTTTTTTTTTGGCACATGTGGCGACTCTTTTGGCACAAAGGGGGGACCCTTTTGGCACGCAAGGGGGGACCCTTAGGGAAATTTTGTCACATGGTGGCGACTCTTTTGGCACAAAGGGGGGACCCTTTTGGCACGCAGGGGGACCTTAGGGAATTTTTGGCACATGGTGGCGACTCTTTTGGCACAAAGGGGGACCTTTTGGCACGCAAGGGGGACCCTTAGGGAATTTTTTTTTTTGGCACATGTGGCGACTCTTTTGGCACAAGGGGGACCCTTTTGGCACGCAAGGGGGGACCCTTAGGAATTTTTTTTTGGCACATGGTGGCGACTCTTGGCACAAAGGGGGGACCCTTTTGGCACGCAAGGGGGGACCCTTAGGGAAATTTTTTTTTTTTGGCACATGCTGGCGACTCTTTGGCACAAGGGGGGACCCTTTTGGCACGCAAGGGGGGACCCTTAGGGAATTTTTTTTTTGGCACGTGGCGACTCTTTTGGCACAAGGGGGGACCCTTTTGGCACGCAAGGGGGGACCCTTAGGGAATTTTTTTTTTGGCACATGTGGGACTCTTTTGGCACAAAGGGGACCCTTTTGCACGCAAGGGGGGACCCTTAGGGAATTTTTTTTTTTTGGCACATGGCGACTCTTTTGGCACAAAGGGGGACCCTTTGCACCAAGGGGGGACCCTTAGGGAAATTTTTTTTTTTGGCACATTGTGGCGACTCTTTTGGCACAAAGGGGGGACCCTTTGGCACGCAAGGGGGGACCCTTAGGGAAATTTTGTCACATGGTGGCGACTCTTTGGCACAAAGGGGGGACCCTTTTGGCACGCAAGGGGGGACCCTAGGGAAATTTTTTTTTTTTGGCACATGGTGGCAACTCTTTGGCACAAAGGGGGGACCCTTTTGGCACAAGGGGGGACCCTAGGGAAATTTTTTTTTTTTGGCACATGGTGGCGACTCTTTTGGCAACAGGGGGGACCCTTTTGGCACGCAAGGGGGACCTTAGGGATTTTTTTTTTTGCCATGGTGGCACTCTTTTGGCACAAAGGGGGGACCCTTTGACGCAAGGGGGCCTTAGGAAAATTTTTTGTCACATGGTGGCGACTCTTTTGGCACAAAGGGGGGACCCTTTTGGCACGCAAGGGGGGACCCTTAGGGATTTTTTTTTTTTTTTGGCACATGGTGGCGACTCTTTTGGCACAAAGGGGGGACCCTTTTGGCACGCAAGGGGGGACCCTTAGGGAAATTTGTCACATGGTGGCGACCTTTTTGGCACAAAGGGGGGACCCTTTTGGCACGCAAGGGGGGACCCTTAGGGAATTTTTTTTGGCACATGGTGGCGACTCTTTTGGCACAAAGGGACCTTTTGGCACGCAGGGGACCCTTAGGGAATTTTTTTTTTTTTGCCATGTGGCGACTCTTTGGCACAAAGGGGGACCCTTTTGGCACGCAAGGGGGGACCCTTAGGGAATTTTTTTTTTGGCACATGTGGCACTCTTTTGGCACAAAGGGGGGACCCTTTTGGCACGCAAGGGGGGACCCTTAGGGAATTTTTTTTTTTTGGCACATGTGGCGACTCTTTTGGCACAAAGGGGGACCCTTTTGGCACGCAAGGGGGGACCCTTAGGGAATTTTTTTTTTGGCACATGGTGGCGACTCTTTTGGCACAAAGGGGGGACCCTTTTGGCACAAGGGGGACCCTTAGGAAATTTTTTTTTTTTTTGGACAGGGTGGCGACTCTTTTGGCACAAAGGGGGGACCCTTTTGGCACGCAGGGGGGACCCTTAGGGAAATTTTTTTGGCACATGTGGCGACTCTTTTGGCACAAAGGGGGGACCCTTTTGGCACGCAAGGGGGGACCCTTAGGGAAATTTTTTTTTGGCACATGTGGCGACCTTTTGGCACAAAGGGGGGCCCTTTTGGCACGCAAGGGGGGACCCTTAGGGAATTTTTTTTTTTTGGCACAGGGTGGCGACTCTTTTGGCACAAAGGGGGGACCCTTTTGGCACGCAAGGGGGGACCCTTAGGGATTTTTTTTTTTTGGCACTTTGGCGACTCTTTTGGCACAAAGGGGGGACCTTTTGGCACGCAAGGGGGGACCCTTAGGGAATTTTTTTTTTTGCACATTGGCGACTCTTTTGGCACAAAGGGGGACCCTTTTGGCACGCAAGGGGGGACCTTAGGGAATTTTTTTTTTTGGCACATGTGGCGACTCTTTTGGCACAAAGGGGACCCTTTTGGCACCAGGGGGACCCTAGGGAATTTTTTTTTTGGACACTGGTGGCGACTCTTTTGGCACAAAGGGGGGACCCTTTGGCACGCGGGGGACCCTTAGGGAATTTTTTTTTTTTTGGCACAGGTGGCGACTCTTTTTGGCACAAGGGGGGACCCTTAGGAATTTTTTTTTGGCACATGTGCGACTCTTTTGGCACAAAGGGGGGACCCTTTTGGCACGCAAGGGGGGACCCTTAGGGAATTTTTTTTTTTTGCACATGGTGGCGACTCTTTTGGCACAAAGGGGGACCCTTTTGGCACGCAAGGGGACCCTTAGGGAAATTTTTTTTTTTGTGGCACAGGGTGGCGACTCTTTTGGCACAAAGGGGGGACCCTTTTGGCACGCAGGGGGACCTTAGGGAAATTTTTTTTTGGCACATGTTGGCGACTCTTTTGGCACAAAGGGGGGACCCTTTTGGCACGCAAGGGGGGACCCTTAGGGAATTTTTTTTTTTGGCACATGTGGCGACTCTTTTGGCACAAAGGGGGGACCCTTTTGGCAGCAGGGGGGGACCTTAGGGAAATTTTTTTTTTTTGGCACATGCTGGCGACTCTTTTGGCACAAAGGGGGGACCCTTTTGGCACGCAAGGGGGGACCCTAGGGAATTTTTTTTTTTTTGGCACATTGTGGCGACTCTTTTGGCACAAAGGGGGGACCCTTTTGGCACAAAGGGGGGACCCTTAGGGAATTTTTTTTTTTGGCACATGTGGCGACTCTTTTGGCACAAAGGGGGGACCCTTTGGCACGCAAGGGGGGACCCTTAGGGAAATTTGTCACATGGTGGCGACTCTTTGGCACAAGGGGGGACCCTTTTGGCACGAAGGGGGGACCCAGGGAATTTTTTTTTTTTGGCACATGGTGGCGACTCTTTGGCACAAAGGGGGGACCCTTTTGGCACGAAAGGGGGGACCCTAGGGAAATTTTTTTTTTTTGGCACATGGTGGCGACTCTTTTGGCACAAAGGGGGGACCCTTTTGGCACGCAAGGGGGACCCTTAGGGATTTTTTTTTTTTTGGCACATGGTGGCACTCTTTTGGCACAAAGGGGGGACCCTTTTGATACGCAAGGGGGGACCCTTAGGGAAAATTTTTTGTCACATGGTGGGCACTCTTTTGCACACAAAGGGGGGACCCTTAGGGAATTTTTTTTTTTTTGGCACATGGTGGCGACTCTTTGGCACGCAAGGGGGGACCCTTTTGGCACGCAAGGGGGGACCCTTAGGGAAATTTTTGTCACATGGTGGCGACCCTTTTGGCACAAAGGGGGGACCCTTTGGGCAGCAGGGGGGACCCTTAGGGAATTTTTTTGGCACATGGTGGCGACTTTTTTGGCACAAGGGGGACCTTTTGCACCGCAAGGGGGGACCCTTAGGAATTTTTTTTTTTGGCACAGGTGGCGACTCTTTTGGCACAAGGGGGGACCTTTTGGCACGCAAGGGGGGACCCTTAGGGAATTTTTTTTTTGGCACTGGTGGCGACTCTTTTGGCACAAAGGGGGGACCCTTTTGGCAGCAAGGGGGGACCCTTAGGGAATTTTTTTTTTTTGGACAGGGTGGCGACTCTTTTGGCACAAAGGGGGGACCCTTTTGGCACGCAAGGGGGGACCCTTAGGGAAATTTTTTTTTGTGGCACATGTGGCGACCTTTTTGGCACAAAGGGGGGACCCTTTGGCACGCAAGGGGGGACCCTTAGGGAAATTTTTTTTGGCACATGCACATGCTGGCGACTCTTTTGGCACAAAGGGGGGCCCTTTTGGCACGCAAGGGGGGACCCTTAGGGAATTTTTTTTTTTTTGGACAGGTGGCGACTCTTTTGGCACAAGGGGGGACCCTTTTGGCACGCAAGGGGGGACCCTTAGGGAAATTTTTTTTTGGCACATGCTGGCGACTCTTTTGGCACAAAGGGGGGACCCTTAGGGAATTTTTTTTTTTGGCACATGGTGGCGACTCTTTTGGCACAAAGGGGGGACCCTTTTGGAACGCAAGGGGGACCCTTAGGGAAATTTTTTTTTTTGGCACATGTGGCGACTCTTTTGGCACAAAGGGGGACCCTTTTGGCACGCAAGGGGGGACCCTAGGGAATTTTTTTTTTGGCACATGGTGGCGACTCTTTTGGCACGCAAGGGGGGACCCTTTTGGCACGCAAGGGGACCCTTAGGGAATTTTTTTTTGGACAGGGCGACTCTTTTGGCACAAAGGGGGACCTTTTGGCAGCAAGGGGGGACCCTTAGGGAAATTTTTTTTTGGCACTGTGGCGACTCTTTGGCACAAAGGGGGACCCTTTTGGCACGCAAGGGGGGACCCTTAGGGAAATTTTTTTGGCACATTGGCGACTTTTGGCACAAAGGGGGACCCTTTTGGCACGCAAGGGGGGACCCTTAGGGAATTTTTTTTTGGCACATGTGGCGACTCTTTTGGCACAAAGGGGGGACCCTTTTGGCACGCAAGGGGGACCCTTAGGGAAATTTTTTTTTTTGGCACATGGTGGCGACTCTTTTGGCACAAAGGGGGACCCTTTTGGCACGCAAGGGGGGACCCTTAGGGAATTTTTTTTTTCACATGGTGGCGACTCTTTTGGCACAGGGGGGACCTTTTGGCACGCAAGGGGGGACCCTTAGGGAAATTTTTTTTTTTTGGCACATGGGCGACTCTTTTGCACAAGGGGGGACCCTTTTGCACGCAAGGGGGGACCTTAGGGAATTTTTTTTTTTGGCACATTGTGCGACTCTTTTGGCACAAAGGGGGGACCCTTTTGGCACGCAAGGGGGGACCCTTAGGGAATTTTTTTTGGCACTTTGGCGATCTTTTTGGCACAAAGGGGGGACCCTTTTGGCACGTAAGGGGGGGACCCTTAGGGAAATTTCTTTTTTGGCACATGTGGCGACTCTTTGGTGCACAAAGGGGGGACCCTTTTGGCACCAAGGGGGGACCCTTAGGGAAATTTTTTTTTTTGTGCACAGGGTGGCGACTCTTTTGGCACAAGGGGGGACCCTTTGGCACGCAAGGGGGACCTTAGGGAAATTTTTTTTTGTGGCACATGTGGGACTCTTTTGGCACAAAGGGGGGACCCTTTTGCACGCAAGGGGGGACCCTTAGGGAATTTTTTTTTTGGCACTTGTGGCGACTCTTTTGGCACAAAGGGGGGACCCTTTTGGCAGCAGGGGGACCCTTAGGAATTTTTTTTTTTTGGCACATGTGGCGACTCTTTTGGCACAAAGGGGACCCTTTTGGCACGCAAGGGGGGACCCTTAGGAAATTTTTTTTTTTTTGGCACAGGGTGGCGACTCTTTTGGCACAAAGGGGGACCCTTTTGGCACGCAAGGGGGGACCCTTAGGGAATTTTTTTTTGGCACATGTGGCGACTCTTTTGCACAAGGGGGACCTTTTGGCACGCAAGGGGGGACCCTTAGGGAATTTTTTTTTGGCACATGGGGCGACTCTTTTGGCACAAAGGGGGACCCTTTTGGAACGCAAGGGGGGACCTTAGGGAATTTTTTTTTTTGGCACATGTGGCGACTCTTTTGGCACAGGGGGGACCCTTTTGGCACCAAGGGGGGACCCTATGGAATTTTTTTTTTGGCACATGGTGGCACCTTTTTGCACAAAGGGGGACCCTTTTGGCACGCAAGGGGGGACCCTTAGGAATTTTTTTTTTTTTGGGACAGGGTGGCGACTCTTTTGGCACAAAGGGGGGACCCTTAGGGAATTTTTTTTTTGGCACATGTGGCGACTCTTTTGGCACAAAGGGGACCCTTTTGGCACGCAAGGGGGGACCCTTAGGAATTTTTTTTTTTTGGCACATGCTGGCGACTCTTTTGGCACAAAGGGGGGACCCTTTTGGCACGCAAGGGGACTTTAGGGAATTTTTTTTTTGGCACATGTGGGACTCTTTTGGCACAAAGGGGGGACCCTTTTGGCACGCAAGGGGGACCCTTAGGGAATTTTTTTTTTTTTTGGCACTTGGTGACTCTTTTGGCACAAGGGGGGGACCCTTTTGGCACAAGGGGGGACCCTTAGGGAATTTTTTTTTTTTGGCACATGGTGGCGACTCTTTTGGCACAAAGGGGACCCTTTTGGCACCAGGGGGACCCTTAGGGAATTTTTTTTTTGGCACATGTGGCGACCTTTTTGGCACAAAGGGGGGACCCTTTTGGCCGCAAGGGGGGACCCTTAGGGAAATTTTGTCACTGTGGCGACTCTTTGGCACAAAGGGGGGACCCTTTTGGCACAAGGGGGACCCTGGAAATTTTTTTTTTTTTGGCACATGGTGGCGACTCTTTTGGCACAAGGGGGGACCCTTTTGGCACGCAAGGGGGGACCCTAGGGAAATTTTTTTTTTTTGGCACATGGGGCGACTCTTTTGGCAAAAAGGGGGACCCTTTTGGCACGCAAGGGGGGACCCTTAGGGATTTTTTTTTTTTTTTTGACAGGTGGCGACTCTTTTGACAAAGGGGGACCCTTTTGACGCAGGGGGACCCTTAGGAATTTTTGTGCACATGGGGCGACTCTTTGGCACAAAGGGGGGACCCTTGTGCACGCAAGGGGGGACCCTTAGGGAATTTTTTTTTTTTGGCACATGGTGGCGACTCTTTTGGCACAAGGGGGGACCCTTTGGCACGCAAGGGGGGACCCTTAGGGAAATTTTGTCACATGGTGGCGACTCTTTTGGCAAAAGGGGGGACCCTTTTGGCACGCAAGGGGGGACCCTTAGGGAATTTTCACATGGTGGGACTCTTTTGCACAAAGGGGACCCTTTTGGCACGCAAGGGGGGACCCTTAGGGAATTTTTTTTTTTGGCACATGGTGGCGACTTTTGGCACAAAGGGGACCCTTTTGGCACGCAAGGGGGGACCCTTAGGAATTTTTTTTTTTGGCACATGGTGGCGACTCTTTTGGCACAAAGGGGGACCCTTTTGGCACGCAAGGGGACCCTTAGGGAAATTTTTCACATGGGTGCGACTCTTTTGGCACAAAGGGGGACCCTTTTGACGCAAGGGGGGACCCTTAGGGAATTTTTTTTTTGGCACATGGTGGCGACTCTTTTGGCACAAGGGGGGACCCTTTTGGCACAAAGGGGGGACCCTTAGGGAAATTTTGTCACATGGTGGCGACTCTTTTGGCACAAAGGGGGGACCCTTTTGGCACGCAAGGGGGGACCCTTAGGGAATTTTTTTGGCACATTGTGGCGACTCTTTTGGCACAAAGGGCCCTTTTGGCACGCAGGGGACCCTTAGGGAATTTTGGCACATGGTGGCGACTCTTTTGGCACAAAGGGGGACCCTTTGGCACGCAGGGGGGACCCTTAGGAAATTTTTTTTTTTGGCACAGGTGGCGACTCTTTTGCACAAAGGGGGGACCCTTTTGCGCAAGGGGGGACCCTTAGGGAAATTGTCACATGTGCGCCTATTTTTGGCACAAGGGGGGACCCTTAGGGAATTTTTTTTTTTTTTGGCACATGGTGGCACCTTTTGGCAAAAGGGGGGACCCTTTTGGCACGCAGGGGGGACCCTTAGGGAAATTTTTTTTTTGGCACATGGTGGCGACTCTTTTGGCACAAAGGGGGACCCTTTTGGCACGCAAGGGGGGACCCTTAGGGAAATTTTTTTTTTTTTGGCACATGTGGCGACTCTTTGGCACAAAGGGGGGACCCTTTTGGCACGCAAGGGGGGACCCTTAGGAATTTTGGCACATGGTGGCGACTCTTGGCACAAAGGGGGGACCATTTTGGCACGCAAGGGGGCCCTTAGGGAATTTTTTGGCACATGTGGCGATCTTTTGGCACAAGGGGGGACCCTTTTGGAACGCAAGGGGGGACCCTTAGGGAAATTTTTGTCATGGTGGCGACTCTTTGGCCAAAGGGGGACCCTTTTGGCACGCAAGGGGGGACCCTAGGGAATTTTTTTTTTTGGCACATGGTGGCGACTCTTTTGGCACAAAGGGGGGACCCTTTTGGCACGCAAGGGGGGACCCTAGGGAAATTTGGCACATGGTGGCGACTCTTTTGGCACAAAGGGGGGACCCTTTTGGCACGCAAGGGGGGACCCTAGGGAATTTTTTTTTTGGCACTGGTGCGACTCTTTGGCACAAGGGGGACCCTTTGGCACAGGGGGGACCCTTAGGGAAATTGTCACATGGTGCGACCTTTTGGCACAAAGGGGACCCTTTTGGCACGCAAGGGGGGACCCTTAGGGAATTTTTTTTGGCACATGGTGGCGACTCTTTTGGCACAAAGGGGGACCCTTTTGGCACGCAAGGGGGGACCCTTAGGGAAATTTTTGTCACATGGTGGCGACTCTTTTGGCACAAAGGGGGACCCTTTTGGCACGCAAGGGGGGACCCTTAGGGAATTTTTTTGGCACATGATGGCGACTCTTTTGGCACAAAGGGGACCCTTTTGGCACGCAAGGGGACCCTTAGGAAATTTTGGCACATGTGGCGACTCTTTTGGCACAAAGGGGGGACCCTGTGCACGCAAGGGGGGACCCTTAGGGAAATTTTTTTTTTTTGGCACATGTGGCGACTCTTTTGGCACAAAGGGGGGACCCTTTTGGCAGCAAGGGGGACCCTTAGGGAATTTTTTGTCACATGGTGGCGACTTTTTGGCACAAGGGGCCCCTTAGGGATTTTTTTTTTTTTGGCACAGGGTGGCGACCTTTTGGCACAAGGGGGACCCTTTTGGCACGCAAGGGGGACCCTTAGGAAAATTTTTTTTTTTGGCACATGGTGCGACTCTTTTGGCACAAAGGGGACCCTTTTGGCACGCAAGGGGGGACCCTTAGGGAAATTTTTGTCACATGGTGGCGACTCTTTTGGCACAAGGGGGGACCCTTTTGGCACGCAAGGGGGGACCTCTAGGGAAATTTGTCACAGGTGGGACTCTTTTGGCCACAAGGGGACCCTTTTGGCACGCAAGGGGGGACCTTAGGGAATTTTTTTTTTTGGCACATGTGGCGACTCTTTTGGCACAAAGGGGGGACCTTTTGGCACGCAAGGGGGGACCCTTAGGGAAATTTTTGCCCATGGTGGCACTCTTTTGGCACAAAGGGGACCCTTTTGGCACGCAAGGGGGGACCCTTAGGGAATTTTTTTTTTTGGCACATGGTGGCGACTCTTTTGGCACAAAGGGGGGACCCTTTGGCACGCAAGGGGGGACCCTTAGGGAATTTGGCACATGGTGGCGACTCTTTGCCACAAAGGGGGGACCCTTTTGGACGCAGGGGGGACCCTTAGGGAATTTTTTTTTTGGCACTGGTGGCGACTCTTTTGGCACAGGGGGACCCTTTTGCAGCAAGGGGGGACCCTTAGGGAAATTTTTGTCACATGGTGGCGACTCTTTTGGCACAAAGGGGGGACCCTTTTGGCACGCAAGGGGGGACCCTTAGGGAATTTTTTTTGGCACATGTGGCGACTCTTTTGGCACAAAGGGGACCCTTTTGGCACCAGGGGGACCCTAGGGAATTTTTTGGCACATGGTGGCGACTCTTTTGGCACAAAGGGGGGACCCTTTTGGCACGCAAGGGGGGACCCTTAGGGAAATTTTTTTTTTTTGGCACATGTGGCGACTCTTTTGCAAAGGGGGGACCCTTTGGCAGCAAGGGGGACCCTTAGGGAATTTTGTCACATGGTGGGACTTTTTGGCACAAAGGGGGGACCCTTAGGGAAATTTTTTTTTTTTTTGGCACAGGGTGGCGACTCTTTTGGCACAAAGGGGGGACCCTTTTGGCACAAAGGGGGGACCCTTAGGGAAATTTTTTTTTGGCACATGGTGGCGACTCTTTGGCACAAAGGGGGGACCCTTTTGGCACGCAAGGGGGGACCCTTAGGAATTTTGTCACATGGTGGCGACTCTTTTGGCACAAAGGGGGACCCTTTTGGCACGCAAGGGGGGACCCTTAGGGAATTTTTTCACATGTGGGACTCTTTTGGCACAAAGGGGGACCCTTTTGGCACGCAAGGGGGGACCTTAGGGAATTTTTTTTTTGGCACATGGTGGCGACTCTTTTGGCACAAAGGGGGACCTTTTGGCACGCAAGGGGGGACCCTTAGGGGAAATTTTTTTTGTCACATGGTGGCGACTCTTTTGGCACAAAGGGGACCCTTTTGGCACGCAAGGGGGGACCCTTAGGGAATTTTTTTTTTGGCACATGGTGGCGACTCTTTTGGCACAAAGGGGACCCTTTGGCACGCAAGGGGGGACCCTTGGAATTTTTGGCACAGGGTGCGACTCTTGCACAAAGGGGGACCTTTTGACGCAAGGGGGGACCCTTAGGGATTTTTTTTTTTTTGGCACATGGTGGCGATCTTTTGGCACGCAAGGGGGGACCCTTAGGAAATTTTTGCACATGGTGGCGACTTTTTGGCACAAAGGGGGACCCTTTTGCACGCAAGGGGGGACCCTTAGGGAAATTTTTTTTTTGGCACATGCTGGCGACTCTTTTGCACAAAGGGGGACCCTTTGGCACGCAAGGGGGGACCCTTAGGGAATTTTTTTTTTGGCACATGCTGGCGACTCTTGGCACGCAAGGGGGGACCCTTAGGGAATTTTTTTTTTGGCACGGGTGGCGACTCTTTTGGCACAAAGGGGGGACCCTTTTGGCACGCAAGGGGGGACCCTTAGGGATTTTTTTTTTGCACATGGTGGCGACTCTTTGGCACAAAGGGGGACCCTTTTGGCACGCAAGGGGGGACCCTTAGGGAATTTTTTTTTTTTTTGGCACATTGGCGACTCTTTTGGCACAAAGGGGGACCCTTTTGGCACGCAAGGGGGGACCCTTAGGGAAATTTTTTTTTTGGCACATGTGGCGACTCTTTTGGCACAAGGGGACCCTTTTGGCACGCAAGGGGGGACCCTTAGGGAAATATTTTGTCACATGGTGGCGACTTTTTGGCACAAAGGGGGACCCTTTTGGCACGCAAGGGGGGACCCTTAGGGAATTTTTTTTTTTTTTGGCACAGGGTGGCGACTCTTTTGGCACAGGGGGGGACCCTTTTGGCACGCAAGGGGGGACCCTTAGGGAAATTTTTTTTGGCACATGGTGGCGACTCTTTTGGCACAAAGGGGGGACCCTTTTGGCACGCAAGGGGGACCTTAGGGAAATTTTTTTTTTTTTGGCACATGGTGGCGACTCTTTGGCACAAAGGGGGGACCCTTTTGGCACGCAAGGGGGGACCCTTAGGGAAATTTTTTTTTTTTTGGCACATGGTGGCGCCTCTTTTGGCACAAAGGGGGGACCCTTTTGGCACGCAAGGGGGGACCCTTTTGGCACGCAAGGCACAAAGGGGGGACCCTTTTTGCAGCAAGGGGGGACCCTTAGGGAATTTTTTTTTGGCACATGTGGCGACTCTTTGGCACAAAGGGGGGACCCTTTTGCACGCAAGGGGGGACCTTAGGGCACACGTTTTTGGCACATGTGGCGACTCTTTTGGCACAAAGGGGACCCTTTTGGCACGCAAGGGGGGACCCTTAGGGGGAAAAAATTTTGTCACAGGTGGCGACTCTTGGCACAAAGGGGGGACCCTTTTGGCACGCAAGGGGGGACCCTTAGGGAAATTTTTTTTTGGCACATGGTGGCGACTCTTTTTGCACAAAGGGGGGACCCTTTTGGCACGCAAGGGGGGACCCTTAGGGGAAAAAAATTTTGTCACATGGTGGCGACTTTTGGCACAAAGGGGGGACCCTTTTGGCACGCAAGGGGGGACCTTAGGGAAAATTTTTTTTGGCACATGGTGGCGACTCTTTGGCACAAGGGGGACCCTTGGACGAAAGGTTTTTTGTCACATGTGGCGACTCTTTGGCACAAAGGGGGACCCTTTTGGCACGCAAGGGGGGACCCTTAGGGAATTTTTTTTTTGGACATGGTGGCGACTCTTTGGCACAAAGGGGGGACCCTTTTGGCACGCAAGGGGGGACCCTTAGGGAAATTTTTTTTTTGGCACATGGTGGCGACTCTTTTGGCACAAAAGGGGGACCCTTTTGGCACGCAAGGGGGGACCCTTAGGGGAAAAAAATTTTGGCACATGGTGGCGACTCTTTTGGCACAAAGGGGGGACCCTTTTGCACGCAAGGGGGGACCCTTAGGGGAATTTTTTTTTTTTTGGCACAGGGTGGCGACTCTTTGGCACAAAGGGGGACCCTTTTGGCACGCAAGGGGGGACCCTTAGGGAATTTTTTTTGGCACATGGTGGCGACTCTTTTGGCACAAAGGGGGGACCTTTTGGAAGCAAGGGGGAACCTTAGGGATTTTTTTTTTTGGACATGGTGGCGATCTTTTGGCACAAAGGGGGACCCTTTAGGGGAAAAAAAAATTTTGTCACATGGGGCGACTTTTTGGCACAAAGGGGGGACCCTTTTGGCACGCAAGGGGGGACCTTAGGGAAATTTTTTTTTGGCACATTGTGGCGACTCTTTTGGCACAAAGGGGGGACCCTTTTGGCACGCAAGGGGGGACCCTTAGGGAAAGGTTTTTTTGGCAATGTGGCGACTCTTTGGCACAAAGGGGGGACCTTTTGGCACGCAAGGGGGGACCCTTAGGGAATTTTTTTTTTGGCACAGGGTGGCGACTCTTTTGGCACAAAGGGGGGACCCTTTGGCACGCAAGGGGGGACCCTTTTGGCACGCAAGGGGGGACCCTAGGGGAAAAATTTTTTGGCACATGGTGGCGACTCTTTTGGCACAAAGGGGGGACCCTTTTGGCACGCAAGGGGGGACCTTAGGGAAATTTTTTTTTGGCACAGGTGGCGATTTTTGGACAAAGGGGGACCCTTTTGGCACGCAAGGGGGGACCCTTTTGCAGCAGGGGGGACCCTTAGGGAAATTTCTTTTTTGGCACATGGTGGCGACTCTTTTGGCACAAGGGGGGACCCTTTTGGCACGCAAGGGGGGACCCTTAGGGAAAAATTTTTTTTTCACATGGTGGCGACTCTTTGGCACAAAGGGGGACCCTTTTGGCACGCAAGGGGGGACCCTTAGGGAAATTTTTGGCACATGGTGGCGACTCTTTTGGCACAAAGGGGGGACCCTTTGGCACGCAAGGGGGGACCCTTAGGGAAAAAAATTTGGTCACATGGTGGCGACTCTTTGGCACAAAGGGGGGACCCTTTTGGCACGCAAGGGGGGACCCTTAGGGAACATTTTTTTTTTTGGCACATGTGGCGACTCTTTGGCACAAAGGGGGACCCTTTTGGCACGCAAGGGGGGACCCTTAGGGAAATTTTTTTTTTTGGCACATGGTGGCGACTCTTTTGGCACAAAGGGGGGACCCTTTTGGCACGCAAGGGGGGACCCTTAGGGAAATTTTTTTTTTTTGGCACATGGTGGCGACTCTTTTGGCACAAAGGGGGGACCCTTTGGCACGCAAGGGGGGACCCTAGGGAATTTTTTTTTTGGCACATGGTGGCGACTCTTTTGGCACAAAGGGGGACCCTTTGGCACGCAAGGGGGGACCCTTAGGGACATTTTTTTTTTGGCACATGGTGGCGACTCTTTTGGCACAAAGGGGGGACCTTTTGGCACGCAAGGGGGGACCCTTAGGAAAAAAAATTTTTTTGTCACAATGGTGGCGACTCTTTTGGCACAAAGGGGGGACCCTTTTGGCACGCAAGGGGGGACCCTTAGGGCACAAGTTTTTTGGCAATGGTGCGACTCTTTTGGCACAAAGGGGGGACCCTTGGCACGCAAGGGGGGACCTTAGGGAAAATTTTTTTGGTCACATTTGCGACTCTTTTGGCACAAAGGGGGCCATTTTGGCACGCAAGGGGGACCCTTAGGGAATTTTTTTTTTTTGGCACATGGGTGGCAACTTTTTGGCACAAAGGGGGGACCTTTTGGCACGCAAGGGGGGCTTAGGGGAAAAAAATTTTTGTCAATGGTGGCGACTCTTTGGCACAAAGGGGGACCTTTTGGCAGCAAAGGGGGGACCCTTAGGGAATTTTTTTTTTGGCACATTGTGGCGACTCTTTTGGCACAAAGGGGGGACCCTTTTGGCACGCAAGGGGGGACCCTAGAGCACACGGGGTTTTTTTTGGCACATGGTGGCGACTCTTTTGGCACAAAGGGGGGAACCTTTTTGGCACGCAAGGGGGGACCCTTAGGGAAAAATTTTTTTTTGTCAATGGTGGCGACTCTTTTGGCACAAAGGGGGACCCTTTTGGCACGCAAGGGGGACCCTTAGGGAATTTTTATTTTTGGCACATGGTGGCGACTCTTTTGGCACAAAGGGGGGACCCTTTTGGCACGCAAGGGGGACCCTAGGGCACAAAGTTTTTTTGGCACATGCTGGCGACTCTTTTGGCACAAAGGGGGGACCTTTTGGCACGCAAGGGGGGACCCTTAGAGCAAAAGTTTTTTTGGCACATCGGTGGCGACTCTTTTGGCACAAAGGGGGACCTTTTGGCACGCAAGGGGGGACCCTTAGGGAAATTTTTTTTTGTCACATGGTGGCGACCTTTTGGCACAAAGGGGGACCCTTTGGCAACGCAAGGGGGGACCCTAGGGAGTTTTTTTTTTGGGCACATGGTGGCAACTCTTTGGCACAAAGGGGGGACCCTTTTGGCACGCAAGGGGGACCCTTAGGCCACAGTTTTTTTTTGGCACATGGTGGCGACTCTTTTGGCACAAAGGGGGGACCCTTTTGGCACGCAAGGGGGGACCCTTAGGGAATTTTTTTTTTGGCACATGGTGGCGACTCTTTGGCACAAAGGGGGGACCCTTTGGCACGCAAGGGGGGACCCTTAGGGAATTTTTGTTTTTGGCACATTGTGGCGACTCTTTTGGCACAAAGGGGGGCCCCTTTGGCACGCAAGGGGACCCTTAGGGCACAATGGGTTTTTTTTTTTTGGCACATGCTGGCGACTCTTTGGCACAAAGGGGGACCCTTTTGGAACACAGGTTTTTTTTTTTTGGCACATGTGGGCGGCTCTTTTGGCACAAAGGGGGACCTTTTGGCACGCAAGGGGGACCCTTAGGGAAAAAAAAAAATTTGTCACAATGGTGGCGACTCTTTTGGCACAAAGGGGGGACCCTTTGGCACGCAAGGGGGGGACCTTAGGGAATTTTTTTTTGGCACATTGTGGCGACTCTTGGCACAAAGGGGGGACCCTTTTGGCACCACAAGGGGGGACCCTTAGGGCACAAAGTTTTTTTTTTTGGGCACATGCTGGCGACTCTTTTGCCACAAAGGGGGGACCCTTTTGGCACGCAAGGGGGGACCCTTAGGGCACATGGGTTTTTTTTTGGCACATGCTGACGACTCTTTTGGCACGCAAGGGGGGACCCTTAGGGAAATTTTTTTTTGGCACAGGGTGGCGACTCTTTTGGCACAAAGGGGGGACCCTTTTGGCACACAAGGGGGGACCCTTAGAGCACACGGGATTTTTTTTGTCACATGGTGGCGACTCTTTTGGCACAAATGGGGGACCTTTTGGCACGCAAGGGGGGACCCTTAGGGCACAAAGGTTTTTTTTTTGGCACATGCTGGCGACTCTTTTGGCACAAAGGGGGGACCCTGTTGGCACGCAAGGGGGGACCCTTAGGGCACAAAGGTTTTTTTTTTGGCACATGCTGGCGACTCTTTTGGCACAAAGAGGGGACCCTTTTGGCATGCAAGGGGGGACCCTTAGGCGAAAAAAAAATTTTGTCACATGGTGGCGACTCTTTTTGGCACACAGGGGGGACCCTTTTGGCACGCAAGGGGGGACCCTTAGGGAATTTTTTTTTTTGGCCAGGGTGGCGACCCTTTTGGCACAAAGGGGGGACCCTTTGGCACGCAAGGGGGGACCCTTAGGGAATTTTTTTTGGCCAGGGTGGCGACTCTTTTGGCACAAGGGGGGCCTTTGGCACGCCACGGGGGGGACCCTTAGGGAATTTTTTTTTTGTCACATGGTGGCGACTTTTTAGGCACAAAGGGGGACCCTTTTGGCACGCAAGGGGGGACTCTTAGGGAATTTTTTTGGCACAGGGTGGCGACTCTTTTGGCAGAAAGGGGCGACCCTTTTGACACGCAAGGGGGGACCCTTAGGGGAAAAAAAATTTTGTCACATGGTGGCGACTCTTTTGGCACAAAGGGGGGACCCTTTTCCTAGGGAATTTTTTTTTGGCACAGGGTGGAGACTCTTTTGGCACAAAGGGGGGACCCTTTTGGCACGCAAGGGGGGACCCTTAGGGCACACGGGGGGGTTTTTTTGGCACATGCTGGCGACTCTTTTGGCCCACATGGTGGCGACTCTTTTGGCACAAAGGGGGGACCCTTTTGGCACGCAAGGGGGGACCCTTAGGGAATTTTTTTTGGCACATGGTGGCGACTTTTTGGCACAAAGGGGGGACCCTTTTGGCACGCAAGGGGGGACCCTTAGGGAAATTTTTTTTTTTTTTGGACAGGGTGGCGACTCTTTTGGACAAAGGGGGGACCTTTTGGCACGAAGGGGGGACCTTAGGGAAATTTTTTTTTTGGCACATGCTGGCGACTCTTTTGGCACAAAGGGGGGACCCTTAGGGAATTTTTTTTTTTTGGCACATGGTGGCGACTCTTTTGGCAACAAGGGGGGACCCTTTTGGCACGCAAGGGGGGACCCTTAGGGAAATTTTTTTTGGCACATGCTGGCGACTCTTTTGGCACAAAGGGGGGACCCTTTGGCACGCAAGGGGGGACCTTAGGGAATTTTTTGGCACATGTGGCGACTCTTTTGGCACAAAGGGGGGACCCTTTTGGCACGCAAGGGGGGACCCTTAGGGAATTTTTTTTTTTTGGCACATGGTGGCGACTCTTTTGGACAAGGGGGGACCCTTTTGGCACGCAAGGGGGGACCCTTAGGGAAATTTTGTCACATGGTGGCGACTCTTTGGCACAAAGGGGGACCCTTTTGGCACGCAAGGGGGGACCCTTAGGGAAAATTTTGTCACATGGTGGCGACTCTTTTGGCACAAAGGGGGGACCCTTTTGGCACGCAAGGGGGGACCCTTAGGGAAATTTTTTTTTTTGGCACATGTGGCGACTCTTTTGGCACAAAGGGGGGACCCTTTTGGCACGCAAGGGGGGACCCTTTGGGAAATTTTTTTGGACATGTGGCGACTCTTTTGGCACAAAGGGGGGACCCTTTTGGCACGCAAGGGGGGACCCTTAGGGAATTTTTTTTGGCACATGGTGGCGACTCTTTTGGCACAAAGGGGGGACCCTTTTGGCACGCAAGGGGGGACCCTTAGGAAATTTTTTTTTTTGGCACATGGGTGGCGACTCTTTTGGCACAAAGGGGGGACCCTTTGGCACGCAAGGGGGGACCCTTGGGAAATTTTTTGGCACATGGTGGCGACTCTTTTGGCACAAAGGGGGGACCTTTGGCACGCAAGGGGGGACCTTAGGGAATTTTTTTTTTTTGGCACATTGTGGCGACTCTTTTGGCACAAAGGGGGGACCCTTTTGGCACGCAAGGGGGGACCCTTAGGAAATTTGTCACATGGTGGCGAACTTTTGGCACAAAGGGGGGACCCTTTTGGCACGCAAGGGGGGACCTTAGGGAATTTTTTTTTTGGCACATGTGGCGACTCTTTTGGCACAAAGGGGGGACCCTTAGGGTAAAAAATTTTTTGGCACATGGTGGCGACTCTTTGGCACAAAGGGGGGACCTTTTGGCCGCAAGGGGGGACCCTTAGGGAATTTTTTTTTTGGCACATGTGGCGACTCTTTTGGCACAAAGGGGGGCCCTTTTGGCACGCAAGGGGGGACCCTTAGGAATTTTTTTTTTGGCACATTGTGGCGACTCTTTTGGCACAAAGGGGGGACCCTTTTGGCACGCAAGGGGGGACCTTAGGGAAATTTTTTTTGGCACATGCTGGCGACTCTTTTGGCACAAAGGGGGGACTTTTGGCAGCAAGGGGGGACCCTTAGGGAAATTTTTTTGGCACATGGCGACCCTTTTGGCACAAAGGGGGGACCCTTTTGGCACGCAAGGGGGGACCCTTAGGGAATTTTTTTTTTTTTTGGACAGGGTGGCGACTTTTGGCACAAAGGGGGGACCCTTTTGGCACGCAAGGGGGGACCCTTAGGGAATTTTTTTTTTGGACATGCTGGCGACTCTTTTGGCACAAAGGGGGCCTTTGGCACGCAAGGGGGGACCCTTAGGGAATTTTTTTTTTGGCACATGGTGGCGACTCTTTTGGCACAAAGGGGGGACCTTTTGGCACGCAAGGGGGGACCTTAGGGAAATTTTTTTTTTTGGCACATGGTGGCGACTCTTTTGGCACAAAGGGGGGACCCTTTTGGCAAGCAAGGGGGGACCTTAGGGAATTTTTTTTTGGCACATGGTGGCGACTTTTGGCACAAAGGGGGGACCCTTTTGGCACGCAAGGGGGGACCCTTAGGGAAAATTTTTGTCACATGGTGGCGAACTTTTGGCACAAAGGGGGACCCTTTTGGACGAAGGGGGGACCCTTAGGGAAAATTTTTGGCACATGGTGGCGACCCTTTTGGCACAAAGGGGGGACCCTTTTGGCACGCAAGGGGGGACCCTTAGGGAATTTTTTTTTTGGCACATGCTGGCGACTCTTTTGGCACAAAGGGGGACCTTTTGGCACGCAAGGGGGGACCCTTAGGGAATTTTTTTTTTTGGCACATGTGGCGACTCTTTTGGCACAAAGGGGGGACCCTTTTGGCACGCAAGGGGGGACCCTTAGGGAAATTTTTTTTTTTGGCACATGTGGCGACTCTTTTGGCACAAAGGGGGACCCTTTGGCACGAAGGGGGGACCCTTAGGGAAATTTTTTTTTGGACATGTGGCGACTCTTTTGGCACAAAGGGGGACCTTTTGCAGCAAGGGGGGACCTTAGGGAAATTTTTTTGGCAATGTGGCGACTCTTTTGGCACAAAGGGGGGACCCTTTTGGCACGAAGGGGGGACCCTTAGGGAAATTTTTTTTTTTGGCACATGGTGGCGACTCTTTTGGCACAAAGGGGGGACCCTTTTGGCACGCAAGGGGGGACCCTTAGGGAAAATTTTTTTTTGGCACATGTGGCGACTCTTTTGGCACAAAGGGGGGACCCTTTTGGCACGCAAGGGGGGACCCTTAGGGAATTTTTTTTTTTGGCACTGTGGCGACTCTTTGGCACAAAGGGGGACCCTTTTGGCACGCAAGGGGGGACCTTAGGGAATTTTTTTTTTTGGCACAGGTGGCGACTCTTTTGGCACAAAGGGGGGACCCTTTGGCACGAAGGGGGACCCTTAGGGAAATTTTTTTGGCACATGTGCGGACTTTTTGGCACAAAGGGGGGACCCTTTGGCACGCAAGGGGGGACCCTTAGGGAATTTTTTTTTTTGCACATGTGGCGACTCTTTTGGCACAAAGGGGGGACCCTTTTGGCACGCAAGGGGGGACCCTTAGGGAATTTTTTTTTTTTGGCACATGGGCGACTCTTTTGGCACAAAGGGGGGACCTTTTGGCACGCAAGGGGGGACCCTTAGGAATTTTTTTTTGGCACATTGTGGCGACTCTTTTGGCACAAAGGGGGGACCCTTTTGGCACGCAAGGGGGGACCCTTAAGGAAATTTTTTTTTGGCACATGCTGGCGACTCTTTTGGCCCAAAGGGGGGACCCTTTGGCACGCAAGGGGGGACCCTTAGGGAATTTTTTTTTTTGGCACATGTGGCGACCTTTTGGCACAAAGGGGGGACCTTTGGCAGCAAGGGGGGACCCTTAGGGAATTTTTTTTTTTTGGCACATGGTGGCGACTCTTTTGGCACAAGGGGGGACCCTTTTGGCACGCAAGGGGGGACCCTTAGGGAATTTTTTTTTTTGGCACATGTGGCGACTCTTTTGGCACAAGGGGGGACCCTTTTGGCACCAAGGGGGACCCTTAGGGAAATTTTTTTTTGGCACGTGGCGACTCTTTGGCACAAAGGGGGGACCCTTTGGCACGCAAGGGGGGACCCTTAGGGAATTTTTTGGCACATGGTGGGGACTCTTTTGGCACAAAGGGGGGACCCTTTTGGCACGCAAGGGGGGACCCTTAGGGAATTTTTTTTTTGGCACATGGTGGCGACTTTTGGCACAAGGGGGACCCTTTTGGCCGCAAGGGGGGACCCTAGGGAATTTTTTTTTTTGGCACATGGTGGCGACTTTTGGCACAAAGGGGGGACCCTTTTGGCACGCAAGGGGGGACCCTTGGCACGCAAGGGGGGACCCTTAGGGAAATTTTTTTTTTTGGCACAGGGTGGCGACTCTTTTGGCACAAAGGGAGGGGGGACCTTTGGCACGCAAGGGGGGACCCTTAGGGAAATTTTTTTTTTGGACAGGGTGGCGACTCTTTGGCACAAGGGGACCTTGGCACGCAAGGGGGGACCCTTTGGCACGCAAGGGGGGACCCTTAGGGAAATTTTTTTTTTGGCACAGGGTGGCGACTCTTTTGGCACAAAGGGGGGACCCTTTTGGCACGCAAGGGGACTGGCAGCAGGGGGGACCCTTAGGGAAATTTTTTTTTGGACAGGGTGGCGACTCTTTTGGCACAAAGGGGGGACCCTTTTGGCACGCAAGGGGGGACCCTTAGGGAATTTTTTTTTTGGACAGCGGTGGCGACTCTTTTGGCACAAAGGGGGGACCCTTTTGCACGAAGGGGGGACCCTTAGGGAATTTTTTTTTTTTTGCACATGGTGGCGACTCTTTTGCACAAAGGGGGACCTTTGGCACGCAAGGGGGGACCCTTAGGGAATTTTTTTTTTGGCACATGTGGGGACTCTTTGGCCCAAAGGGGGGACCCTTTTGGCACGCAAGGGGGGACCCTTAGGGAATTTTTTTTTGGACATGTGGCGACTCTTTTGGCACAAAGGGGGACCCTTTTGGCACGCAAGGGGGGACCCTTGGGAAAATTTTTTGGCACATGGTGCGACTCTTTTGGCACAAAGGGGGGACCCTTTTGGCACGCAAGGGGGGACCTTAGGGAAATTTTTTTTTTGGCACATGTGCGACTCTTTTGGCCACAAGGGGGGACCCTTTTGGCACGCAAGGGGGGACCCTTAGGGAAATTTTTTTTGGCACATGCTGGCGACTCTTTTGGCACAAAGGGGGGACCTTTTGGCACGCAAGGGGGGACCCTTAGGGAATTTTTTTTTTTTGGCACATGGTGGCGACTCTTTTGGCACAAAGGGGGGACCCTTTTGGCACGCAAGGGGGGACCCTTTGGAAAAATTTTTGTCACATGGTGGCGACCTTTTGGCACAAAGGGGGGACCCTTTTGGCACGCAAGGGGGGACCCTTAGGGAATTTTTTTTTGGCACATGGTGGGACTCTTTTGGCACAAAGGGGGACCCTTTTGGCACGCAAGGGGGGACCCTTAGGGAAAAAAAATTTTGGCACATGGTGGCGACTCTTGGCACAAAGGGGGGACCCTTTTGCACGCAAGGGGGGACCCTTAGGGAATTTTTTTTTGGCACATGGTGGCGACTCTTTTGGCACAAAGGGGGGACCTTTTGGCACGCAAGGGGGGACCTAGGGAATTTTTTTTGGCAAATGGTGGGACTCTTTTGGACAAAAGGGGGGACCCTTTTGGCACGCAAGGGGGGACCCTTAGGGAATTTTTTTTTTTTGGGACAGGGTGGCGAATTTTGGGCCGACTCTTTTGGCACAAAAGGGGGGACCCTTTTGGCACGCAAGGGGGGACCCTTAGGGAAATTTTTTTTGGCACATCGGTGGCGACCTCTTTGGGCACAAAGGGGGACCCTTTTTGGCACGCAAGGGGGACCCTTAGGGAATTTTTTTTTTTTGGACATGGGTGGCGCTCTTTTGGAACAAGGGGGACCCTTTGGCACGCAAGGGGGGACCCATAGGGAATTTTTTTTTTTTGGCACATGGTGCGGACTTTTTGGCACAAAAGGGGGGACCCTTTTGGCACGCAAGGGGGGACATTTTTTTTGGCAGCAAGGGGGGACCCTTAGGGAAAATTTTTTTTTTTTGGACAGGGTGGCCGACCTCTTTTGGCACAAAGGGGGGACCTGGGGAATTTCTTTTGGCACGGCGATTAGGGGGGACCCTTTTGGCAAGCAGGGGGGACCCTTAGGGAAATTTTTTTTTTGGACACATGGTGGCGACCTTTTGGCACCACAAAGGGGGGACCCTTTTGGCCCAAGGGGGGAACCTTGGCGCAAGGGGGACCCTTAGGGAATTTTTTTTTTTGGACATGTGTGGCGACTCTTTTGGACAAAGGGGACCTTTTGGCAGCAAGGGGGGACCCTTTGGCAGCAAGGGGGAACCCTTAGGGAAATTTTTTTTGGCACATGCTGGCGACTCTTTTGGCACAAAGGGGGGACCCTTTTGGCACGCAAGGGGGGACCCTTAGGGAAAATTTTTTTTTTGGACAGGTGGCGACTCTTTTGGCACAAAGGGGGACCTTTGCACGAAGGGGGACCCTTAGGGAAAATTTTTTTTTTTTTAGCCACATGGTGCGACTCTTTGGCACAAAGGGGGACCCTTTTGGCACGCAAGGGGGGGCCCTTAGGGAAATTTTTTTTTTGGCACATGCTGGCGACGCTTTTGGCACAAAGGGGGGACCCTTTTGGCACGCAAGGGGGGGACCCTTGGGAATTTTTTTTTTTGACATGTGGCGACTTCTTTGCACAAAGGTGGAACCCTTTTGGCACGCAAGGGGGGACCTTAGGGGAAATATTTTTGACATGTTGCGACTCTTTTGGCACACAAAGGGGGGACCTTTTGGCACGCAAGGGGGGACCCTTAGGGAAATTTTTTTTTGGCACATGCTTGCGACTCTTTTGGCACAAAGGGGGGACCCTTTGGCACGCAAGGGGGGGACCCTTAGGGAAATTTTTTTTGGCACATGCTGGCGACTCTTTGGCACAAAGGGGGGACCTTTTGGCACGCAAGGGGGGGACCTTAGGGAAATTTTTTTTTTTTTGGCACATGGTGGCGACTCTTTTGGCACAAAGGGGGGACCCTTTGCACGCAAGGGGGGACCCTTTGGAAAAAAATATTTTGTCACATGGTGGCGACCTTTGGCACAAAGGGGGGACCCTTTTGGCACGCAAGGGGGGACCCTTAGGGAATTTTTTTTTTGGACATGGTGGGACATCTTTTGGCACAAAGGGGGACCCTTTTGGCACGCAAGGGGGGACCCCTTAGGGAATTTTTGCACATGTGGCGCCTTTTGGCACAAAGGGGGGACCCTTTTGGCACGCAAGGGGGGACCCTTAGGGGAAATTTTTTGCACATGGTTGGCGACTCTTTTGGCACAAAGGGGGGACCCTTTTGGCAGCAAAGGGGGGACCCTTAGGGAATTTGTTTTGGACACATGGGTGGGACGCTTTTGGCACAAAGGGGGGACCCTTTTGGCACGCAAGGGGGACCCTTAGGGAATTTTTTTTTTTTGGACGTGGCCAGGTGGGACTCTTTGGGCACAAAGGGGGGACCCTTTTGGCACGCAAGGGGGGACCCTTAGGAAATTTTTTTTGGTTCCATGCTGGCGACTCTTTTGGCACACAAAGGGGGGACCTTTTGGCACGCAAGGGGGGACCCTTAGGGAAATTTTTTTTGGCACATGTGGCGACTCTTTTGGCACAAAGGGGGGACCCTTTTGGCACGCAAGGGGGACCCTTAGGGAATTTTTTTTTTGGCACATTGTGGCGACTCTTTTGGCACAAAGGGGGGACCCTTTTGGCACGCAAGGGGGACCCTTAGGGACTAATTTTTTTTTTGGCACATGTGGCGACTTCTTTTGGCAACAAGGGGGGACCCTTTTGCACGCAAGGGGGGACACTTAGGGAAATTTTTTTTTGGCACATGGTGGGACTCTTTTGGCACAAAGGGGGGACCTTTGGCACGCAAGGGGGGACCCTTAGGGAATTTTTTTTTTTTTGGACATGGGGTGGCGACTCTTTTGGCACAAAGGGGGGACCCTTTTGGCACGCAAGGGGGGACCCTTAGGGAAAATTTTTTTTGGCACATGCTGGGACTCTTTTGGCACAAAGGGGGGACCCTTTTGGCAAGCAAGGGGGGACCCTTAGGGAAATTTTTTTTTTTTGGGGACATGGGTGGGACTCTTTTGGCACAAAAGGGGGGACCCTTTGGCAAGAAGGGGGACCCTTAGGGAAATTTTTTTTTTGGACATGGTTGGCGACCTTTTGGCACCAAAGGGGGGACCCTTTGGCAAGCAAGGGGGGACCCTTAGGGAAAATTTTTTTTGGCACATGCGTGTGCGGACCTTTTGGCACAAAGGGGGGACCTTTTGGCACGCAAGGGGGGACCCTTAGGGCACATGGGGTTTTTTTTTGGCACATGCTGGCGACTCTTTTGGCAAAAGGGGGGACCCTTTGGCACGCAAGGGGGGACCCTTAGGGAATTTTTTTTTTTGGACAGTGGCGACTCTTTGGACAAAGGGGGGACCCTTTTGGCACGAAAGGGGGGACCCTTAGGGAATTTTTTTTTTTTGGCACATGGTGGCGACTCTTTTGGCACAAAAGGGGGGACCCTTTTGGCACGCAAGGGGGGACCTTAGGGAATTTTTTTTTTTTGGCACATGGTGGCGACTCTTTTGGCACAAAGGGGGACCCTTTTGGCACGCAAGGGGGGACCCTTAGGGAATTTTTTTTTGACACATGGTGGCGACTCTTTTGGCACACAAGGGGGGACCCTTTGGGCAACGCAGGGGGGACCCTTAGGGAATTTTTTTGCACATGTGGCGACTCTTTGGCACAAAGGGGGGACCTTTTGGCACGCAAGGGGGGACCCTTAGGGAATTTTTTTTTTGGCACATGGTGGCGACTCTTTTGGCACAAAGGGGGGACTTTTGGCACGCAAGGGGGGACCCTTGGAAATATTTGTCACATGGTGGCGACTCTTTTGGCACAAAAGGGGGACCCTTTGGCAGCAAGGGGGGCCCTTAGGGAAATTTGGCACATGCTTGCGACTCTTTGGCACAAAGGGGGGACCCTTTTGGCACGCAAGGGGGGACCCTTAGGGAATTTTTTTTTTTTGGCACATGGTGGCGACTCTTTTGGCACAAAGGGACCCTTTTGGCACGCAAGGGGGGACCCTTAGGGAATTTTTTTTTGGACATGCTGGACTCTTTTGGCACAAAAGGGGGGACCTTTGGCACGCAAGGGGGGACCCTTAGGGAATTTTTTTGGCACATGGTGGCGACTCTTTTGGCACAAAGGGGGGACCCTTTTGGCAGAAAGGGGGGACCCTTAGGAAATTTTTTTTTTTTTTTGGACAGGGTGGCGACTCTTTTGGCACAAAGGGGGGACCCTTTGGCACGCAAGGGGGGACCTCTTAGGGCAAGATTTTGGCACGGGGTTTGGCATCTGGCGACTCGTTGCACAAAGGGGGACCCTTTTGGACGCAAGGGGGGACCCTTAGGGAATTTTTTTTTTTGGGCACATGTGGCGACTCTTTGGCACAAAGGGGGGACCCTTTGGCACGCAAGGGGGACCTTAGGAAAAAATTTGGTCACATGGTGGCGACCTTTGGCACAAAGGGGGGACCCTTTTGGCACGCAAGGGGGGACCCTTAGGGAATTTTTTTTTTGGCACATTGTGCGACTCTTTTGGCACAAAGGGGGGGACCCTTAGGGAAAAAAATTTTTTTTGGCACATGGATGGCGACTCTTTTGGCACAAAGGGGGGGACCTTTTGGCAGCAAGGGGGGACCCTTGGGGAATTTTTTTTTTTGGCACATGTGGCGACTCTTTGGGCACAAAGGGGGGACCTTTTGGCACGCAAGGGGGGGACCCTTAGGGAAATGGTTTTTTTTTTGGCACATGTGGCGACTCTCTGGCACAAAGGGGGGACCTTTTGGCACGCAAGGGGGGACCTAGGGAAATTTTTTTTGGCACATGCTGGCGACTCTTTTGGCACAAAGGGGGGACCTTTTGGCACGCAAGGGGGGACCCTTAGGGAATTTTTTTTTTTTTTGGACAGGGGGGGGGCTCTTTTGGCACAAAGGGGGGGACCCTTTTGGACGAAGGGGGGACCTTAGGGAAATTTTTTTTGGCACATCTTGGCGACTTTTTGGCACAAAGGGGGACCCTTTTGGCCGCAAGGGGGGACCCTTAGGAATTTTTATTTTGGGCCACTGTGGCGACTCTTTTGGGCACAAGGGGGGACCCTTTGGCACGCCAAGGAGGGGGACCCTTAGGGAAATTTTTTTTTTTGGCACATGCTGGCGACTCTTTGGCACAAAGGGGGGACCCTTGGCACGCAAGGGGGGGACCTTAGGGAATTTTTTTTTTTTTTGGCAAGTGGTGGCGACTCTTTTGGCACAAGGGGGGTCTTTTGGCACGCAAAGGGGGGACCCTTAGGAAAAATTTTGTCACATGGTGGCGAACCTTTTGGCACAAAGGGGGGACCCTTTTGGCACGCAAGGGGGGACCCTTAGGGGAAATATTTTGTTCACATGGGCTGGGACTCTTTTGGCACAAAGGGGGGACCCTTTGGCACGCAAGGGGGACCCTTAGGGAATTTTTTTTTGGACATGTGGCGACTCTTTTGGCACAAAGGGGGACCCTGGCACGCAAGGGGGGACCCTTAGGGCATTTTTTTTTTGTGGCACATGGGGCGACTCTTTGGCACAAGGGGGGACCTTTTGGCACAAAGGGGGGACCCTTAGGGAAATTTCTTTTTTGGCACAGTGGGCGACTCTTTGGCACAAAGGGGGGACCCTTTTGGACGAAGGGGGGACCCTTAGGGAAATTTTTTTTTTGCACATGCTGGCGACTCTTTTGGCACAAAGGGGGGACCCTTTTGGCACGCAAGGGGGGACCCTTAGGGGACAATGTTTTTTTGGCACATGCTGGCGACTCTTTTGGCACAAAGGGGGGACCCTTTTGGCACGAAGGGGGGACCCTTAGGGAAATTTTTTTTTTGGGCAATGTGGCGACTCTTTTGGCACAAAGGGGGGACCCTTTTGGCACGCAAGGGGGGACCCTTAGGGAAAATTTCTTTTTGGCACATGCTGGCGACTCTTTGGCACAAAGGGGGGACCTTTTGGCACGCAAGGGGGGACCCTTAGGGCACAAGTTTTTTTTTGGCACATGCTGGCGACTCTTTTGGCACAAAGGGGGGACCCTTTTGGCACGCAAGGGGGGACCCTTAGGGAATTTTTTTTTTAGCAATGTGGCGACTCTTTTGGCACAAAGGGGGGACCCTTTTGGCACGCAAGGGGGACCCTTAGGGAAATTTTTTTTTGGCACATGCTGGCGACTCTTTTGGCACAAAGGGGGGACCCTCTTTTGGCAACGCAAGGGGGGCCTTAGGGAAATTTTTTTTGGCACATGGTGGCGACTCTTGGCACAAAGGGGGGACCCTTTTGGCACGCAAGGGGGGACCCTTAGGGCAAATGGGTTTTTTTTTTGGCACATGCTGGGACTCTTTTGGCACAAAGGGGGGACCCTTTTGGCACGCAAGGGGGGACCCTTAGGGAAATTTTTTTTTTTGGCACAGTGTGGCGACTCTTTTGGCACAAAGGGGGACCCTTTTGGCACGCAAGGGGGGACCCTTAGGGAATTTTTTTTTTTTTTGGACAGGGTGGCGACTCTTTTGGCACAAAGGGGGGAACCTTTTGGCACGCAAGGGGGGACCCTTGGGAATTTTTTTTTTTTGGCACATGCTGGCGACTCTTTTGGCACAAAGGGGGACCCTTTTGGCACGCAAGGGGGGACCCTTAGGGAATTTTTTTTTGGCACATTGTGGCGGCACTTTTGGCACAAAGGGGGACCCTTTGGCACCCAAGGGGGGACCCTTAGGGAAATTTTTTTTTTTTGGCACATGCTGGCGACTCTTTTGGCACAAAGGGGGGACCCTTTTGGCACGAAGGGGACCCTTAGGGAATTTTTTTTTTGGCACATGGTGCGACTCTTTTGGCACAAAGGGGGGGGCTTTTGGCACGAGGGGGGACCCTTAGGAAATTTTTTGTCACATGGTGGCGACTCTTTGGCACCAAAGGGGACCCTTTTGGCACGCGGCAGGGGGGACCCTTAGGGAAAAATTTTTTGCACATGGTGGACTCTTTTGGCACAAAGGGGGGACCCTTTTGGCACGCAAGGGGGGACCCTTAGGGAAATTTTTTTTGGGCACATGCTGGCGGACTCTTTTGGCACAAAGGGGGGACCCTTTGGCACGCAAGGGGGGACCCTTAGGGAATTTTTTTTTTTTGGCACATTGTGGCGACTCTTTTGGCACAAAGGGGGGACCCTTTTGGCACGCAAGGGGGGGGACATGACCTATGCAGGGGGTGGGGGGACCCTGGCGCAAGGGAGGGACCCCTTAGTGCAACAATGGGTTTTTTTTTTTTTGGCACAATGCTGCGCCCTGACTCTTTTGGCACAAAGGGGGGAGGGACCTTTTGGCCACGTAAGGGGGAGGTGGCAGCGGGAACCCTTCCCTCACCTTCCCCCCGTAGGGAGGAGGAAATTTTTTTTTTTTGCGCAATCATTCGATGGAGAATATTTTGGAAAAAAGTGGGGAAAATATTTGGAAAGAAAGGGTATTATGATGTGTTATATGTGTATATGATGTGTTTATATGATGCGTATATGCTGTGTATATGATGTGTATATGATGTGTATATGTGTGTATATGATGTGTGTGTATATGTGTATATGATGTGTATATGCTGTGTATATGATGCATATATGTGTATATGATGTGTATATGTGTATATGCTGTGTATATGATGCATATATGCTGTGTATATGATGTGTGTATATGATGTGTGTAAATGCCGTGTATATGATGTGTGTATATGATGTGTATATGCTGTATATGCTGTATATGGTGTATATATGCTGTGTATAGGGAGAATGCTCGGGACTGTGTGTATGTGATTTTTAAAAAATGACAGACCTTTCAAAAATCGTGTGTACCCAGCTAACACAACGAACAATAAACCTAGAGCCGGTATCTTTGCTGGTATGTACAGAACTATTCAGGAGTTAACATGAGGTGTGGCTATGGTAACAGGATAGCATTCCATAAACAATACACTGTTACCTGAGAAACCCAGTAGATACGTTGATGTGAGGATCATTTCTAAAAAAGACTTTTGGTTTTTGACTAAAGATGTGGAAGACGCCATCAAAATATTTTGCCACAGCAACAGTGAATTGTCTGCAGAGACACAAAGGGGAGGTTAGTTCTTTAACCTTATAATAAACGTATAGCTGCATTGACTACCTACATACAGATGCAAAAGAGTGGAAACCTTTCCCATGCTGTTAGTTTGCAGCAGCCAATCGGGTGTTTTCTTTTTACTGGGTCACTGCAGTAAGAACACATCTGATTGGTTGCTGATGATTAAAGGGGATGTTCGGTGCAAATACATTTGCTTTTAAGAAAAAAGAGCAGTATTTTCCCACCGCAATGACATTACCAGCCCATTCAGCAGTTTGTGTATAAATAAATGCTTTCGAAATACTGACTTCTTGTTTGCGGACCCCTAGTAGAGACCGTTAGAGACCGTAGAGACCTGGGTTGATTCAGTTGGAACAGGGTATATATGCAACTGATTCTTCAAAATGGAAGAGAATAGTAGAATAACTTGGTATGCATAATACAAACTAACCGGGAGATTCAATAAAAGTTCTTATCGTTTAAAATGGTGCTAATTTTTCCCCAACCAATCATATATTATTTAACACTTGAAAGCCAACATCTGATTGGTTGGGGTAAAACAATAAGAACTTTTATTGAATAACCCTGTAAGAATTTTAAAAATAATGTTATTTTCCACTGAACTTTCCCTTTAATAGCATGGTAGCATGGGCAAACTTTTGCACCTCTTAATTCATCAGCCCAATAGTATTTCTATGTATTTATACATATATAGCGTGTATATGTGTACAGTTTATTTATATACATTATATAATAGATAATGCACCCCCAACTGTAAATTATAAGGATATAAGAAGTCACCGAGGAGTTCCGGGACCATATAAAAGTACGATCCTCCTGGAACTGTAAGATTATAAGGCTATAATCTTACAGTTCCTCCAATAGAAATGCACTACAGGGGTAGGTTACACAAGTATAATACAATGTATATATACAATGCACATGGGGGTATTTTCAAAAGTATATGTATATCTATATTTACAGTTACAGTATAGTTGGTATACACAAAACCATTATTGTATAATTTCATAGGAATCCTCAAACTATAGCCCTCCCAGCTTTCCCCATTTTCCCTCTGCCACAATGGGTCCCGCCCTTATGGGTTGCCACAAAGAGAAATACAGCCGCATGGTGGATAATTCATACAAATGAAACGTATCAATAAATATATTTATAGTAGCAAAGAAGATCAGGGCACCCTGGATTTTTTGAAAAAACATTGTTTTAGATACTAACATTTCCCCAGTACCTTCATCCTCACAAATATGTGCTACAAATGGAAGCATACCTAAATACTCCACCCCCCTTCCATTTGTACATATATTTGTCCAGAGGAAATTTTATATCTTTACCCATAACAACTTTTCTGTAGTGTAGGTTACCTATCCCACCCCAACCAAACCCCCAGAACTGTACTTACATGCCTTTGTTCCCCCCGAAGCTCAGATCTCAGCCCTCTGCTTGCCGGAACTGCAAGCAGGGAGCCGGACCATCAGCCGTGTCTGTGATTGGTTTAGAGGCAGCCAATCACGGATGCAGCTGCTGGCATTGCAGAACACCGGGGGAACAAAGCCTTCTAAGTACAGTTCTGATCTTTTTTTGACAATCAAACCTGGAGGTTGGAGGTCGAATAGGGTGCCCTACATTACTGAAAAATTAGTTAAAGGTAGGGCACCATTCAACAAAGATAGATCGAGTGGGAGGGAGGGGAAGGGTGGGGGTAGGGCTCCAATGCACATGTCAAACACCTCAATAAGGACAAGGAAGCAGCAGGGACCGGATGACACACATACAGCTCCCACACATCACTTTTGTGACTTAACAAGCACTACAAGAGAACCATTTGGAATAGAGATGTAAGGTAAGGATTAAACACTACACAACTTTTGTTTTGGGGGTGGACATGCCCTTTAAATTAATAGTATTTTTAAAAAAAACAACAAAAAACAGGATGCCTGGATCGGCTTTGCTACTATAAAATATTTATTAAAAGATGGAGTAAATATATTTATTAAAAGACGGATGTAAATATATTTATTAAAAGACGGATGTAAATATATTTATTAAAAGACGGATTTAAATATATTTATACAACAAAAATGCACTCAAAATCATGGCAAGGATGGATTCATAATTAAGTACCGTAAACCGTAAGAGAGCGATATAGAGAGAAATGTTAAAGGAACAGTCCCAATCAGTCCACATTAACAGCAGAATGTATCATCAAAGAGGCATCTATTTCTCCTGATGGTAGGCATTACTACAATTTTGGTAGGCGTTTCTATATACGGTACTCCTCCTCTAAATAATGAGGCATAGAGAAGGGAAATCAGTAAATGTCCCTGATAGAACTTGGGAGTAGCAAACTAAACTGTCTACGTACTGATCTCACCGGGCAACACCAGAGACCATGCTGGAATGTCAATTTTATCTGCTCCTGACATTGGCTTTTACTATCACAGAATCTGCAGAGAGCAAGGTAAGGCAAATATATGGCTGCTTAATGTTACAATATTGGGACTCTCAACATTGGTCTGCAGCTAGGATTAACATGCACTTAAAGGAGAACTTCACTCAAAACAAAATAATCAAAGTGTGAATTTCCCATTGTTGACTGTAATGGTAGGTCACTTACCTGGATATTCCAGTTAGTTTGTTAGATAGATCATGGTAAGGGTAAAAACAGGAATAAGGGGCAGTGAGTTACTGCTGCAAAGTAATACCCAGTGGGTAAACATTTGAACCTACTCACCTTCATTTAAACCAAGTTTTTCTTTCTTGATGAATTTGCATAATCAGTTCCACCAGTCAGCTAAGTCAGCTTTCACACATACCTAAAAATACCTAAACAGAGAATACAGATCTCAGCATGCACACCTGTCCAACACTGCCTTATTAGATTACAAAAACAAATAAATAAAGCATACAATTCCCAGCATGCATGGCGATATCACACATGTGAATTTAAGCTTACCACCATTTTCTCCCTTGATGGGCTATATATATATATATTATATATATATATATATATATATAGGCTGATGCAAGTGGCTGGCTTGTTTTCTAGGCAATAGGACCTATCATCACAAAAAAACAAATACAATAAAAAATAAAAACAAAACATTTGCCAATAAGACCAGATAAGGGTTTAGTTTAATGTGACCACTGTGCATGATGGGAAATGTATGCTTTAGTAGGAATTAAAATTGTTATTTTGGGAGATGTTAAGGCAGTCACCCCCATGATGTGTAGACTTACTTTTGTAAATTCTACTACTTTTTGTGAAAGTCACAAAGTCACAGGTACAACTTCCTTTCCACCATTGCATGAAGCTAATTTGTTGTTGGGAGGGGTCCCACTGACATCTGGGGAGAGAAAGGAAATAAGCGTGAGTCCAGGATGGTGTCTGTGCAGAGGCAATATGGCAAATAGGAAAAGCTCAGTGGATTAAAGGGGAAGCTGATAATAAAAAAAAAGCAAAAAGTAAGAATTCCAAAAATTGTGTTTCTCCTTCGCCAAATGGTGCTGAATATGGTAAAAATATTGAGGTCTACTTTCAGTTTTGTCAGAATAAATGGTATTCTATGCAGGTGGGAGTGCATGCAACGGGATACTTGAGATCATGTGGCTGTCACTGGGGCACATGCTCATCCTGGGCACATCTTATTTATAAGTATGTGTTGGACGGGCAGGAGGTTATCTATATTTACAAGACTGGTGACCATCTTATATTTACCAGTCTGTGTGTGCTGGGCATCTTATATTTAAAAGTCTGTGTGGCCATCTTATCTTTCCAGTCTGTGTTGTTGGCCATTATATTTACCAGTTCAGCTCTAGTTCACCAGCTAGTGTAAAGTCAGCCCTACGGGTCATCAGCCAGTGTAAAGTCAGCCCTCCAGTTCACCCGTAGTGTAAAGTCAGCCCTCCAGTTCACCAGCTAGTGTAAAGTCAGCCCTCCGGGTCACCAGCCAGTGTAAAGTCAGCCCTCCAGTTCACCAGCTAGTGTAAAGTCAGCCCTCTGGGTCACCAGCCAGTGTAAAGTCAGCCCTCCGGGTCACCAGCCAGTGTAAAGTCAGCCCTCCAGTTCACCAGCTAGTGTAAAGTCAGCCCTCTGGGTCACCAGCCAGTGTAAAGTCAGCCCTCCAGTTCACCAGTTAGTGTAAACTCAGCCCTCCAGTTCACTAAACAATGTAAAGTCAGCCCTCCAGTTCACCAGCTAGTGTGAAGTCAGCCCTCCAGGTCACCAGCCAGTGTGAAGGCAGCCCTCCGGGTCACCAGCCAGTGTAAAGTCGGCCCTCCAGTTCACTAACCAATGTAAAGTCAGCCCTCCAGTTTACTAAACAATGTAAAGTCAGCCCTCCAGTTCACCACCCAGTGTTTGTCACCCCACCACACTCACCTCCACAAGCCTCTTCCATCAAGAGCTGTAGAAAGATACTGGGGTGGATTTAAATATTTATTTCAATAAATGACACATAATACCCATTTCTTTCCATTATTTGCTTTAAAAAACTTTAATGACATGTTTTGGTGAGCAATAACTCGGTTACAGGCACATTTGTTTATGGTGAATAGGAAATTTGCACGGCAGGCTTACACCATGTGAGTGACCACACTGTGTGTGCTACAATGCATTTCTGGAACGCACATGATCACCATTTTTTTGCAGCTCGCATGTGTTGTTCCAATAACGGAATACTGTCTGAATCACCGAAAAAACAGAGTAATTGGTGTAAAATACACAACAGTGCATTTGCGCATTTCACGCGCATTATGACAAGTTGTAGTGTGGCCTAACTAGCCTAACAGTTGATCCAGACGAAGGCCAAAAAAAAGGTGAAGGGGGGGATGATGGGTTTCCTTCCTGTCTCATGGCAATCAGAAAGGATCAACCAGAACAAGATGTATTAATACTCAATATTTTTCCATGTTAGAAACGTATCCAGCCCACTTTTAAAGCAAGTTTAACCCTTCCATGTAAAACCCAGCAACCCCAATCCATAAAAAACAGCTTCCTCCACTCCACCCACCAACTTCGTCCTGTGTATGGTGGACCCATCACTTGATATAAGTCAGGAGAACAATAGCCCTGAACGGAAAGGGCACTTACACAATTGCCGGATACCACATTTCCTGTCTTTTAATAAGATGGTTGGAAACGTTTATAAATTTATGAAATTTAACATTAACTTATGTGAACCAGTCTTTAAAGGGGAACTACAGTGGAAGAATCACCTTTAGGCTTAAAGGCTAGAAATGCTGCACATTAGACTGGGTTTAATGCCCTTTAGATTCATTGTTAGTTTCACAGTGACAATATATCCATCTGAAGTATTTGAAATGAAAAAGTTGGGGACCTCCATTTTTCAGTGATAGACATGCTCCGTAGCTCTGAATTTCCCATGATTCTCAGTTCCTTAGGGATTGTGAAATATTTTTTGTATTTTGCCCACAATTTCTAACACAGGCTGCAGACTGCATTGGTTTCATTGTGTGTAGTCTTAATTCACTAATTAAATTCTCCCGAAAGGGAACAAAACATTGCATGGTGTGTACCCGGCCATAATACAATAGCTCTGGATAAATGCACGCGCATAGTGTACTTAAGCTGGGTACACACAGTACAGATTTCTGAAAGATGACAGACAGGATCTGCAAGATCTGCATACACACAGTCCCGAGCGTTCTCCCTACGAACTTCATATACACATCATAGGGAGAACGCTCGGGACTGTGTGTTTCCATCGGCCGCGCTAGACTCCTCTATAGGGAGTCTAGCGCGGCCGATGGAAATTTTCTGTCTTTCCCGAACGAGTTCGGCCGACGCGATCGTTCAGCGGCCGCGCACTCGTTTGGGAAACGAAGGTAAACACATAACGATAAAGCCCCAATACCGTCGGATACAACGGTATCGGGGCTTTATCGTTACTGTGTGTACCCAGCTTAAGCCCGTCGGGACCTGTCAGAGGAGGCGGTGGAGGAGTGAGCGATCGGGTAAGTACCTTACCTTCTCTCCTGGCTCCTGAACGTTTTATTGAAGAACGGGAGGTAAGAAACAGCTTTTTTATCTCCCGTTCTTCAATAAAACTGAGAACCCAGCTCACCTGTATATCCTAATTGTGCTTGAGCCATCAGCAAGGCAGAGATTCACTCTCAGATGACAGAGCTGCGCTTTCCACTTTGGCATAATAAAATGTTTTTAACCTGTGGCCCTACAAATACCAGCATTTCCTGCAGTGGCGTAACTAGGAATCACTGGGCCCCCCAGCAGAACTATCATGGGGCCCCTATCTGTGCTTCATCCACAGTAAGGAGGCTATATATCTGTCATAGCAAAAATAAGATGATGAGGGCTCCCGGGCCTGCCTGCAGTTACTCCCCCTGTTCCCTTCTAGTTACGCCCGATTTCCTGGCTGCTCTTTGCAGTTGAATAAAGCCGGGAGTTGTACTTTTCAAACATGTGGAAGGCCACAGAATGGACATCCTGTTTAATTGATGTACTGCATATTTAAAGGGTATGTCCACCCCACACACAAACATTTAGTATTAGGCTAATTGCCCCACAAAACCTCAACCACGCAATTTGCACTTTGTTTGAAATTGTCGGTTTACTGATCTTCTTAAAAGACAAGTCACGGACCATTGGAAAATCACAGCGGTGTTTATGAATTGTCGAAAAGTTGATGAGATTTTTGCACACACATTACTACAATACAGGCAGAGGCCGAGGGAATGAGGTTGAGTTAGTTGATTTCTGGACACTTTTAAAACTTAAATCCTAGCTTTTAGAATGTTGGGGGGTCCCCTAAACTATGGAAAATTTGGTTTTTGGGTGGAGATACCCTTTAATGATCTTTTTTTACTATGTGATTATTACATGTGATAGAACAACTAAGTGAGTCTTGTGGTAGAACCAGCAATGTGGTGTCCCTTTAATCAATAGTAAATCAAGTGGCCTTCTAGTAGTCTATGCTGTGAACAATAAGTCTGCTAAAACAGTTGCAGTAGCAAACAGTCAGCAGTCTACCTCGAAGTAGAGAGAGGTTATGGGTAACCAGAGTGAAGCAATGGAACTTCCTCAGAACAATATCCATTGTCCAATGTCCATTACCTCCCCTGAACCCAACTGATATATTTTGCACTTTATTACCTGCATTACTAATCAGATATTTAGGTCTAATTATTGTCCCCATTCTGGCAAAGTAAGCTGGCTCCTCCCTCCAAGCAGTCAATCAAGGCTATTTCTGCTGACATCACAACCAATAATTGACTGCTGTTTCTCTTGTTGCCTCCTCCAAAAACATCATTAAATATCTGGTTACAAATGCAGGAAAACTGGTAAAAATAGCAGTTGGGATAGCGATCAGATAACCAGCATTTAATTATTTATTGTATATCTCTCGATATTCTGTTTTGAAGAGGGACACTTATAGAAACATGGTTAAAGGGTAACTGTGGTCTCCAATGTTTTGGAAAGCCTTCTGCTGTACCTTCAAAATGAACCCTACATCATATCTCTAGATGAAATTTGTGAGTTATTGCTTGAAAGATTTGGCTATATTACTTCCTGCTTGAACACTTCCTGTTTTTATCCATGTAATTAGCTTGTAGTAATGTGACCAGCCTCTGCCTGCATTAACAGGCTCCCTTTCTCAAATGTCAATTTTTTTCTCCAGGTACTTCCCATTTTCCCCAGCATTAAGTCTTAACTGAGCATGCTTCTCCCCCAGGGCAGAGGGGCGGGACAGATTCAGGTGATGTCGCTCAAACCACTGGAAGTAGGAAATTTGAACATTCACACTAATATTATTTCTCACAGGCTGCAGCCAGAGATGTGATTTTCAGCTCATTTTAAAGGAAAGACTGCAGTCTTTCATTTAACCATAACTTGTTTGGAGATCACAGTTGCCCTTTAATAGCTACAGACAGAGGGTAATGAAGTGAATCTGATTTCAGCACAACTCTGTATTTGATGCGTTTCTGTTCAGTGCAGAATCTTAGAATGCTGAAAAGCACAAGGTTGGTTAAGATTATCATCTACTACAAACAAATGACTTAAAATTGTTTGCCTTAGGTGTTTGGAGACATAAACCAAGTGCAAACAACGCCTGAAGGGTCCAATTGTCAGTGTAAATGCATAATGAGGCCATTAAGCAAAGAGGCTTGTTCCAGAATTAAGAGCGGTAACATGCGTGCGGAGGATTTCTACACAGTAGAGACAGTCGGCTTGGGCTCAGATTGCAAGTGTTCCTGCGCAGCTCCTTCTACTTCTCTTAACGCATGTGAACAAGAATGGAGAATGGAGAGGATTAAGAAGCAGGCGCCTGAACTATTTAAGGTAATAAAAGAAAACTGCTGCTATCACACTAGATTTAAAGGTCACATTTGATAATCATTAAGCCTATGTCCTCTTAAAGGGCAAGTTCACCCCTCAAATGAAAACTGTATATAAGTACCCCCTCCCCCCAAAAAAAATAACAGAACTGCAATTGTTAGAAATCTGAGAGATGAAAGACTAACCTGAAATGCTGCCTGATGCTTTGTTCTCACTCTTTATGCTTCCTGGTTCTTCCTGTTAGCAGCTTTTAGTCATGGGTGTACCAGTAGACATGAAGACATCACAGCCAATAACTGAATGCTATTCCCCTAGCTGCCTCCTCTGAGCAAGCTTGTAAAAAATCTTGGAGGAGGCAGAAACCTATTGAAAGGCAAAGAGAAAGTAGAGAGAACTGTCAGATTACAAATATTGAAGTTTTGTGAATTGGGGGGTGATTGATCTATAGTAATGTAATTATTTTATTTGAGAGGTGAACATGCCCATTTTATTTTTTGAGGGGTGAACAATGCAATATGAGCACCTGCTCAGGAAGCAGTGGCGTAACTACCTCCCCAAGCCCACATCTTCTGTGATCAGCTGGTTTAAAAACAGCTGATAGAGGAGGTTGTGGGCTTGTGGCCATTTAAAAAAAGCATTTAAAAAACCAGACCCGAACTTCTATAACCAAACTGGAAGTTCGGGTCCGGTCTTTTAAACAGCTGATCGCACAAATGTTTCATTCATAAAGCATGGAGGGGGGTGGGTCAGGCCAGCCTCCAATCTCGTGGGGGGGACCCAGTCCCCTGCCAGAAAGGTAACGTAGCTGCAGAGGGAAGGGGCATAAGCAGCATTTTACCATAGTTTAGATAAGAAGAATTTTTTTTAGTTGTAAATATCATAAATAACTCATTTACTGTGAATCTATTTAGCAATGTTTATGTCAATTAGAGATGTTCGAAAGCAGTGAGTTCTGTTTCTGGATTTTAAGAATTCTGAAATAATTAAAAAATCCGAGCATTCTAAAATGGATCCATACAAGTCAATGAAGAAAATGGTTGGGGGAACACGTATGAATCACCAAAACGTAGATAAAAACTAAATTTCTACACTTTCGATAACCCTAAAACTATCCTTGAATATACTATAACCCTCGAAAGTAGCCCTATACTTTAAAGAGTTTCCAAAAAGATGTTCAGCAATCTAAAGGTCCAGAATGAATCTGAATGGAACTTTGGAACCCGGGAGTTCCGATTCGGAACCGGGGTCTCTAATGACAATACATCAGTCATGCTAAAAACTGTCCTTTAATTGTCCTTGAATTCCTCTCATCTAAGAATTGCATTTTGTTCTATGTAGGGGTCCCTTGTGCAAAGACAAATCACATTTTGACTGAAGACTAATCTGCTTTATGGAGCTGACACATGTGACTTATTGTGACTCCTATTACTCAGTATGTTCCTTTAGGCATAATTTTTGTGCGTTAGCAAGAGCAGGGAATATTGTAAGTCGGTAGCCAAAATAAAACATACGGGTGTGAGACCCATTAGTAAATTCCATTTCATGACCGTAATGGTTTAATGTCTGGGCTCTACAAAGAATCCTTTGAGACCCAAATATGGCAAATGTCAACAAGAAGAAAGATCCTTTCTCATCCGTCTTTGCAGACAGAAGAAACGCAGACAATACCAAATATAAAATGGCAACCTTTGACTTTTTTGGCCCTCATAAGTTACAAACCTCACGCAATACAAACACAGAATATCAGGACTGGTTGTTACATCTACGCTTCACTTTTTATTTGATACCTGTGATACTCACCTCCCACTCGCTCCTCTTCTTCTACCTTAAATAGTACCCAGGGTGAGGACCTAAACTGCAAAAAGTTTTCAGCATTGTGAGGAAAACTACATGTAAGCATTTCAACAATTCTGTATCCAGGGGTGTTGAAAACTTGGCGGTTTAGGTCCTGACTCTGGGTGACAATCTAATTTAAAAAAAACTCATCTCATACCTTTCAAACAAGGCTAGGATGGTGTCTCTATCTTCTCTGGATCTTGAGATATAGACTTGTAAATGTACACTTCCCAGGCTGCCCTGTCTCTATGACTCTGTGACAGGCATGTGTCCGCATCACAACACACAAAACGTGTCTAAAAAATATTAATGGCTAGTTCTTGGGGGTTAAAGTGCATAAAAGCAGAGAACATAACCTCACCAATCAAGTAGTCAATTTTTATTATAACCCCCTGCTCTGATATTGTGCAGGATAAAATTACCATCCTCTATGATGCCATCAGTCCGTATATTGCATAGATAATAAAACACATGAGAATGGTCCATCGACAATAAATACGGTACAAAGTCGAAATCGACCTGGAGTTTGGTACATACGTACCACCATAATGTACACAATGCTGACAACTCTTCACCCTATGCACTCCAAGGGTCCAACTGGAGTGCAGGATTTAGTTGTTAATTGAGACTAATAATTAAATCTCAATAGGGGTAAAAATAAAAAAAATAAAATACAGGATGGAGGATTGGATGGTTGAAAGTATAGTATAGCATAGTATTGTAGTATATCAAAGCATTGTAGTATAGTATTGTAGTATAGTATTGTAATGTAGTATAGTATTGTAGTATATCAAAGTATTGTAGTATAGTATAGCATAGTATTGTAGAATTGTATAGTATTGTAGTATAGTAAAGAATTATAGTATAGTATAGTATTGCAGTATAGTAAAGAATTATAGTATAGTATTGTAGTATAGTAAAGTATTATAGTAAAGAATTATAGTATAGTGAAGAATTATAGTATTGTAGTATAGTATAGTATTATAGTATAGTAAAGAATTATAGTATAGTATTAAAGTACAGTAAAGGATTGTAGTATAGTATAGTATAGTATTCAAGGTTGAATAAAGACATAAGTCCATCCAGTCCAAACTACTCAGAAATACCCACATTTTCTGCCTAACTGTTGATCGAGAGGAAGGCAAAAAAAAAAAAAAAAAAAAAGGTAAAAAATTCCTTCCTGGCTCAACTTTATATATCAATACTAGTAACCTGCAACATTATTTTTTCTGTTATAAGGGAACGTATTCTAGAGTATGTTTCAAGGACTGACATAAGTAGTAACCAGCATGGATTTAGGAGGAATAGATCTTGTCAAACTAACTTGCTTGGCTTTTATGAGGAAGTAGAAATTTAGACTCTGGCATAGCAGTAGATGTAGTATAAGTGGATTTTGCAAAGGCTTTTGATACAGTCCTCCATAAGCGACTAATGTATAAGCTAAGGTCTGTTGGGCTGGGGAGGCACATTTGTACATGGATAGAAAATTGGTTAATGAAAAGGATGCAGAGAGTAGTTGTTAATGGTGATACATCATTATGGACTAAAGTGCTAAGAAGGGTGCCACAGGGTTCTGTGTTGGGGCCGCTTCTATTAAATCGGTTTATTAATGATTTGGAAGTGGGTATTGTCAGCAAGGTTTCTGTATTTGCTGATGACACAAAACTTTGTCGACCATTAAAAACGTCAGAAGATGTGCAATCGTTGCAGGGGGATCTAGATAGATTGTCCCATTGGGCTGCTAAGTGGCAGATGAGATTCAATGTTGAGAAATGTAAGGTGATGCATTTTGGACTTAAAAATCCTTGCGCTGCTTATACAATAAATGGCTCTGTGTTAAGTGAATCCCTGTTGGAAAAGGATCTTGGAGTTTTGGTAGATAACAAACTTAAAGGTAGCAAGTAGTGCCAGGTGGCAACAGCCAGAGCCAGCATGGCATTGTCTTGTATAAAGAGAGGTATGGATTTTAGGAAGGAAAATGTTATTCTCCCTCTTTACAAAGCATTGGTAAGGCCTCATTTGGGATATGCAGTGCAATTTTGGAATCCTGTGTACAAAAAGGACATCTTTGAAATGGAAAGGGTTCAGAGAAGAGCAATTAAATTAATAAGGGTATTAGAGGAGCTAGAATGTGAAGAGAGACTGGATAGGTTACAATTATGTACGGTGGAGAAAAGGCGCTTGTGTGGTGATATGATCACTGTATAAATACATTAACGGGCCATACAATAAACTATCTGGGGCATTGTTCACCAATAGAGAGTATAAATGCGTGGCTAAGAGAGTGGTGTAAGGAGATGGGGTTTGGGTTTTTAGAGAACTGGGCTGACTTTTCTGTTGGCTACAGGCTCTTTAGTAGTGACGGATTGCACCTCAGTGTTGTAATAAAGAGTGCAAGAAAGCAATTAAACTAGCTAAAATAGAAAATGAAATACGGATTGCCGAACAAAGCAAGTCCAACCCCAAGATGTTTTTTAAGTATATAAATGGTAAAAAAATGAGGACTGAGAATGTGGGACCATTAAATAATGGAGCTGAGGTGGTTGTAGAGGATGCCGAAAAGGCTAATCTGCTAAACCGTTTTTTACATCGGTTTTTACTGTTGAGAATCCTTACAGTAGGGATTGTAACAATGTGCAGGGAGGAAATGAAGAGTTTTCACATTGGATAACAGAGGATATGGTGCGGAATCAATTAGACAAAGTTAATATCAATAAAGCGCCAGGACCAGATGGATTGCATCCTAGGATTTTAAAAGAGCTTAGTTCAGTTCTAGCAAGACCACTGTGTCTCATCTTTTCAGATTCGCTTTTGTCTGGGGATGTGCCGCTGGATTGGAAAAAAGCCAATGTAATACCAATATTCAAAAAAGGTAGTCGTTCACAGCCTGGTAACTATAGACCTGTAAGCCTAACATCAGTGGTAGGGAAGGTGATGGAAACTTTGTTAAGGGATCATATCCTTGACTTTGTCTCCAGAGATCATCTTATTAGTAGTAGTTAGCATGGATTTATGAGAAATAGATCATGCCAGACGAATTTAATTGGTTTTTATGAAGAAGTGAGTAAGAAGTTAGATTCAGGCACCGCTGTGGATGTGGTATATTTGGATTTTGCAAAAGCCTTTGATACTGTGCCACATAGGCGACTAATGTATAAACTGAGGACTGTTGGCAAATATAAACCCTAGAAAGACTATGTTACTATTGGTGATATGAATCACATTTATATACAAATATAAACCCTGGAAAGACTATGTTACTATTGGTGATATGAATCACATTTGCGGTTATTGTCATGCTAAGAAATTTAAAGCAGAGCCTCCTGGAATGTGACCACGCCCCCAGATATTGCAGTCACGCTCATACCCCAACCATCAAGGCCACCCCCCAAAGATAACTGCCATGCATTGCAATCATGCCCCCAAATGTTATGACCACGCTACCAGATATTGTGGTCACCCCGCAATAAAACCCCAAAAACATTATGATCCGCCCTCAAACATCATGGCCACACCCCCAAACATCCCAGGTCTGTTACCGATTCATACCCACATACACAAACATCCTGTCCATGCCCCTAAACACCACACCCACGCCCCTAAATGTCACAGCCACGCCCGGGCTTTGAAACAGCATGGCCATGCCCCCAAATATTGCGACCACCAAATGTCACGTCCAAGCCTCCTGGACACAACAACATCACAGACACGCCCTCAGACCATCCACACCCTAGAATGCAGTGCCCCCACCCACAGCAACATCACAGACATGCCCCATCCACCTATTCAAACCGGGACAGTTGGGGGGTATGGACTACACAGGAATTACCTGCATTACCTGGACTTAAGAAACAGACACACGCTGCCCACATGTCCCACACTTCACAGATAGTTACAACTAAAAGAACAAAGACATCATGGCACTTACAATTTGGACCAGAAAGTAACTTTATTGATTGGGATCTAATAGTCAACATAAAGTGATCCTTGAGCAAGGATAAAGTGTTAAAGTGCAAACAAGGTGACATACTGCTAACAAATGTGCAAAAAATTGAGCACGCTTAATAAAAACACACAACACAGCAACAGAATGAACCCGGCTTTAACAACACAGACAAAGAGCCAGCACGTTACATGCTTCAGAGACACTGACGCCTGTCAGTCACTCAAGTGCTGCGATATTCATTTGCAATCAACACGGTTTTCCCAACGGCAAATTCCAAGTAGCATGTTCACAAGTAGGTTCACCACAACATTTGTATATTTACGCTCCAAGTGGAAAAACTGATAATGTTGTATATAAGGTTTTGCAAAAAAAACATGTGTTATACGTCCCTCAAGCAATGTGACCTCATCAACTCATAACTATTAAATAAATGACGTACATTACCAACTGTGCACTTCTTTTTCCACCTGTCGCTTACATCTAAGCCAAACACACACCTGCATGTAAAAAATACTTTACCCACAAGTGTACATGGGCAACTCCGGGTACAACTGCTAGTAATACAAATAAAATGGAGGCCGACATAAACATAAGTGAATATTTGCTATTTATCAAAGCAGAGAACACAATATTTTTATTGTATCTGGTGCTCTGCTTTAATAAACAGCGCCTATCCACAGCATACTTTATTGGTTGCTGGCTCTATTTTATTTGTTTTATTCAATTATTTTCTTGATATTTAACCCACTTCCTGGTAGGTAAGAACAATTGAATAATTACCATTTAAAATTCCAAACTGGAGTTGCTCTAAACAACAATTGATAAATATAGAGACAACTATCAAACTTTAAAAAAAAAATAAACCCACTTAAAAAAACTGCTAGGGTAATGAAGGTTGAATGTTACAGGAAAATTAGCAAAGCAGAAATATCAATACATAGCATTTTTATTCTGAATATCAGAAACTTTAACAATTTAAATTACGGTAATTCAACTTTCTTTTCAATACATAGTAAAAAAAAAAAGAAAAGGTTTTTATGCATTTCACTGTTTCCTTGTTTGATAAAGAAAAAGTATTTTATGGTTTGTGGCATTAATACAAATTTAAAATTCAATAAAAAACACTTTACATGCTAATATACTTATTAATATACATTTATTATAAATCCTAAGTAAGCCTTAGTAGATAGACCAAAACCTAAATGTTGTATCAAGAAACAGAAATTGATTTATAATTTAATTCTTTAGTACCGTATTTTTGTTGCTACTTTTTCTTCATGCCTTGATTAATATATGGAGTATCTTTTTACACATTTTCAAATCTATACACCAGAATTTAACAATAATTGATAACTTCTTTAAACTCCCGTTTTCATATTTTATAAATTGTTTTCATATCCACACACACAGCTGATATATTTCCAATAAATTATCTTCTCTGCCACTCTCCAACTCATTATATTCATTCTAAAATAATTTTTACTTAATTTTTCTGCTTCTCACAAATTTAATGCCAGTAATTTTTCCACCTATACTTTTTAGTGCTTTCATTCAAAATACTTTATACCATTCAAAATGTTGATATCTGCTTCAACCAAAAGATGAAAATCAATCTGAAACCATACTTGCAGTTCTAGAACAGCACAATGTTTCATATAATTTATCAGGAATTATACAGGAGAGATCTATTTGTAACTGATAACTTGTACCATATCTCACAAGGCTGTATTTACAGCCATACTCTCACTTTATCAAAGTTCTTGTGCTCTCTTTCTATATCTCTACACACACATACAAAGACTGCCTTTACATACAAACATTGACTACACAAATATCTGGCAAGTTAGTACTCGGGCTTTATTATAAATTCTATGCACATTTTTCAACTCAAAACCATATAAACATTAATGCTTAGTGGAAGTAATCATTGCCAGGTGATATGCAATTGTTTAACAAGGGAGGGTGTGGCTTCACCTTATATTTTATGTTACTTATTAGTTATATATGCACATAATAGTTGCATAATGATTGTGCACACTTACAGTATATTTTCCCCAGAGAAAGATAAGACCCAAATTTTCCTTTATCAAAATTCAGGTTTGATGTAAAATAAAAAAAATTGGATTAACTTATACAGCATTATTTTACAACAATAAAAAAATTCTGAGCAATAACATTTGACTAATAATGCTGTGTGTACAGTAAACTACAGTATAAATCAAAAGGCTATCAATATAAATGGCATGTTGGTTGTCAGAACAACCTTACTGTACAGTTACAAGACTAAACACATGATTCCTATAAAAACAGACTTCTGGGAAGCTTAATATCCAAATCAATGAAAACCAAAAGGTATCATTGCCGTCTCTTGATGACAACAGCAAAATAATCTGCTTGCCACTGCAGATGTTTGGAAACTACAACTAAGCTACTAAAGCATACTGGGAGTTGTAGTTTCCAAACATCTGGAGGGCAAAGGAATGAGGTTTTAGTTGCCTTTTAAATGAACAGCAGAATTCTCATACAGTAATCCCAAAATCCAGTATGGCTATTACTGTATGGGACTACTGTATGGGATTCTGTTGTCCATTTAAAGGGTAACTAAAGCCTCAAAACTATACAGAATCAGAAGGAGGATGGTATCTACAGTATTGTTGCCTTCTGATTCTGTATAGCCATACTGGATTTGGCTATTACTGTATGGGACTACTGTATGGGTATTCTGCTGTCCATTTAAAGGGCAACTATAGCCTCAAAACAATACAGAATCAGAAGGCAGTAGTGTTCATATTTTCTACCCTTGGTTTATACTCGAGTCAATCACTTTTACTAGTTTTCTCAGGTAAAAATAGGTATCTCGGTTTATACTTTGGTCGGTTATACTTGAATATATACAGACATTACCTGTTTTTTCCTAATCAAAACCTTTTTGTGCAGTCATTTCTGAGCGGGGTGATCACTCAATTGACCAACAGATGGCAGCATAAAGGTCACAAAGGTCGGATTAGAGTCCAGCAAGGATGTCATTTTTGAGACCCGCACAAGAACTGCAACCGTAAAAACGATATCAGCAACCAAAATTAAACAGACGCAACCTGACACGCAAAACTGTTCCCTGCACCTGTTTTGTTGGTGGGATCCATATCTGCACCTGAACCGACCTGCAAGTAGTCAGACTCTCAAAATACAAATGCACAAACAGAGGCAGGCAACCGGGAACATCGTGGGCTTCAAAGAACTTTATTCAGCATGTGTAGTAAGTACATCAAAACGCCCAACATGTTTCGGGACGACACTTCATCAGGTTCCCCTGATGAAGTGATGTGTCGTCACGAAACATGTTGGGTGGAGCTAACTTGTGATGGCCACTGTTGGTGTTTGTCTGTTTTGATGTACTTACTACACATGCTGAATAAAGTTCTTTGAAGCCCACGATATTCCCGGTGTCCTGCCTCTGTTTGTGCATTTGTATTTATCGATAGACGAGAGGGAGCCGGCGCTCTTTGAGGTGTTTGGAGCACGGGACGCTGTGGAACCTGCAGGGTGCTCCCAGTGGGATATCGTAAGTATGTTTTCATTTATTCGCAAACCAAATCAAACAGACCTGCAAGTGGACCCGCTATCAGTCACAAACCGCACCCTCTCCTGATCTGACCTGCATGCGCAGCGACCCAAACCCTAAATTTAACAGACCCACACCCGCAACCTGTCTCGACCCTCACCTGCAACTATGTAACTAAACCTGACCCGCAACACATTCAACCCCACTGTGGTTTACACAAACCTAACACAAAAAAAAAGTTGTGGAAGAGTGTGTGCCCACTGTTGCAGCTCTGGAGATATATTTTTTTATTTTATATATCCCAAGGGAATTAAAAGGGTCAAAAAGCCCCATTTTTCCAGAACCCTGGGTAAAGACCATAAATACTTACCCCTGGCAGGGAATATGCTGATTATGGGGACAACGAGCTTCCTGCAGAACATGTCCTCTCATTAACTGGCCTGTTTCCCTACTGAACAGGGTGAAGCCATACTGGACTTGAGCAGCACCTACAGCTAATATTTAATTACAAATTGTAGATAAGAATCCAAACTACCAGCTGTACAGGAATGAGGAACTAGCATTTAGGTAAAGCCAATGGAATGGAAAGATTTTGCCTTTTGTTCCTCTTTAACAATTGTGTGCTTCTAAATTTTTACTTAAATATAAATCTTACATGACTTGTTAACCTGTAGGTTGATAGTACAATAAATACATTCTTGCAGTAATACTAATGTCAAGACATCTCAAATTGTGGACTGTAAACTACAATCCACCAAATAATTGTGACAAAATTAAGAAACATCCCTTTTCAGAGAAGACAGAGTTAATACTAATAGAGCTTTTAAGTAGCCATATGGCTTTTACACAATTTCCATATTGTGTTGGATTTTTTTTATTGGCACCAGCTTGTCTGTTATTTTCCTTAAGGTTTGCTCTGCATCAAAACCACAGATTTTAAATTTAAAAAGGCCAGGTCTTTCTTACATATTTGCTATTCTCCTAAGACACACTTGAATGATGCAACTAATGTCTGTCTAGAGCCATCTGCATGGATGTTACTGTCCCCAATATATGGTTTGGTATCAAATGGTAGGCAGAAAGATCCAATAAAAGCTGAACGAAGAACAAAACGGTAATTTTATTTTGCTATTGGAATTTTTTAGAGGTATATTTGAATATGAAAAATATGTGGCATTTTGGTATAAACCAAATGTTTATGTATAGAAAAAGTCTTATATTCAAAGGTTTACATGTGATACAATCATGTCATACATCTCAATGTATTTTGATGAATAAGAACACATTTTTAGTACAACAATGTTACAGTTACAGTAATTCTCCTTCCTAGCAATGCATGAAATAAATATTTATATACATACTTTGCTTATAGTCATAAAATCCGATGTAAAGTAAAATGCTTTCCCTTGTTTGCGTTGCTTATTTACAATCATGTTTGGGGTCTTATGGACTCGGCACTTAAATTTAAAATATATGTATAATGCTTTCAAATGGTAAAACTATATTAAATTGGACACTTTCTTAATATGATAATGTGTTTAATGTAAACATGGTGCAATTATTTCAGTTCCCCCCATATTCTGGCCTGAAAAACATGCACTATAACAAGCAAAATGTAGACACAAATGTAAACATTTATTTAATAGGGTAAACAGACATCAGAAAGCCATTTACCTAGTATTACAATGTGGCCAACTTTATAGTCAATTCCGACCTATCTTTCTGTTTCTCAATGGGATGTCTAATTTAGAAAGTATTTTTTGCCCTGATCAGAATAATGAATACATTTTAAATTTATTTAATGGGATATAAAATGCAGTATTCTGCTAGCAATCTATATCTAAAAGGCCAAAAAATTTAATTCCAAACTGTTTAGCCCACTTGTATTAAAAAAAAAAATAGAAGTGAGCTGACTCACAATTGTGTTTTTGTGCCTTATACCCAGAAATCAGAAGTATGTTCTTGATTTATTTTTATTAAAGTACTTATTTCCTAATTTCATAATTATTTCCCTTGAAGTGCCATTAGTCCCTTTAAATAGATTAGTCCCATTAAATATATTCTATTAACTATATTCTTGCAAACTCTTTATAAAGCCGTAAACCTGCTAAATCCCTAAAAAAAAGGGTATGTGCATAGATACCAAACAAATCTACAAAGCTTTTGTAAAATACATTGCCTTATTTGCATTCTAGATGAATAAATAGGAATGGGTAACATTCTCCATTTGTTTCATAGAGATGAAAACCTTACAGTTTTATTACCTTCCTTTGGGGCGTTCTGCTGTCTGTATGAAATCCAATAACGGATTTCTTGTAATAAACAGAAAAAAACACCCAATTGTAAATACTAAAAATTAAGGAAACAAATCATTTTACGTCTACTCACAACAGTATGCATTTTGAAATGTTATTTCTACACTGGCGATGCCTAAAAAAATTACATGCATCTGTTTACAGGTTCTGCAAAATATCAAATTATCATAACGATCCCTTAAATGCAAATGTGTTTTGAAACAGCTAAATGATGTAGAATATCTGTGTCGCTGCTGAAATAACTACAGTCTATGAATTCCCTGTGTGCTGCTGCTGGAAACTCAAACTGAAAATATGACGATAAAAGGTTCCATGATGGGTAGCAATTTTTTGTTAAATTTGCAAAGGTTAAGTTATATATAGGGAGCTTATAAAAGGTGTTGCGTTTATTATTACATTATGAAATTTTAGGATTTATTTAGAAGTATAATAGCAGTAATATTTAATATTAAATATTATTTTGCTAACTTTTATCTCATATTTATCAGTCAGGATATTAATGTTACATCATCACTCATGATTACAAAAGAAAACCTGAAAAATACAGTAAAATTTTAATGTAAAAACAAATAACTTTAATATATGAATATACTTTCTGGGTATAGGCCAAGCCACGCTCTTCAAGTTGGCACTGTAAAATGTGAAAATTCTTGATTTATTGAATTTAAATTAAAATAAACTATAAAAACCATTACTGTGTTTCTTTCTGATAAAAATATGTAAACACAAGAAATTCAAAATGTGTTCATTATACATAGTGAAACAAACATTTTTTAATATTCTGCAAATCCTACACATAAAACAAAGCCAAAGCCTGAAAAAAACACAATATATAAACATGTTGTATAAAAGACATAACTAAAAAAATGTATATATTTACCTTAATCTCCAAAAAAAACAAAAAACATTATGTAAACATCTGTGCAATCATTGCAAGAAGATAAGCTAATACAGGGCCACGTTTTGTCCATTAAACGGTCTATTTCTAAGATAAGAAATACCTGTAGCTGGACGTTAAAAGAACCAAGGTCTTCGGCTTTCTTTTCTAATGACTGCACCCAAACTTTCCTCTTCTGCCTACACCTGGAAGCGGCTGCACGGTTTCTTTCTAAAAACTTCCTTCTCTTTTCGTCTGGGTCATCACTTGCTGCTTTTCTTCTGCGCCCCCCTGTGCTTTGATTTTGTGGAGTGGGAGGAACAGGAGAAGCCTGGAACAAACAAGCATAAGACAGTTGATCCTTAAAAGATATTAAAAAAGAAAAGGGAAAGATAAAGACTTTTAAAACACATTATTATTACTATGCTGTTGCTTTTTACCCAATGGAGATTTAATTCTCCTTTAAAGGTGGCACACAACGGTCAAAACTATAAACTAGCTAAATAAAAATTGTTTTGAGAAAAAATAAAAATGATTAAACGTCTATTTGCAGTATTTGAAATACTAATTGTATGGTAAGTAAAAATAACATGAATATAGACCAAATAAAGACAAGAAGAATTTAATCTAAATCATCAAATAAATCAAGCATTGAGACTTTCACTTGTAAAGGAGCCTAAGAACTATTTGGGACCAAAATATTTAACTTTAAAAATATTTCTAAACAAAACAAAGATTGTATTGTGGATCTTAAAATATCTCCCCTGAATCAGAACTGCCTTTATAACATTATTCCCGTTCACTTCTATTTTCAATGTGTTGCAGAAAATGCTGCTCCTAATGCTGTTTTATATAGTGGATAATGCACCCCCAACTGTAACTTATAAGGATATTAGAAGTCACCGAGGAGTTCAGTGACCACATAAAAGTACGAGGCCGCAGGCCGAGTACCTTTTATAAAGGGCACGGAACTCCAAGGTGACTTCTAATATCCTTATAATTTACAGTTCGGGGTGCATTATTTATTATAACCTACGCCTTTGTAGCTTCTGGTTTCCTTCTCCTCCTGGAACTGTAAGATTATAAGGCTATAATCTTACAGTTCCTCCCATAGAAATCCACTACAGGGGTAGGTTATAATACATATTAGATTAGGTTTATGTAAGTACAGATACCATTCTCTTTCTGTACAATTTTGTTTGTTATATATGCAAGAAAAGCCTGTCTTTTTAAAAACAAATGCACATTTCTGGTCCGCACATGCCCAGATCCTAGTTTCAGTTTTTAAACATCAGCAGAATGTTACATTATTACTATTTTATAGGCCTTTTTTACTTTAAACGGGGGAGCTGGGCATATTGGGGATCGTCTCTCAATGATTGTAATGACTTGTGAGAACTAAAACTAGGATCTGACCAGTATTTCGCAAATTTTAGCTGCATGTATTTCCTGAACTAAATCATACAGTAATGCAAGTGAACGGATTTAAATCAGCTTTTTGTGCTGTTTTCCTTCACTTCCTAAGTGTTCCTAAGTATTCATGCAATAGTATAGATATTTTTATTCTTCATACCGGAGTTTCAGTAGTGGATGTTGCAGGCTGCTGTAAAGATTGAGGCTGGACTTCTTCTGCCTGAGTCCTAACTGTTCCATTGCCTTGTCCTTTTGTTGCATCTCCATTTGTTATAGGAGGATTCTGCTGCTGGGTCAAAGCAGCTTTTAATCTCTGATTATAAAACAAGACATTAATGAAGGAATGAATATATTTGAGCTATTACACCAAAAACAACTAAATAAAAAAAAAACACATTTTAAAGAGCATGTCCACCCTTAAAAACAAATAAGTCACATGTCTGTTACCTTACCCAAACGGCTATATTCAGCACATTATTAGATGTATTATTACCTCTTTCTAATTACATAATTGTTATTCAATCTCCAGCATTCAGTTTCCCCCAGTGGAAGTAGCTGTGCGTTACTAATTGTATTTATGTAGATGTATTATTAACCAGATATTGAAAGGGCCTGTCCACCCCCAAAACAAACTTTGGGGGTAAGATAATTTTTTAATAGAAATACAGCCGCAATATTTCTTTTTAAAGAATCCCCAGATTTCTACTTACAGAGCCCTCTCTTCCACAGCGATCCGATCCGGTTGCCTGCTTGCAGGAAGCTGCAAGCAGGGGTCGGACCGTTTGCCGCGACTGTGAGAGGCAGCCATTCACAGACGCAGTTGATGTCACTGGAAACGCTGTGGGAGAGAAGCGTCCGTAAGTACAGATCCGGGGATTTTTTTAAAGAAATATTGCGGCGGTTGGGGGTGGGCAGGGGTTACCTACCTTAACCCCAAAGGATTTCACACTAGGTGCAACGGTGGCTAAGGATGGATCCGGATGGAGCCCTTTTAGAGAACAAGAAAGCAGCAAGGACCAGATGCCTCACTGATACCTTGGACTCTTCACTTTCCTTGACTTTGATAAGGCATTGCTGGAGAACCATAAGGAGCAGAGATGTAAGGTAATGATTTTTTTAAACTAAAAAGTGGGGCCAGTAGTGGGTTAAATTATAGTTTTGGGGGTGCACATAAGTATAAATATTGCCTCCATTTCAGTCAGTCAATGCTGTGTCTGCTGACATCACAGGCAACGATTAACTGCTAATTCCCCTGCTGCCTACACTGCACTTGCTCAAGCTTATAAAAAGCTTACTGAGCAGAGGGAGGAGGCAGATACCTTTGCCAGAATGGAAGAGAACTTATCATTGAATATCTTGTTACAAATTCATGTAATAAACTGGTAAAATAGCATTTGGGATTGCAAGAAGTTAACTGGCAAGCCACAATTTTCTTTTAAGGGTGGACATGCCGTTTAAGGAATGTGAATAAAATTCAATTTTAAGTCTTAAAATATTTCCTTAACAATTTCAAAGCATGCTCATATCGGAATAACCAAAGCAAAAAGAGACTAAAATTCTAAAATACCCTTCAGAGTATTTAATCTTATTTTAGTAATTTGGTGCCTATTTAACTGGAATGTTATTGGGACCTTTTATACAGTACAAACATAGCTACTGCTGTAAAAAACCTAAACAGCTAGGTCCTCACCCCTGGTATTACCTTAGATCACTGTCAATTGATTGCCAATTGATGGTCCAATCTAACTCCTCCCCACACCAAACCAGGACAATGGAAACACGTGCTTTTTGCAAAGTATCTCTTCTGATTGGTCAGGCCCCAGACACTAGTGGGGGGTTGGGACACTAGGACCTGTGGTCGGAAGTTCAGTTTTGCATTGCAGGTGATCTGAGGTAAGCCCAGTGGTGAGGACCTAAGGTTTAGGACCTCACCCTCTGTAATTTTATTGGATATAGGTGCCCTTTAAAATAGATCAAGTAAGGCACTAAAAAGCAAATGCCCAAATGCATCACTTTAAAAAAACAGTACAGTAAATGCTTGCCTTCTGAAAATGAAATGCAATGGCAAATGAATGGTTCTAATGAAGTAACAATACACTGCAGAATAATCTCCAGAACACAGCTATAATATGTGAAAAATATTTAGTTCTTAACAGTGTGTACTGTCTCTAAATGTAATTATGTGAGGGTTCTGAAACAAAAGGCTCTAGATGTATCAGCTGGTACACTTACATTGTTATAAGTAGACATAGCTACCAGATATCTGTGCTTTGGGGTTAAGCAGTTATCTGTGACCTTTCGCTCATTATTTTTATTAGCTGACATAGAGGTTTTTTAAGTTAGGAAGGAACATTAATCTTTTAAATGGTCATTAAGTTCAAGTTATGTGTTGTACTTGCAAAATTGAAAGGTTTCAGTTCACGTTTTTTTTCTAAGTCTCCGTTATAATGCCAATTAATGGTGCACAGACAGCTCAGCACAAGTATATTCCACTATTAACTGAGCCAAGCCCGATATTATTGTGTTTGCTCTCTACAAAGCTCATTATAATTGACCCAAGAGGGATGCATCTTCATATGCAATGCATATTGAAGACTAGTTTAGGCATTCTTAGAGTTATAGAACCTTATCCTGGAGACTGTAGCTGAACTGCTAAACAAGCCACACATACATCGAGGGAGGCAGCAAACTTGAATATGTTAAAATATTATCAACACCCAAGCAAATGTAGTGTGCACACCGATACAGCAAAGAACCAGAATTCCAGATAAAATAAAAATTTCTTTATTGGATCATAACATGGACCCAGATGATCACCTGATGCGTTTTGTACCTAGGTAGGTACTTAATCATAGGTAGTAAGAGCCTTACTACCTATGATTAAGTACCTACCAAGGTACGAAACTCTCCATTTGCTTGGGTGTTGATGTCTTTGAAAAGCCGTAGTGACGGTATCTGGGCTAGATGCACCTGAGCCACCTACTACCTATCACTCACACGGGGTGAGTGATTAACGGTTTCACGGTACTCACACTATAAGGTTATATGAGCGGAGGCTCTAGGGCTTATGCACCCGGACCAACTTTGATATTGTGTTCATCTCCCACACCCATTATATGTCTGGTTTCTCTTGTTGTATTTTGACTCTATACCAGGGGTGCCCAACCCAGCCAATGCTGGGGGCCACACTAGTGGTACTGAACACTGTGAGCAGGTCGTTGGGAGTAGCTCCGCCCATGGCCCACCCCCTTTGCATGCCCACCTGTGGGCCATGAAAAAATGCGGCCAGGCTGCGGGTTGGGCATCACTGCTCTATACACTTGTTGCCATTTTAGGGCTTACAGTTGTGTCATGCTACAGTTTGTAGCAAATTGTGGGTTTTAAGAAATGTTTCAACTGAGTTTGAGGGTGGTTATTTCACACACACATCAATTTATCGGTTTACTTTATGTTCCAATAATACCCTTGATTGATCATCTGCTGTGACTATCATATTATCCAAATATAATACAACTGACCCAAAATATAATAATAGAAACCTTACATCATTAATTTGCTAAGTACCTAACAGACTATTATTAAACTGAAATGAACTGTTACACTCATTCATTTCTGACAACTATAAATTGAACATACATTATTTTACTGTTCTACATATAAATTATGAGAAGGAAATCGATAGTCTTTATAATACGGGAGTATGAGCATTGCCCTCTCTTAACATGTAACAGTAACTGGCAGTCAATACTATTGATAGTAGTGGGGTAAAGTAGGGTTATTTTTCAAAATAGTAAAGGGATTACAATTTTTGACTTTTATAATATAAACAATATTAGTTTTATCAGCTGTGTGTGTATAGACTAACCCCCATGGCCAACAAACCATGGATGTTGTCCATGGAGTTTATTGGGTATGATAGAAAATAACCATCGGGTACAAATGACAACCATGGGTACTGATAATAATTAGGTGTGTCAGAACAAACATGGCACTATGGTGACTTACTTTTAAAGGGCAATTATAGATTTTCTCTCCACCTCCCTCCTAACAAACCCAATTAAAGTACCCAGGATCTAGCCCTAAAATGCTAGGTCCCTACCCCCTGGGCTTACCTTAGATTTCCAGCACACTTCTGAAGTTACGATACCTGACTTGAATAATCACGTGCCCTGGCTTGTGTCCAAAACCTGGACAATGGGACCATGAACTTTTAGAAGAGTGCATCTTCTGACTGACCAGGCCCCAGGCTGAAGCTAGGGGTGGGACTAAGCAAGCTGGGTATCATAACTTCGGAGAAGTACTAGAGATTTACAGTAAGCCCAGGGGTAGGGACCTAGCATTTTAGGCCCTGATCCTGGGTACTTACATTGGGAGGAGAGTGGGTAAAATGGCTTTTATTGTCCATTAAACGAAATTACAGAAAAGCTCTGTACTGTATTTTTTCATTAGGAAATCTGTCTTGATGTAGGAAATCTACTTCCCTAGCTTTCAATCGTAGAAATGCAGAGAACTTATGCTAACATTCAGCCTAGTTGCTATGGTTCCTAAATCTGGTAACCTGTTACCTCGCTACCTAGAAACAATTTAAAGCAAACCATTGGTGTCTTCAGAAGCCAGGATATAAATATGTAAAAAGAGAACTAAACAAATTTGCAAAACTCAAATGCACTCTATATAAAGGACAACTAAAACTTCAGAACAACACTGAACCAGAAGGCACAACACCTAGATATAAAACCAGTAATCTGTGTCTTACCTTTCATTTTCATACGGGTGCTGGGAAATTAAATACCATATGGTTTGTGCTTTACTTCACAGCATTCTAGTATCATACAGTTTGGTCAATGACCATTATGTTCTGCACATGCTCAGTTGTTTGCTATGGCAGAAACTTGTTGCATTTGGTCACACCCAATAATAATCTCTAGCCAATCCTTTTACAGGACAGATAAAACAAGGAAGCATGTGACTGAGGTCAGGAGGTGTGGTCTGACACTACACATACACACAGATACTTCATCCAGTTCTTACCAGGCTTATATGTACTTTAATACAATTTAATGAAGTGGTATTTTATTGATTATTGGTGTTTTAGGGGGGTTGTTTTCAGATTCTGATGTATAAAAATTTGTGTTTAGTTCTCCTTTAACAATATCCTCTAAATAGCAAACTCTGTCCTGTAAATACAAAACCTCATAGTAATGTGATTTTAAGTAGATTGTAAGTCTATGCAGCTGTACATAAAGCACAAGACAAAGTTTATACAAAAGGTTGTAAAACAATGGATTTCAACTTTCCATTTTTCCAAGATAATTGATGCATTACTGTTATGATACCAAATGTTAGGAGACCCCTACCACTAAAACTTGATAGTCTCTTTTTAAAATTTACAACAGAACAATTCTTGGTCAGGTTTAACTAACGCATTACAAATTACAGATTAGTGATAAGTGTTTTTCCTTGTAAAATTTAAATTAAATTGTATACCCTTCAAATCAAGCCTTGGACACATCTGTCAAATATTGCAGGAACAGATCTCTCCATCATCAGATTACAGAAACAAGATAATATTCTCTAGGAAAAACTTATGAAAAAGTCTGATTCATATTTCATATCTGCCACAAAAACTCATCAGAGTAATAACCCTCCTTCTCTTGGGTGTTATCCGACCATCTGCTACACTATTACTTATCTTTATTTTGCAACTAATTAACAGCATAATCTTCTAAATTCAGCAAGTTAATTATCATTATTGTGGTCTTTGCAGCATCATCAGTCCTCATGAAGCCTTGTCTCTCCTCCCCTTGAGAAAATAAGAAATTGAAGAAGGCTGGGATTAGGTCTGTTTAAAGGGGGGCTCATTAGATGTTTGCTGATGAGCTTAGCATGCAGAGAGGCAGGTCAGAGGAATTCTGCTGAACACAAGGTTCCATGCCGGGCTTAACCAAGTTAATCTAGCTTTCTGAACGCTTGCCAAGCTGCCCTCTGTCAGCTCTCAATAGAGGTCTCCTGCAGAAAACCTACTGGCTTCATACTGTGTAGAAAGATAAGTCACAGTTTGTCACAAAAGTCTATACATGGTGAGCCCCACAGGGCAGAACTTCATTTAATGTTCTCCTGATTGTTCCTCCACCCCAAGCTCTTTAAGTTAATTTAACTAGAACATTTCAATATAAGTTTTTTTTGTGGATGGTTGTGCTTCCTGGAAGAATAAAGCCTAGACTTCACAACACGAATAGGAAAAATCAATTGTTAGGTGGCGATTTTACAATCATTTCCAAGTGTTGAAGAATTTAGTAATGAAAGTCAACCAGCTTTAGATATTTCTGTTTATAGACTCACAGTGTGGAAATGAATGAACCAAAATCTTTATTTCGGGGCAATTAATGACGCTAAATTAAAAACACTGTAATAGTGTGTACTTATTTCAATTAGGAGAAGGGACACAGATACAGTATTCTTCATCTGTACAATGACATAAAATAGAAACATTTACCAGGTGATGCAACAAGACAGTTACAGGCACTTCTTACCTTTGGTGCTGCCTCACATTACATTCTGTTTTCCGTGTTTGGAGGGCAACTACAGGCAAAAAACTTTCAAGATATGACAGACCATTGAGTGGTCACTGGCAGCCTCTGCGTCACTCACTGCATGTGATGCTATCTCTCCCTACAGTTATTTTATATATATATATATATATCTTATAAGATTAATTATGAAGCACTCCAAGGAGTTTTGGATTTCAAAAAAATACCAAAACATTTATTTTACATCTCACTTAATGTAAGTTGAAATTCATTGAGATCTAAGAGGTTTGATATTTTGTTGAAATCCTGTAATAGATTCACTGTCAATGATTTATTTTCCCATTCACTCACATTATATATGCCGTCTCTCCTAGGATGTATAGACACGAGTACATATATACAGTACATATACATACAAATGTATGCACAAACACACACACAATTCTGAACTTTTTTTTTATTCTTCTTTAGGGAATTTGCTCTTTAATCTAAGTTACTCTGGTCAAAATGGTTGTATACCAATCAAGATCACTGTTGTATGTACAGACACTGAAGCAAATGGATTCTTCTTAAAGGAGATGGAGAGAATTGCCCTCCCTTGATTGTAGGAGTGATGACTTGTCAAATACAGTTTGGTTCGTGCAGTGGCTAACAGCTAAACGATTACCCCCAGAGTGATTATCTCCCCTATTTCGAGAGAGAGATAGTCTGAAGCGAGTGGTGAGCTGCAAACAGCCACCCAAAAATGTGGCAATAGGATTTTTTTATCTCCCTGGGAAATTGACTAACATTTAAAACTATATTTTGGAAATAGTTGCCATAAATATTTTTCTAGTTTAAGTACTGCCTGATGGTAATGTATGGTATGTTAAAAATAAGGGAATGTGAAAAAAGAAAAAAAACTATTGAAACTACTGCAAAGAACTGTTTTCTCAGTGTTATAAATGTATAAACAAGTAATACAAATGCAAAAACTGTTTTTGCCTAGACTTGTTATGTATAAGACCACAGAAAAAACGCACTTAACGCACTTTTATACATACAAAGTAATAGTCATATTAAAACAAACAAACTGATAATATTTAGACATACCAGTTTTGCCTCTGACTGAACAGGCTGTGGGGAAGCAGGCCCCGGAATCCCTGGAATAGTAGGCACCACGGTGACCGGTCTAACAAGCTGTGAAATAAACAAGATTTGTTACACGAATCACATCGAGTATCTACAGCTATAAATTACAAATAGATTGGAATCATCTTTACAGCTAATCACTTATTTGACACTGGCACTTTACATAATGTAGTACTGCTGTACCACCTAAAAACAAACTCATATATAAACTTTTTAGTTCTTAACAGACTACATGACTGAACAAGGTACAGTAAGTGCAAGTGCACAAAGTAGATTGTGAAAAATGTTTCAGGCTACATGGCTACTTATGGACTTCCATAAGTTCCTTATGGAGCCTTGAAACTATGTGGGGCGTATTATATATTTTGAATCCAGAATGTCTACTTTCTAATATACTGTTTGTATTGTAGGTTGATGGAAGTTGTATATTAGCTATTTACACAAACTATACTGATTTCTGTGTAGTTTTAAAGGACAACTCCACCCTCATAGGAACATCTTTTAGAAAGAATGGCCTCTTTAAAATATGTTGATATATCATACTTTAGAAACCTGTACTGAGCCTGTAATGAGCCTGGGCATGCTCAGAATTGCGCAAAAAACTAGCGCAAAAACCGGTGCAAAATTTATTGCATCACTTTGTGACATGGAGCAGGCAGTGCAAAACCTTCGTTAACACGTTAGTACATACGTTAGCGTGATTTTATCGTTTATTTTCTCGTTAGCGCAGGATATTGCATCTCCCTGTAAGTCTCTTGTTTTCATTAGGTATCTCCTGAATTTTTCTTCTGTCTTTGCTAAAATAAAAAAAATAGAAAAATAAAAATACAGTATTAAAAACAAACTGCAAATTTTATCTATCCAATAGCCATTGATTTTTCTATTGAGGAAATAATTTGTGAAAGTTAAGTTTATTTTTAAATGCATTTTGGAACTTACGTTTTAAACCAGCCGTTCTGAGGTTTTCGAAATCGGCATATGTACGAAAATCCTCAAACGTACGAGAATTTCGGGGCTGTTTTCTTTGAGAAAGGTTAGGCTGTTCAAATTACAGAGCATTTTGATTTCTTTTCTTGTATTTGCACTTGTGCATTCTACACAAAAAGTATTTTTTGGTTCATCTGTCAGCTATGGGGAACTCCAAGAGCAGTTCTCATGGCATCCTAACTACGCAAGTGTCAAAGATTTTATTCAAGAACACTAACGCAATAGGTACGGAAACTATACTTCATAGGATTGTAGATTTGATTTTACTGTCCAGAAAGACGTCCACGCCAAATCAATATTATAGTATGTTCGCAATTTGTTAGGTTTTGTGAAAATCTTACTATAACCTAGATTGTCTTTTGGAAGATATAACTCTTATTTTTAAATTTCCAATTAAAATAAATCACATGGATCTAAGGGACAGCGTGTCCTCCCATTGGTTTGCCCATCCAGTAGGTCTCTGCACCTCTTTACTACTTGGAAAGGAACACAGCAGTAAGGCCACCTGGCACATTGGTACTACCTGCTGTACCCTCAGGAATGAGCATCTAGCAGTTTAAGTCCTTTCTCTGGGTACAGCTTGGGAGGAGGTGGTAGTTTTGCTTTCCGTCTGCCTTTAAAACACTCACAATGTTTTGGGTCCCTGTTACCTTAAATGGATCAGCTTGGTGAGAATAGTTACTAAGTTCCTGTTCTCTGTTTGGGTCCTTGGGTTTATGGAAAAATAGAATACTTACATGCTAATTAAGTTATTCCAGGGCACCTTTACAGATATCTTTAGGGTTTCTTGAAAATATGTATTAAGTTTAGTCATGTCCTTTTAACTTTACTGATTTGTATCACTAGAGAGTGAAGTTATGGGACCCCCCACTCAAGGAAAACAAGATGATAAAGCAAAAGGAGACAAGAGAGAATTGTCCGTCTTCAAATAGGAAAGGATCGAGACCATTGAAAGAATTCCACCAACAACCATTCCATCACGTTTACCACTGACCACTGGCCATACAACTAATAGTACCATCATTGCCCCAACCATGGACTATCCACTGACTACCTTCTCCACTGACCTCCAATCTGTAGCTGAGAATAATAATAGAGGTAATAAAGCTAATATACATAATATAGGCAATAAAGCTATGTACTCCCAGTGTATTATGTTCTATAATGAGCTCTTAATAAAACAAAATACTTAAAGGGTATCTTGACCCCCCAAAACAAAAACCGTTAAAAGTTGAGGAATCCCCCCAACCCTAGACCTTGCTAGATTTCAAAATCTAAAATCATCTGCTAAAGGAACTTACCAGACCTCGTTCCTGGCCTATTCTGCTGCTCTTCTGCATGGATCAGCCAAAGGGGTGGGACAAGCAGCTACAACTGTGATTGGCTGACACTCTAGAGTTGGAGGGCTTTCTTACCTTTAATGGATTTTTGCTTTTGCCTCGGACGTGATACAGCTACCAAAAGGGATCCAGAGGGAGGAAGGGAGATGAGCTTCACTGAGCATGACACAAACCTCTCAGAGGCACAGGAAAAGGCAGATACGGATTAAACCAGAGGCTTCCTAACACTACATAGTGGACTCAACGGTGGGTGGGAATCAGCAACAACGAAAGTTAGCTTTTTACCATTGCAGTTAGATAGCATCTGATTGGTTGCTACAGATTATTAGCATGACAGAAAATTAATTTTCTATGTAAATACAGCCAGATGTTATCAGTATTAAAAAAACAAGAATATTTCTACATTAGGGACATATTTATAAATTCGGGGATTAAACTCGCGGTAACCTAATCAATAGCGGTAAGCGCCAGTTTAACCCCTTCTTACACATGAAAGAATTTGGCATAATTTACTATATTTTATTGCATAAATTATCTCTTTCTCTTCGTAGTCAGAGAAGTTGAGTGTGACAGCACCATAGATTCTGTAGAGACTCCGAAGGAACATCATAGTTATGGGCGCAATGAAGGAGCATGGATGAAAGATCCCACAGTTAAGGAGGAAAAGATCTATGTTACCAACTATTACTATGGAAATAACCTAATAGAGTTCCGATCCCTGGAAAACTTTAAGCAAGGTAGGACTGTAAAATGCATAGCACCCTTAATGGGCAAGTCAAATGAAAAGGGCAAATCACTACCAGTTGTAAGACTAACCTGAAATGCTGCCTGATGTTGTTACCTTTCTTGTTTTTAAAGGAAAATTCAGTGCAAATAGATACAAGAAAAAGGAGCAGTATTTTCCCATTCTATTGACCTTAATCTGCCCATTCAGCATTTTGTCTGCATATAAATAAATGCTACCAAAATACTGACTTGTTTGTAAGACCTCTTATAGGAGACAGTTATGGTCTTGCCCTTGACCCAGCGCCTGGGTTGATTCAATTGCTCAGTAGAGATCTGAGCATGTTTGACCCATCCAACAGCCAATCAGAAATTACGGTTAGGAACATTCCAAGGAAGTGATGCATCCTGGGAAGAAGGACCGTTAGAACCTGAAATGGCAGCCCACTAATGTCAACAGCAGGAAATAGCAAGGTTATACATTTAATGGATTTTTCAAAATGGAAAAGAATATGTAGAATAACTAGGTATGCATAATATAAACTAAGAATTTTTATAAGAATGATATTTTCCACTGAACTTTCCCGTTAAAGTTAGCAGCTGTCAGTCATGGGTGTAACAGATGACATCACAGCCAATGATTGAACACTATTCCCCTAGCTGCCTTCTCTGAGCATGTAAAAGCTTTCTAAAAAAGCTTGGAGAGTTTGAAGAGGAGGCAGAGACCTTTTGAGAGACAGGGGGAAGGGGAAAACCATAATTTAACTGTATAACAGATTAGCCCTACATCAGCTTCCTAACTATTATACTTATATATAACTATTGTAGTTTTAGGTTTTGGGGCTAATTTACATATATGACATTTTTTATTTGAGGGGTGAACATGCCCTTTAATAATTAGGTAGTAATTATAAAACTTTCAGGGTTATTCAATAAAAGTTCTTACCGTTTAAAATGGTGCTGATTTTGCCCCAACCAATCAGATGTTAGCTTTCAAATGTTAAATAACATCTGATCGGTTGGGGCAAAATTAGCACCATTTTAAACGATAAGAACTTTTGAATCTCCCTGTGTATGTTTTACATAGTCTTGCACACCCAACAAGTAATCCACCTACATCTGCTAGATTAGATTCTTGTGTTGGTGTCATAACTGCCTGTCTATAAACAGCAGTGTGGTTCTTATTCACTTTGACGTTAAGATCTTTTTTTCAATTACACTCGCGCACAGTCTCACCAAATTTGACGTAAAGGCCAAGTACATCTCCCACCTTTAAAGGCCCAAGTCCATCTCACCCTCTTTCATCCCACTACTTTTTAAAGGACCAAGTACATCTCACCACCTTTAAAGGAGACAAAGTACATCTCACCACCTTTAAAGGACCAAGTACATCTCAACACTTTTAAGGACCAAGTCTTAAACTATATGTAGTTTAGTAAAACAAATGGGGCATCTTGGAAATGGAAGGAGTTCAAGAAGAGCAACAAGTAGCTTGACTATGCAGGCGATAGACACATTAGGCTGTTTATATAGGAGAAGCGACATTTGCGTTGGGATATGATCACTTTATACAAAATATATTAATGCCTTACAATAAACTCTCTGGTGCATTGCTCACTAATAGGACATATAGAGGACATATGGACATCCTTTAAGATTCAAAGAAAAGAAGTTTCATCCTCAGGTTTGGAAAGGTTCTTTACAGTGAGAATGGTAAAACTGTGGAACGGCTCCAGAAGATGTGGTAATGGCAAGGTCACCGAATAGCTTTAAAAGTGGACAAAATAAGTTTCTAAAACTAAATAATATTGAGAATTACTGGTATTTAATACATATACTGCAGTTCTGGTTGGTACAGGATAAATATAATATTGAGAATTGCTGGTATTATAACATATACTGCAGTTCTGGTTGGTACAGGGATCTGTATCATATGGAGGAATTATGGTGGGTTATTTTTTTATTAATAATTATTATACTGTAGTTTTGGTTGGTACAGGGATACTATATAATATTGAGAATTACTGGTATTAATACATTTACTGTAGTTCTGGTTGGTACAGGGATACTATATAATACTGGGCATTACTGGTACTAATACATATACTGTAGTTCTGGTTGGTACGGGGATGCTATATAATATTGAGAATTACTACATGCTGGCCACTCTTTTGGCACAAAGGGGGACCCCTTTGGCACGCAAGGGGGGACCCCATTGGCACGCAAGGGGGGACCCCTTTGGCACGCAAGGGGGGACCCTTAGGGCACACGGGATCTATTCAAATAGTAGTGGGTGTACAAATGCGTGTATGTATGTGAGAGAATGCGGAACTTTCTTACCTTGACTGCGTAGGAGACCCAATATTTACTAGCCACAATCAGAATTGATTGGATAGTGCAGCCTTTCCTGTGGATGGGAAGGCACAGCAGGTGGGGGCTTTGGACTGCTCAGCTCTTTGAAACCTGGATACCCTGGAATAAAGAAAATAAACAGTGGGTGTAAAAGTGTGTGTATGTATGTGTAAGAATGCAGAACTTTCTTAAGTAATTGTGTAGCGGATCCATGGGAGTATGGTATAGAAAGAAATGCTGGCAATTCTTACAGCCTGGATAATTCATACAAATGAAACGTATCAATAAATATATTTATAGTATGGATAATTCATACAAATGAAACGTATCAATAAATATATTTATAGTAACAAAGAAGATCAGGGCACCCTGGATTTTTTGAAAAAATATTGTTTTAGATACTAACATTTCCCCAGTACCTTCATCCTCACAAATATCCAGGGGTGTTGAAAACTTGGCGGTTTAGGTCCTGACTCTGGGTATTATTGAAGGGTAACGGTGGTCTCTGTACAAGTGTCCTCTAATTTAAAGGGGGGGGGGGGGGGGGGGGGGGGGGGGGGGGGGGCTCTTCTGCGCAGGACAAAATTCTCCCGGAGGAGAGACAGGAGGCAGAGTCCTATATGGACTCTGCAGTACTACTGGTGGGTGTTTTTTTGGACTTTGGGGGGGATAGCAGAAGAACCAGATGGAGCTGGGATGTGAGGTAAGGATTAAACTACACTACACAATGTAGTGGGGGGATTATAGTTTTGGGGGTGGATATGGCCTTTAAGACTTGAAGAAAAAAGGTTTAGTCTTCAAGTTGGGAAAGGGTTTTTCACTGTGAGAACGGTAAAGCTATGGAACTGTCTTCCAGTGGACGTTGTTATGGCAGGTTCATTGGTCAGTTCTACAAACAAGAAATGTTGCAAGTTACTGGTATTGATACATAAAGTAGAGTTGATCCAGGGAAATTTCTAATTGCCACTTGGGGTCAGGAAGGATTTTTTTTTTCCCCTTCATAAATTTGGTAGGTTTTTTTTTACTTCCTCTGGATCAACAGTTACGCAGGAAATGAGGATATTGCTAGATGGGTTGGACTGGATGGACGTATGTCTTTATTCAACCTGAAATACTATACTATACTATTAGAAACTAATCCAGCTCTTTTTTTTAAACCATCAAATGAACCTGCCATCACCACGTCCAATGGCAGACAGTGCCACAGTTTTACTGTGGAACTGTCCGAACTTGAAAACTTCTTTTCTTCCAGTCTTAAGGGATGTCCGTGTGTCCTCTGACATGTTCTATTGGAGAACAATGTTCCAGATAGTTACGAACTTTTTTAACTATTCCGGACTTCCAAACTTTCTGAACTTTTGTTAATTATTGAACATTCAAGAATTATCGACCAAATTATTGAACTATTGAGGATTATCACATTGTTGAAGATTGCGGTTTCGGAAATGATCGCATTTGTGGAAAAAATTCTGCCTACATGTCCAAAATTAACCAATGGTAACTAATTTGAGCATTGCCAGCCACCAGGGTATAAAAATCAGTTCGAAGGGCACTATTTTGTCAGTGTGTTGGAGTGAGTTTAGTGGAGACCTGAAAGTGTTATCCCCCCTGTATTCACACAATTTGATACCCAACAGTCCTTTTAAGGACTAACCCCCTCCCTAAAAGTCCTTTGAACAAATTTTGTGTTAGACCTTTTAGAGGTCTAGTTGTCTTGTTTTTGTGTCTGTCGTTCTTTATCTGTGAAAGTGTCTGTGTAACTGTCAGTGCTGCCATTTAGCAGCTATCAGCAGCTTTTTGCTGGCCCCACTTACGTGTTTTTTGCGTGATTGCGCACACGTTTTGCGCTCACGGTAGCGCAAGCGATTTGGTTATAATGGAAAGTGTGGTAATGCGAAAATCCCCACGATTTCCTATGTGCATGCAATTGTGTGTCCATTTGCGTTTTGGTAACGCATGCGTTGACAAAAGCGAAAACAGCAAAATCCCATGCGCAAACGAAAACACACAAGAATCATGCACGCAACTAGTGCGTTCTAGTGGGGCCATGCCCTTATAGCCGTGCTGGCAGCTGTGTGCTTTTCTTGTTACTGTTTAATTGTTTGCTGCTGTGTGTGTATGTCATATTGTGGCTTGTTTTTTTGTGTGTGTCCTTTATATATTTATACGATCCTGAGGACAGCCGTGGTAATGGCTTGTTCCAACACTGTTTTAGCAGAAGCTGTTAGAAGTCCTGTGAGTGACCTGGGTTATGGTACTGTGTGTGTGTGTGTGTGTGTGTATATTATATATATATATATATATATATATATCCCTTATATTATATATATTTATATCTTCATAGGAGATTGCATTGAGTTTTTAGGAGCTACCAATGTGGTGGGGGGTATAGGACCCTATACATATAGGAAAGGTGTAATTGTATGTGTGCACTCTCACTATTAATATTTAAATGACCACCAGTAAATGTATATAAAGTATAGCACTGACTATATTAGGTACAACACAAAATATATAAACTTACTTACAGAGCTGAGATCCCTATTTCAACATGGAATGGTCAAAATGGGAACATGTGATGTGTATTGTAATGGACATATACACCAAGGCTCCTCATATACCATCTCCAGCCTGCAGGTGGTATCAGTGAGTAATAAAAGACAAGACATCACTGCCAGCTTAGCCAAACTCCTAGTGGTGCAGATGCTACCATTCAGCTTGGTAGACAGTGCAGCATTCAGGGAGTTTGTGGCCATTGGTACACCACAGTGGCAGGTCCCTGGCCCAGAAGGCAGTACCAGCCCTGTACAACCATCTGGACAGCAGTGTGGGAAATTGTGTCCACATTACTATGGACAGGTGGTCCAGAAAGCATGGCCATGGGCAGTATGTTAAATTTACCACCCAATGGACCATTCTGCTAGCAGAGGCGTGGCACAAGTGATGAGATGGGCTTACCACAACGTATTGGTGAAACGGAATTCTCCACCACCCTCCTCATCCGGAGAGTCATCTTCCCGGACAGCCCTGTGCCCCCAGAGCCTATGCATTGCGCAAGGTGAGACTATACCATGTAGTATTGCAGCTTCTGTGCCTTGGTGATAGGAACCACACCGGTGTGGAGTTGCTGGCAGCACTGCAAGGGCAGGCTAACAGGTGGCTGACCTGGGTAGATAAAAATTAATGATTTTAGAAAAAAAAAAATATATATATTTTTTTTTTTAAATAAAATGCTTTTTGAGGAAAATATATTACCATCCAAAGGTTATTCCATGATGAAATAAAGATTTGTTTTTTAAAGGGCATGTCCACTCCCAAAACTATAATCCCCCCAACTACTGGCCCCATCATGTAGTGTAGTTTAATCCTTACCTCACATCCCAGCTCCATATGGTTCTCCTGTAGTCCCCCCCAAAATTCCCAAAAACTGCCCACCAGGAAGAGAGCAGAGTCCATATAGGACTCTGCCTCCTACCTGGCCTCCGGGAGAAGTTTGGCATGCGTACTGCAGCCCTTCTCCCCCTCCCTACCCCTCCCTATCAGGATTCCCTCCCCCTAGCATAAATCCCTTTAGATATAGTATTCCCCCTGTCCCCCCAGCCCCAACCGCTACATTTTTATTTTTAGAAAGTGCCCCGAACATTTCTTACCTCCCCTCTTTCCTCCGCTGCACTGAATGACCGGCAGCCACGTCCGTGATTGGCTGCCGCTCGCCAATCACAGACGCGACTGCTGGTCCCGCCCCTCTGCTTGCATTTTCTCGCTAGCAGAGGCCCGGCAGTGCGGCGGGGTAAAGAGGGGAGGTAAGTAGAGTTTGGGGCACTTTCTAAGAATAAAAACATAGCAGTTGGGGCTGGGGGGACAGGGGGAATACTATATTAAAAAAATTTTTAAGGGTGGACATACCCTTTAATTATGTAGAATGAGACTGTATATGTTTAATTCTTTTGGTAATTTCCATGAATCCATTCACAATCTCATGCTCTTCCAGAGGTTTTTCTAAGATTATTGGGCAGATTCTCTGATTACAAGATGTTATCACAAACGCTTGGTTTACTTTGCAGTTCTCAAAACTGAATTTGACTCTCACATGAGATCACAGGCCTCTTCTTCACAGCAAAAATCTTATAACATGAACAGAGTTGATAGAAAGACCTTAATCCTTTTGTTCTACAACCCTATGAATACAGAATCAGCCCCTTCAGTGCTCAAGGTGGCCATTCATATGAGCGATAATAGGTAAATCCCGCCGGGGAATGGTGGAATTTACCTCTTGTCTTTCATGTGTAGGAGCTTTTCCCAACTGATCGGAGTGCTGACCAATGACTGTAGTCATTCAATCGAGAATGACTGAAAATTTCCATCGGTCATTACTGGCTTACTTGAAGTAGAGGGACCCGTTGCGATCATGCGGTATATGGTTTGTGTGTGCTGTTGCCACAGCATGTGTGCCGACAGATCCCAGACACACATGGGATCGCATGTGTATGGCCAGCTTTAGTTTCAAGAAGTTCAGTGAATAGAATAGAAACAATATTTTTATGATTGTTTGGAGTGGAATAGATCTGGATGTTCGTTTAAGCAAATAACATATGTTGTAATGTTATTGTTTCAGTTGAGTAAATCTATTTAAATTGTTATTATTCTAAGTCTTCATTTACTTGCATATTAAAGTTATACCAGAAAGAATTAGTCTTGTAGAAAACTATGATTTATATCAAACCTTACTGACTAGTGATTTAAATCAAATCCACCGTGGCTGATCCCACACCACCTCTCAATATGCAAGATAGTGTGTGAGAATGCCACAAACATCTTGTCTGCCCTTTGCTTGAGTGACAGGTTCTTTGCCTGGCACACATACTCAACCCGGTCTTCCAGCGGTTCCTCAGCATGTAACCTGGTGTGCAGGAGGTACTGAGGAGGGCTAGGAGGGTGTCCAGTCACCTCAGGCAGTCAAACACGGCCACAGCTTGTATGGCTAAGTTCTGCCTGATTTGTGACACCCACTGGAAAAAGAACTCAAGACTTATGATGCTGCTGAAGCTGTTCCAACAGAGGCGAGCCATCATAAATTATTTCTATGAGTAGGAGTCAAGATCAGGCTCTGGAGACCTGGGTTTGCTTTTACCCAGGCAGTGACTGTTGATTCGGGGAGCCTATCATGCGCTTGCACCCTTTGAGGAGTCCATCAGGATGATAAGCCACGATAATGCCACCATCGCAGATACCACCCCACTGGTATTCCTCCTTGAGAACACCCTGTGCAGCATACTCGATAGGGCACTAGCTGCTGAGCAGCAGTTACTGGAAGAGGAGGACGCTGACTCAGTGATGCTTTCTGAGCCCGGGAATCACAGTGCAGAGCAGACGTCCGATGAGGAGGAGGGGGATTTAGGTGACCTGGACCAAGAGGCAATGGGGCATTCCATATGTAGCAGTGCCACCTCGTAGTGCTGCATTCTGCCTTACCTCTGAGATGCAGGAATGAACTCAACACTTTACACTTATAACAGGTATCTATAAGAGTGGCCCCCAGTACTGATCCTTCTTTTTGATGGCCTTAATCCTTGCACAGGCATTGCAACATGTACATACCCATATGCCGCAATCTGCCTGGGGGACGTATCAACCTGCCCAAGTACCACATGTCATCTGTGGTTAGGGAGTGGTTGAGACTGATACTGTTGTACTCAGTGACAATGAGGACATGGGGTCCTCTGCATCAGGCAGATTGTGGCTTATGGGTATGTACATGTTGCAATGCCTGTGCAAGGATTAAGGCCATCAAAAAGAAGGATCAGTACTAGGGGGCCACTCTTATAGATACCTGTTATAAGTGTAAAGTGTTGAGTTCATTCCTGCATCTCAGAGGGAAGGCAGAATGCAGCACTACAAGGTGGCACTGCTACGTCGTCTGTGTTAAGCCTTCCCTCGTGCTGGCAGGCCTATAGCACCTGATGTTGGGGATGAGCAGGGCTCACACACCCCTGTGCCTGAGAGAAGGAGCAGCAGCACTGGAGGCGGCCTTATGGCTAACTTCAGGCAGTTCTTCAAGCCACAGTTGCCAGGCACATCTACTGGCAAATTCTTCCAGGCAACACCTCAGTCGCCAGGTCACCAACTATATCGGATCCAGGGCCAGTGTAGTCACCTCAGAGAGGATCCACTGGACTACTGAGTGACGAGGCTTGATATCTGGCCCGAGTTGGCACAGTATGCCATTGAGGTACTTTCCTGCCCAGCATCCAGTGTCCTTTCGGAGAGGACCTTCAGTGCACCAGGGGATGTTGTAACGGAGAGGAGGACCCGTCTCTCCACTGAGAATGCAGACCATCTGACATTCATCAATATGAATGAGGTGTGGATCACATCTTAGTACAGCACCCCTATTGCCTCCTGCACCTGACCACCTGTACTGCTCTTTCCGCCTCATTTTTCACCTAGAGACTTAGCGGATACCAGCTTAGCTGGTAAATGGCTAATTTTTCCAATTGGTAGGGCCAATCTACCTTGCTCTACTGCAATAGCTACTCAGTGTCATGTGTGGCCAAGCCTGCCTTAACAATGGTAGCAAACTGCACTGGGTCTACTGTAACTCAATGGTGCTGTTCCTATGAAGCCTAACCCCTTTGCATCCCATGCCCAATATGGCACAATTTCTCAATTACATCTCTCAGGGTTGAAGAGGGCTGGGGTTTCCGGTGCCGGTTCTGGGGGTGTTGCTGGGTCTTTAACAGTGCCCTGAACAGGAGGGGACCCTGGCACCTAGACCCTGGATACTCATCTGCAAATTTATATATAATATGAAATAAAAATATACTTTTTTTGTGTGTACTTGCCCTTTAACTAACATTAACCAACACTAACATTAATTAACAGTTACATTAAAGGGCATGTCCATCCCAGAAACTAAAATTGAATCCACTAGTGTGTATTTTCAAAATATCCTTACCTTACATCACTGTTCCTAATGGTTCTCCTGCAGTGCCTGTTCAAAGTCCAGGAAAGTGCAGAGAAGGAGCTGTCAGTGACTCATCCGGTCCTTGCTACTAACTCAGTAAGGCAATGACATGCGCAGGGGAGCCCTGTCCCCCACCATCCGGATCCAGCTGAGATTGCTACTTACAGATCCTTCTCTCCCGCGGCATCTTCAATGACTGCAGCTGTGATTGGTTGCCTCTCAAGCAGGGAGCCAAATCAGAGATGATGCGGGACAGAATGCGCTGTAAGTAGCGATCTTAGCATGTTTTTAAAGATATAATCGGTGGTTGGGGGTGAGCAGGGTCACCTACCTTATGTCAAAACTAAATTTTAGGGTGGACATACCCTTTAACATTTTCTAACCCTAACTAACAAAGTAATGGCTAAAGGCCCCACAGAAGTGCTATCAGAAGTGGTTAACATAACTATAAACATAACAGTGCAGTCACATGTGGTTATACATGGACACAGCTTGTCTGGCCAAGTTCCAGCAACAGAAGGATCTGCCGCAGAACCCCGTGATTAGAATGGTGCAAAAGGTGGTATTTTATACAACTTTTATATAACAAAGTTCAAAAAATTACTAAAAATGTGATACTTGCCTTGGACATTTCTTTGAATGTCCTGCACGTAGCCTGGCCTCTGTCTTTTTAAATCGGCCATCTCTTCTGTAGCTGTGTATGGCTCAGGTTTACGGCACACTGCCGCCGCAGTCTGCAAACTATGCAGCATTTATGTTCTTTCAAATTTGGAGCGCAGGCGCATTGAATAGTAACCTCTTTGCATTAGATACTGAACAAAAATCATTGCCACTCCATAATTGCTCCTGAAAACAACAACAGTGGAATGGTAAACGCCCCTTTTCAAGGCTCAATTATATAACCTAGATTCTGGGCAGAAAGTCGACGGAAATGGGAATAATGCCGAATCCAGATTCAGGTACAGAATCGAGAAAAAGGAAATAGCGAATATACAAGGGAAATATTAAATATACATGGGTACATTCGATTATAAGGCTGGGGGTGAGTGTAGCCTTCAATTTCTGTAACCCTCGAATGTATCATTAGGTAACCCTTGAATTGGCTGTAACCCTTGAATGTAGCATGCGGAAATCCAATAATTGCCTGATCGTGAAGAAAAAGAGTGTTTAAACAAGTTTTGGTAATATGAACGTGTTCCCCAGACCATTTCCCAGGTTCCACAGCCATTTACAGTAAGCTACCATTGTTAGTTTATATGTAATTCATCTGAACTTTTAGAACTATTATCTCCCCATCAATTTTAATGGGTTAGTTTTCTAGGCTGGGTTATCGTGTGTGATTTTATGATGAACATGTTCGAATAAAGCTTTTATCCATCAAGATCCGGTAGTGCGGTCTATCTTTTGTTCCTTGTATATCGATTAGACAGGGTTTGGGACCGTCGGATCTGCACCCGGCCCTTGTGGGATTGCTGTCCCTCCTCTCCCGACCTTCCACTTTGGAGCAGGCCTGGAGCGCCCATTTGTCTGTACATGAACTTAGTTTCCTAACAACCAAACTTTTACTGAAGTTCGGAAACAAACTTCAATAAGTTCGGCCATCTCTATTTATTGTATGGCCCATTCATGTATTTATACACCGTAATCTTATTCCCATGCAAGCGCCTTATCTCTAGTGTACATAATTGTATCTTATCCAATCTGTCCTATATTCTTTAATTAATGCAAATGAGCTGTTCTTCAAAAAATGTAGCCGGAAACTAGGATTTTAAAACTTTTAAAACTTACCTGCGAGCGAACTCCCAAGGTGACTCCATTCATGTGCGCTCTAGTATTAGCCGGAAACAATTGTGAACTGTAAATTCACTCAGCAAGGGAGCGCGCTCTCAGGTAAGTTTACAATCTTGGTTCCCGGCTCCTGTTATCCTGTTACATTAATTACATTAAGGTAAGTCATACCTCTTTGTTGAGTGAATATATATATATATATATATATATATATATATATATACCTGGATAGATAGATAGATAGACAGACAGACAGACAGACAGATAAAACAAACGACGATCTGGCGGAACGCAGGAAACGCAGTTCCTTTTTTCAAGCTCAACATGTAGAAATAGTCACAAATAAGTTATAGAACCACTAGTCTTAATATAGACTTAGACAGAACAGACATTACTCCACCTCTTATTCAATTCATATGTCCTCCTCTTAAAGGGAGTTATTGTATTTATTCATGTGTCAGCCAAAAAACACACAAGAGGTTTATCGGGACTAGAGTACAATAAGAGAGGCCAGTTTATATACACAAAGACACACAAGGCCTTCTTGCAGTTCCATGCAAAAACCGAATGAGGCGGTCAATTTCATCTCACTCACTATGAGTTTGGATACAGTGGAGATACATTTTTGGGATATTTTGATTAAGAAACAGACTAAGAGTTTTTCCACTATACTAAACCAAATTCTCCGCTATATTAGCCAACATCCCAAGCGTGTGAAGGACTCAATTCCAAACAGTCAATTTTCAAGAGTTAAAAGATATGTATTAGACCCTCAAGTCTGTAACATTCAATAACAAGATATTTTCTATACAATAAATCTATGTCACTGTGAGTGTCGTTTGTTCTATATTGGGGATGTTTGGATCCATAACAGGCTGGCACCCACCTTACTGCATATACTGATTTTCGGATAGTGACGCTATTTCCCTGTGTTATTTATATATATATATATATATATATGGTTTGTTTTTGCAGCTGCAGGGCGTGGTTGACCTTCTTGAGGGAGCACTCTACAATTTGGAATTAACTAAGGCGCATTCCTATGTCACTAGATTGGTATCACAGATGAAAACCCTTGAAGAGGTAAGAATCAGTCCTGCATTAAAGTTTTGATCAGAAATAAAGAAAAGTCATTATCAGGGTTGATTGATAGGGCATGGAAATAAGGTTAATAACACTGGGCCCTCCCCAGCACATTCCTCCAACGGTCATCTGCCCAGGCCACAACCATGCTTATGGCTATTTCCCAGCCCTTTCTATTACTGTCTGTGCGATATGGGGTTTGTTGATGTGACATCACCAGACCATGGCAGTCTTCTAGAGGCTGTGTCGGAATCTCTCGGTGGGCCCACAGTCCATTTTCTCAAGAGAAAACTGGCTTTATTTAAATTTAACAAAGGGACAGTAAGAAATGCATTTTAATAAACAAAAGGAGTGAGTAGGAGTAAGACAGATATGTAAATGAGTGATAGAGATTTTAAATTTTAGGAGGGCCCTTAAACTCATCCTGGTGGGTCCCTGGTCTCAAATTTCCTGGTGGGCCCCAACAGTCCAACCGGAAATGATCTAGAAGGCTGGGAAATAGCGTGGTCAGGGAAAACTTTTCCAAAAACCGTCCCCCATGGCCATTTTGTCTCCTGTGGCTCCGCTTTAAAGGGACCATTTATATGCCCCCTTTAAAGTTTTCAATGGATGCCCCTTCTCAAAGTCACACAGCAGCCAATAATTTCGGGGTCAGTATAGGACTGGGTATTTTGCATGGCAAGCAGAAAGCGAGCTAGGCCTGTCATGTCGGGGGAACAAGGCTAAACATTTGTATTGATGTGAGGGGAGACTGTCCTGCATTTTAATTTTTCAGAGCAGTGGGGGTCTTCAACAAACTTTTGCCCGGAGTCTCCACCAAGTATCTAAATATCAATTAACTAAGCTGCCCTCACAGCTTATCATTAAATAAATATTTGATCCTCCATATGAATATATCAAGTCAGGCAGCCCATGCAATCTCTGCAAAAGACAAAAACCTTATTTGTACATTTACTTTAATTTAAATAAAGGTCACGTTCCCTGGTCTTTCTCCCCTCCTACAGAGATTAGTTTTCTAGAGCAGAAACCCTTACCTTAAACTTAAGGGCAAGTCCAACCCCATTATTAAAATTGAATCCCCCATGCTGATGCTCTGTGTGCAGGAACCCAGAGGCTTACAGGAAACAGCCGGAAATCTGCACTTCCAGTTTGATACTGGGACACCACAGGATTTCATAGTATGTGCTGGTGAGTGTTGGGAGCTATCGGAAGTTCCTCCTTACCGGCGGTGCTGGTAAGCCCCAAAATTTTCCCCCTACAAATTCTGCTGCTTCCCTGCAGGACAGACAGGGTGCCGCTCTGCGCCATTTTCTCATGTCGCCTCATTAGCGAGACATCCCTGTTTATATTCAAATATAAACCCTGGAAAGATTATGTTACTATTGGTGATATGAACCACATTTATATACATATATATAAACCCTGGAAAGACTGTTACTATTGATGATATGAACCACATTTATATACAAATATAAACCCTGGAAAGACTATGTTACTATTGGTGATATGAACCACATTTATATACAAATATAAACCCTGGAAAGACTATGTTACTATTGGTGATATGAATCACATGTATATACAAATATAAACCCTGGAAAGACTGTGTTACTATTGGTGATATGAATGACATTTTTATACAAATATAAACCCTGGAAAGAATATGTTGCTATTGGTGATATGAATGACATTTTTATACAAATATAAACCCTGGAAAGACTGTTTTGCTATTGGTGATATGAACCACATTTATATACAAATATAAACCCTGGAAAGACTGTGTTACTATTGGTAATATGAATGACATTTATATACAAATATGAACCCTGGAAAGATTATGTTACTATTGGTGATATGAATGATATTTATACAAAATATAAACCCTGGAAAGACTATGTTACTATTGGTGATATGAATCACATTTATATACAAATATAAACCCTGGAAAGACTATGTTACTATTGGTGATATGAATCACATTTATATACAAATATAAACCCTGGAAAGACTATGTTGCTATTGGTGATATGAACCACATTGTATACAATAAAACCCTAGAAAGACTATGTTACTATTGGTGATATGAACCACTTTATACAAATATAAACCCTAAAAGACTATGTTACTATTGGTGATATGAATCACATTTATATACAAATATAAACCCTGAAAAGACTATGTTACTATTGGTGATATGAATCACATTTATATACAAATATAAACCCTGGAAAGACTATGTTACTATGGGTGATATGAATCACATTTATATACAAATATAAACCCTGGAAAGACTATGTTAACTATTGGTGATATGAATCACATTTATATACAAATATAAACCATGGAAAGACTATGTTGCTATTGGTGATATAAACCACATTTATATAAAAATATAAACCCTGGAAAGACTATGTTGCTATTGGTGATATGAACCACATTTGTATACAAATATAAACCCTAGAAAGACTATGTTACTATTGGTGATATGAACCACATTTGTATACAAATATAAACCCTAGAAAGACTATGTTGCTATTGGTGATATGAACCACATTTATATACAAATATAAACCCTAGAAAGACTATGTTACTATTGGTGATATAAACCACATTTGCAGTTATTGTCATGCTTAGAAATTTAAAGCAAAGCCTCCTGGAATGTGACCACACCCCAAGATATTGCTGTCACAGCCACACCACCAAAAATCACAATCACGCTCATACCCCAACCATCAAGGCCATGTGTGTTACAGGTACACAAACCTACCCAGCATGCACAGCTGTACAATAAAACTAATAATAATGACTGTTCATTCACTACCACATACAGGTAGGAATATAACAGAATACAATAGAATATAATATACCGGTAAAAATTTGTTCCTTAGTTCTAATTAGACCAATCAGAGATTTAGCCAACGAATTAAATATTGTTAAATTATAACAAAAACAGTGCAAACCATAAACTACAGAAAAATATAACAGACAAAAACACAACACAAGCTACAGTAACACAAAATGGGTTGAAAAAGTAAAATAATACTTATGGTAGTTCATTCCTTAATGTTACAGGATGAAATAGAGGAAGTAGATCCGTGAAAGATGGAGTCCAGAATTGTTGCCAGAGTTATTTGCCCTCAAAATAAAGCGATGTGATGTCAGTGTGTGTACAGTCCTGTGCGCACGTGGCGTCACCTTGTGCGGGCATGGCGAGATGACGTCACATGCACATGTCCCTGCACGCACTGATGTGACATCACGCCACGTGCACTGTGATGTCATGTGCATGCACGGAGCACACGGCGCAACCGGGCATTAACAATTGTGGCTAACCATTCAGGAGGCAGCTATAAATCTCAGAGGGGTGGAGCTAACTATACACCTAAAGACAAGTAAGATGTCAGCAACTTTAAACCTACAAAGGTAGGCTCTAGAGGGGAGAAAAATATGGCAAATGTATTTTTAAAGCTGCAGCTTCCAATTGAGCATAGCTTCATTTTACAGTGCACTTATCCTTTAAAAACAGTCTAGGATAATTATGGTCGCAAACAGATATGAATCCCAATACACAAACACATAGTTATGAACTGGGATGAAGCTAGATGAATTCCAGGGTTGCTGATTACCCCCCATAGAGTCAGGGTCTGGAGTCTGTATAGTACCTGGGAAATAACAGAACCACAGGATGTCCTTTTATCCTGCTAACTATTCCTAACAAAGTTACCTGTTGGTATCTACATTAAACAAATACACAAAATACCTTGTACAGACAGACAATAATACCTTAAAGAGGCAGGGGACTTGGAGAAGCATATAAAATAATACACAATAATAATAATAATTAGGTAGGTCTCGGTTATAAACAGAACATTTTACAAATGGCAGCTTTTAGCAAAGAGCAATTATCATTAACAAAATGCAGAGTTATACTTTATTTTTGTAGTATTAAAATCTCTTCCTCTTTTCAAGAACATCAAGACAAATTTGAGTCAAGAAAATAAATTTGTTAAGCAAACCCTCCTAATTATGTCCAATCAGATGAAGAAAGAGGAAAATTATTCTGACATGATGCGGAGTATAAAGAAAGAAATATCAAATCTAGGGTACCGTTTACTGCAAAAGGATGCACCAGGGAGCAAAGCACAGGTATGTGTATAAAACTTTATACTCACTATAGCTCTGCTTTAAGGGTTAAAGGGTATCTCCACTGGTAGAATACATTTTTGTATATAATTTTATTGAAGAACAGGTGGTAAAGGAGCTCTGTCTTACCTCCCGTTCTTTAATAAAATGTGCAGGAGCTGGGAATGAAGTTAGAGAACTTACCTGATCTCTCGCGCCTTTACCTCCTGTTGGGTTTAATGAAGTTATACTGCCTTCAATTGTTAGTGGGACATCCAATTGGAAAACATAAGAATTCCCACTAACAAGAAGCTTTTCCAAATTCTTTTCAGTGTTTATCAAGCAGAGTTTATACAATTGGGATCATTGTGGACATTGTGGGATCATTGTGGACTGGCCTAGAAGGTCGTGTCTATGGCAGTTTGTGTCCAACATGGGAGCCTCTTCATATATCTGCTGGAAAACCAGACCGGAGATCAAGATGCTGTAATTAAAACAAAAAGGATTATAGGGAGATTGCCAAAATATTACAATTTTAACAATGAAGCTTTAACTAAACATCTCTCTAAACCATATCACATTACATAAATTTTCTGCAGCATGAATCAGTTACACAAATAGTTACAATTCCATAAAATATACAAATAACCTTCATATACCGTGTGCACCTTCTGACCAGAAATTTTACTTCACTGCTTTTCTTCAGTGATTACAGCCCAGCTCTCAGCTCAACCTTCTGCTGTTTTCCAAAAGTAAGGCATGGTCACGTTAACTTGTTATGTAAAGGTGCAATTATCTGGTTTGACCACTAGAGACCATATATATATACAGTATATTATAAACCCTATACACTTGCATTAGTTATTTTCAAGACTTTACAATATTATTTACAATAATTATAAAGAAAAAGCAAACAAAACATTTTCTTGATATTTAGCGACAGCTACAGAGTCCAGCCCAACACTGCTTGTGAGGGCAGGATCTGAGCATGGATCTAAGCTATCCCCACATCCTAAACCTGATAGTATCTGTGGAGTTGTCCCCTGTGGGTGTTCATGGTGAAACATGAACACCCAGTACCTAGGGTGTGGTAAAGTCCTCACCCTGGATACTAATAACAGACAGAAGAGGAGGGGAGTGAGAAAGATAATTATGATTGTCCTTTAACAAGGATAACACTGCCCTAGATTGCCTGCAATGTTGCTTCTTTCACTGGTGTTTTAGACCTTTCTGGACGAGAATGCTGTATAGGTAAACATAAGCTGACGTTCATTTGGGATGTTTTCATGGTTACTTTCCCTTTAGGAAACTGCAGGTGGTAGAAACAAAGATCTCCCCAAAGTCTCCAGCGCTAAAAGGAACATTGAGGAAAAGCCACAAAAACCCAAAAAGAGCAGCAATCCAAAGCAAGCAGTAAAACCTCCTCTCCTGCCGGGAGTCACACGAGGAATTATCTACTATAAAGCAGGACAACAGAAGGAGGCAGATTTTGGTGCAGGCAACAGAGGTAATGGGCAAAACCTATTTAAAGGGGAACTGTGGTCTCCAAACTGTGGTCTTCTGTGCATAGATGACAAGGACAGAGTTTTTCAGTGGAGATATCCTTTAAAACAACAGATCGTGGAGGGGGGTGAGTCAGGAGCCTGGCCTTCAATCTCACAGGGGGGCAGGCCCAGGCTACTGCAGTTACTCCCCTGTATTCTAGGTTTAATATCTTCAACAATTCCCATGGTCACATGGGCAAGAAGAAGAAAGGTCAGGCATTCTAGAATTAAGAGCAGTCTGGGAATCTATAAAATTCTTTGCCCTTCAAATAAAAGGAAACCATGAATTCTTTGCCCTTCAAATAAAAGGAAACCATGTGATAATCCTTTCAGACAAATCTACATAAAGAAACAAACAGGTACTAGGAGCAAAACATTGTTGTGTCTTCAATTTTAAACCTGGTAGTGAAAAATCTTAGAAGCATCACAGCTGTTTATTTGCCAGGGTTACAAAATACAGTAGCAGACGATTTACAGTAGTTGGTGGCCACATTCCTGTGTGCATCCATGCATATGGCATACCGTTTGATTCAGGACATGTGGGAGATTTACATTTAGTGGGTTTATTTAATTTGTGGGGGGCATTTCCAAGGTTTCCTTTAAAAAAGAGTATGCTGTTCAAATTACAGTGCACTTTGATTTTTTTTCCCCTGTAATTGAACCTGCGCATGCATCCCATTTGAGTTAGTGGCCATGTCTCTGTGTGCACCCACACATATAGCATACCATTTGATGCAGGACATGTAGGAGATTGACATTTTTTTTTTTACTTGTCAAGCGGATTTAACCTTTGAATTGTCTTATTGTATTTTTTCACAAAATCTAAAAGCATGGAGTTTTATCGGTTACTGCATCTTGAATTCTTCATGTATGTATGAAAGTATGACACTGTTACGTAGCTTAAGGTGTGTAGATTCCTATTTTATTTTTTCACAAAATCTAAAAGCATGGAGTTTTATCGGTTACTGCATCTGGAATTCTTCATGTATGTATGAAAGTATGACACTGTTACGTAGCTTAAGGTGTGTAGATTCCAAAAATATATAGTTTGTGGGGGTAATTCCAAGTTTCGGAGCGGTTTCCTTTTAAAGGTATAAGGCAGGGGTGTCTCTATGGTTTTTGCCACCTGAGCCAAGCCCTGATTGCTGCCTATATGCGGAGTGTGTGTGCGTGGCTTTGTCGGTGGGAGTGCTTCTAGCCATTTTGTCATTTTGAACTTGGCACCATTTATTTGTAGTTTCTTCAAATAGACATTTATCCACATCATAATTCCAGAAAAATAAAGAATTTTGTCCAAAAGTACCTGCCACCACATCAAGGTTCCTTTTAATAGGGCCCTAACTTACCTAACTTTCAGCTCTACAGTAGAGCAATTGCATTGTTGGTGTAAGCCACACAACATTTTTTGATTTAAAAGCAAACATTTGCTAACTTAGTCGCAAGGACTAAATCAGTAGAAAAGTCAGGAATAGCTTCTGAATAGAATACATCTTCGCTTTCATTTTAGAGTTTGTTGATGAGGTCTTTTTCAACTTTAGGCTCCAGAGAGGTTTTGGGCTATGCCAATAAACACCAAACCAAGAAACTAAAACCGACTCCAGCAACTGGGACTAAATGCCCCAAATGTTTATAAGACAGACTCACATTCTCTGGAATAATATGGCAATCACACATGTCCAGCCCATGAGAACCATTTCAGTATTTAACAGGATCTCTTATAGCACTGGGCTCGTCACATTAATCCAGAGATTAAGTCTCAGCTATTCTAAGTGGTGTCGCTTGACTACTATGATTTTTTAAACAGTTGTGGGGTTCTGTTTCACATTCCTAGGTCAGATGTTTGTCAGCCATTAGAGGCTACTGTGGGCAACCCAAGCTTATTTTCAGGGTCTAACCTGATCAGATATTAAGGGGGGAGATGAAATATATTTCTCTATCGCAACCTACGTGCACTCGTTTCTGCAATGTATTATTTACGTTGCGACTGTTAATACATTGCAAAAACGCTAGCGGTAAGTTGCGACCTTTTGCGTGTATTTTAAAGACACCATTGAGGAGGCAAAAATTGTTGCGCAAAAAACTAGCGCAAAAAACGGTGCAAAATTTATTGCATCACTTTGCATTGCGCAAAGAAAAAAAATTGTGACATGGTGCAGGCAGTGCAAAACCTTCGTTAACACGTTAGTACATACGTTAGCGTGATTTTATCGTTTATTTTCTCGTTAGCGCAGGATATTGCATCTCCCTGTAAGTCTCTTGTTTTCATTAGGTATGTCCTGAATTTTTCTTCTGTCTTTGCTAAAATAAAAAAAATAGAAAAATAAAAATACAGTATTAAAAACAAACTGCAAATTTTATCTATCCAATAGCCATTGATTTTTCTATTGAGGAAATAATTTGTGAAAGTTAAGTTTATTTTTAAATGCATTTTGGAACTTAAGTTTTAAACCAGCCGTTCTGAGGTTTTCGAAATCGGCATATGTACGAAAATCCTCAAACGTACGAGAATTTCGGGGCTGTTTTCTTTGAGAAAGGTTAGGCTGTTCAAATTACAGAGCATTTTGATTTCTTTTCTTGTATTTGCACTTGTGCATTCTACACAAAAAGTATTTTTTGGTTCATCTGTCAGCTATGGGGAACTCCAAGAGCAGTTCTCATGGCATCCTAACTACGCAAGTGTCAAAGATTTTATTCAAGAACACTAACGCAATAGGTACGGAAACTATACTTCATAGGATTGTAGATTTGATTTTACTGTCCAGAAAGACGTCCACGCCAAATCAATATTATAGTATGTTCGCAATTTGTTAGGTTTTGTGAAAATCTTACTATAACCTAGATTGTCTTTTGGAAGATATAACTCTTATTTTTAAATTTCCAATTAAAATAAATCACATGGATCTAAGGGACAGCGTGTCCTCCCATTGGTTTGCCCATCCAGTAGGTCTCTGCACCTCTTTACTACTTGGAAAGGAACACAGCAGTAAGGCCACCTGGCACATTGGTACTACCTGCTGTACCCTCAGGAATGAGCATCTAGCAGTTTAAGTCCTTACTCTGGATACAGCTTGGGAGGAGGTAGTTTTGCTTTCCGTCTGCCTTTAAAACACTCACAATGTTTGGGGTCCCTGTTACCTTAAATGGATCAGCTTGGTGAGAATAGTTACTAAGTTCCCGTTCTCTGTTTGGGTCCTTGGGTTTATGGAAAAATAGAATACTTACATGCTAATTAAGTTATTCCAGGGCACCTTTACAGATATCTTTAGGGTTTCTTGAAAATATGTATTAAGTTTAGTCATGTCCTTTTAACTTTACTGATTTGTATCACTAGAGAGTGAAGTTATGGGACCCCCCACTCAAGGAAAACAAGATGATAAAGCAAAAGGAGACAAGAGAGAATCGTCCGTCTTCAAAGAGGAAAGGATCGAGACCATTGAAAGAATTCCACCAACAACCATTCCATCACGTTTACCACTGACCACTGGCCATACAACTAATAGTACCATCATTGCCCCAACCATGGACTATCCACTGACTACCTTCTCCACTGACCTCCAATCTGTAGCTGAGAATAATAATAGAGGTAATAAAGCTAATATACATAATATAGGCAATAAAGCTATGTACTCCCAGTGTATTATGTTCTATAATGAGCTCTTAATAAAACAAAATACTTAAAGGGTATCTTGACCCCCCAAAACAAAAACCGTTAAAAGTTGAGGAATCCCCCCAACCCTAGACCTTGCTAGATTTCAAAATCTAAAATCATCTGCTAAAGGAACTTACCAGACCTCGTTCCTGGCCTATTCTGCTGCTCTTCTGCATGGATCAGCCAAAGGGGTGGGACAAGCAGCTACGACTGTGATTGGCTGACACTCTAGAGTTGGAGGGCTTTCTTACCTTTAATGGATTTTTGCTTTTGCCTCAGACGTGATACAGCTACCAAAAGGGATCCAGAGGGAGGAAGGGAGATGAGCTTCACTGAGCATGACACAAACCTCTCAGAGGCACAGGAAAAGGCAGATACGGATTAAACCAGAGGCTTCCTAACACTACATAGTGGACTCAACGGTGGGTGGGAATCAGCAGCAACGAAAGTTAGCTTTTTACCATTGCAGTTAGATAGCATCTGATTGGTTGCTACAGATTATTAGCATGACAGAAAATTAATTTTCTATGTAAATACAGCCAGATGTTATCAGTATTAAAAAAACAAGAATATTTCTACATTAGGGACATATTTATAAATTCGGGGATTAAACTCGCGGTAACCTAATCAATAGCGGTAAGCGCCAGTTGTTTAACCCCTTCTTACACATGAAAGAATTTGGCATAATTTACTATATTTTATTGCATAAATTATCTCTTTCTCTTCGTAGTCAGAGAAGTTGAGTGTGACAGCACCATAGATTCTGTAGAGCTCCGAAGGAACATCATAGTTATGGGCGCAATGAAGGAGCATGGATGAAAGATCCCACAGTTAAGGAGGAAAGATCATGTTACCAACTATTACTATGGAAATAACCTATAGAGTTCCGATCCCTGGAAAACTTTAAGCAAGTAGGACTGTAAAATGCATAGCATCCTTAATGGGCAAGTCAAATAAAAAGGGCAAATCACTACCAGTTGTAAGATACAAGAAAAAGGGGCAGTATTTTCCCATTCTATTGACCTTAATCTGCCCATTCAGCATTTTGTCTGCATATAAATAAATGCTACCGAAATACTGACTTGTTTGTAAGACCTCTTATAGGAGACAGTTATGGTCTTGCCCTTGACCCAGCGCCTGGGTTGATTCAATTGCTCAGTAGAGATCTGAGCATGTTTGACCCATCCAACAGCCAATCAGAAATTACGGTTAGGAACATTCCAAGGAAGTGATGCATCCTGGGAAGAAGGACCATTAGAACCTGAAATGGCAGCCCACTAATGTCAACAGCAGGAAATAGCAAGTTATACATTTAATGGATTTTTCAAAATGGAAAAGAATATGTAGAATAACTAGGTATGCATAATATAAACTAAGAATTTTATATGAAGATATTTTCCACTGAACTTTCCCTTTAAGTTAGCAGCTGTCAGTCATGGGTGTAAACGATGACATCACAGCCAATGATTGAACACTATTCCCCTAGCTGCCTTCTCTGAGCATGTAAAAGCTTTCTAAAAAAGCTTGGAGAGTTTGAAGAGGAGCAGAGACCTTTTGAGAGACAGGGGAAGGGGAAAACCATAATTTAACTGTATAACAGATTAGCCCTACATCAGCTTCCTAACTATTAACTTATATATAACTATTGTAGTTTTAGGTTGGGGCTAATTTACATATATGAACTTTTTTATTTGGAGGGTGAACATGCCCTTTAATAATTAGGTAGTAATTATAAACTTTCAGGGTTATTCAATAAAAGTTCTTACCTTTTAAAATGGTGCTGATTTTGCCCCAACCAATCAGATGTTAGCTTTCAAATGTTAATAACATCTGATCGGTTGGGGCAAAATTAGCACCATTTTAAAATAAGAACTTTGAATCTCCCTGTGTATGTTTACATAGTCTTGCACACCCAACAAGTAATCCACCTACACTGCTAGATTAGATTCTTGTGTTGGTGTCAAACTGCCTGTCTATAAACAGCAGTGTGGTTCTTATTCACTTGAGTAAGACCAAGTACATCCATCACACCACCTTTAAGGACGCACGTACATCTCACCACCTTTAAAGGACCAAGTACATCTCAACACCTTTAAAGGACCAAGTCTTAAACTATATATAGTTTAGTATATACAAATGGGGCATCTTGGAAATGGAAGGAGTTCAAAGAAGAGCAACAAGTAGCATGACTATGCAGGCAGATTAGACACATTAGGGCTGTTTACATAGGAGAAGCGACATTTGCGTTGGGATATGATCACTTTATACAAATATATTAATGGACCTTACAATAAACTCTCTGGTGCATTGCTCACTAATAGGACATATCAGAGGACACATGGACATCCTTTAAGATTCAAAGAAAAGAAGTTTCATCCTCAGGTTTGGAAAGGTTTCTTTACAGTGAGAATGGTAAAACTGTGGAACTGGCTTCCAGCAAATGTGGTAATGGCAAGTTCACCGAATAGCTTTAAAAGTGGACAACATAAGTTTCTAAAACTAAATAATATTGAGAATTACTGGTATTAATACATATACTGTAGTTCTGGATGGTACAGGGATAATATATAATATTGAGAATTACTGGTATTAATACATATACTGTAGTTCTGGTTGGTACAGGGATAATATATAATATGAGACCCACTGTGACATGATGGGAAATGTATGCTTTAGTAGGAATTATAAATTGTTATTTTGGGAGATGGTAAGGCAGTCACCCCCATGATGTGTAGGACTTACTTTTGTAAATTCTACTTTTTTGTGAAAGTCACAAAGTCACAGGTACAACTTCCTTCCACCAATTGCCTGAAGCTAATTTGCTTGTGGGAGGGGTCCCACTGACATCTGGGAGAGAAAGGAAATACAAGCGTGAGTCCAGGATGGTGTCTGTGCAGAGGGCCAATATGGCAATTAAGGAAAAAGCTCAGTGGATTAAAGGGGGAAAGCTGATAATAAAAAAAAAAGCAAAATGTAAGAATTCCAAAAATTGTGTTTCTCCTTCGCCAAATGGTGCTGAATATGGTAATAAATATTGAGGTCTCCTTTCAGTTTTGTAGAATAAAGAGTATCTATGCCAGGTGGGAGTGCATGCAACGGGATACTTGAGATCATGTGGCTGTCACTTGGGGCACATGCTCATCCTGGGCAAATCTTATTTATAAGTATGTGTGGGACTGGGCAGGAGGTTATCTTATATTTACAAGACTGTGTGACCATCTTATATTTACCAGTCTGTGTGTGCTGGGCATCTTATATTTAAAAGTCTGTGTGGCCATCTTATACTTTCCAGGTCTGTGTTGTTGGCACTTATATTTCCCAGTTCAGCTCTCCAGTTCACCAGCTAGTGTAAGTCAGCCCTACGGGTCATCAGCCAGTGTAAAGTCAGCCCTCCAGTTCAACCAGCTAGTGTTAAAGTCAGCCCTCCAGTTCACAGCTAGTGTAAAGTCAGCCCTCCGGGTCACCAGCCAGTGTAAAAGTCAGCCCTCCAGTTCCCAGTAGTGGAAGTTCAGCCATCTGGGTCACCAGACCAGTGTAAAGTCAGCCCTCCGGGTCACCAGCCAGTGTAAAGTCAGCCCTCCAGTCTAACAGCTAGTGTAAAGTCAGCCCTCTGGGTCACCAGCCAGTGTAAAGTCAGCCTCCAGTTCACCAGTTAGTGTAAAACTCAGGCCCTCCAGTTCACTAAAACAATGTAAAGTCAGCCACTCCAGTTCACCAGCTAGTGGGAAGTTCAGGCCCAGGTCAACAGCCAGTGTGAGGCAGCCCTCCGGGTCACCAGCCAGTGTAAATCGGCCCTCCAGTTCACTAACCAAGTGTAAAGTCAGCCCTCCAGTTTAATAAACAATGTAAAGTCAGCCCTCCAGTTCACCACCCAGTGTTTGTCACCCACCACACTCACCTCCACAAGCCTCTTCATTCAAGAGCTGTAGAAAGATACTGGGGTGGATTTAAAATTTATTTAAAAATGACCACATAATACCCATTCTTTCCATTATTTGCTTTAAAAAACTTTAATGACATGTTTTGGTGAGCAAATAACTCGGTTACAGAACATTGTTTATGGGTGATAGGAAAATTGCACGGCAGGCTTACACCATGTGAGTGACCACACTGTGTGTGCTACAATGCATTTCTGGAACGCACATGATCACCATTTTTTGCAGCTCGCATGTGTTGTTTCCCAATACGGAATACTGTCTGATCACCGAAAAAAAAACAGAGTAATTGGTGTCAAATAACAACAGTGCATTTGCGCATTTCACGCGCATATTATGACAAGTTGTTAGTGTGCCTAACTAGCCTAACAGTTGATCCAGACGAAGGCCAAAAAAAAGGGTGAGGGGGGATGATGGGTTTCCTTCCTGTCTCATGGCAATCAGAAAGGATCACCAGAACAAGATGTATAATACTCAATATTTTTCCATGTTAGAAAAGTATCCAGCCCACTTTTAAAGCAAGTTTAACCCTTCCATGTAAAACCCAGCAACCCCAATCCATAAAAAACAGGCTTCCTCCACTCCACCCACCAACTTCGTCTGTGTATGGTGGACCCACACACTTGATATAAGTCAGGAGAACAATAGCCCTGAACGGAAAGGGCACATTACAACAATGCCGGATACCACATTTCCTGTCTTTTAATAAGATGGTGGAAACGTTTATAAATTTATGAAATTTAACATTAACTTATGTGAACCAGTCTTTAAAGGGAAACTACAGTGGAAGAAATCACCTTTAGGTTAAGGCTAGATGCTGCACATAGACTGGGTTTTAATGCCCTTAGATCAGTGTTAGTTTCACAGTGACAATATATCCATCTGAAGTATTTGAAATGAAAAGTTGGGACCTCCATTTTTCAGTGATAGGACATGCTCCGTAGCTCTGAAATTTCCCATGATTCTCAGTTCCTTAGGGATTGTGAAATATTTTTTGTATTTTGCCACAATTTCAACACAGTGCTGCAGACTGCTTGGTTTCATTGTGTGTGTCTTAATTCACTAATTAAATTCTCCCGAAAAGGGAACAAAACATTGCATGGGTGTACCGGCCATATAACAATAGCTCTGGATAAATGCACGCGCATAGTGTACTTAAGCTGGGACACACAGTACAGATTTCTGAAAGGATGACAGACATTCTGCAAGATCTGCATACACACAGTCCCGAGCGTTCTCCCTACGAACTTCATATCACATCATAGGGAAACGCTCGGGACTGTGTGTTTCCATCGGCCGCGACTAGACTCCTCTATAGGGAGTCTAGCGCGGCCGATGGAAATTTTCTGTCTTTCCCGAACGAGTTCGGCCGACGCGACGGTTCAAGCGGCCGCGCACCTCGTTTGGGAAACGAAGGTAAACACATAACGATAAACCCAATACGTCGGATACAACGGTATCGGGGCTTTCGTTACTGTGGCTTACCCAGCTTTAAGCCCGTCGGGACCGCTCGAGGGAGGCGGTGGAGGAATGTGAGCGATCGGGTAAGTATACCTTACCTTCTCTCCTGGCTCCTGAACGTTTATTGAAGAACGGGAGGTAAGAAAAGCTTTTTTATCTCCGTTCTTCAATAAAACTGAGAACCCAGCTCACCTGTATATTCTAATTGTGCTTGAGCCATCAGCAAGGCAGAGATTCACTCTCAGATTACAGGCTGCGCTTTCCACTTTGGCATAATAAAATGTTTTTAACCTGTGGCCCTACAAATACCAGCATTTACCTGCAGTGGCGTAACATAGGAATCACTGGGCCCCCCAGCAGAACTATCATGGGGCCCCTATCTTGTTCATCCACAGTAAGGAGGCTATATATCTGTCATAGCAAAATAAGATGATGAGGGCTCCCGGGCCTGCCTGCAGTAACTCCCCCTGTTCCCTTCTAGTTACGCCCGATTTCCTGGCTGCTCTTTGCAGTGGAATAAAGCCGGGAGTTGTACTTTTCAAACATGTGGAAGGCCACAGAATGGACATCCGTTTAATTGATTACTGCATATTTAAAGGGTATGTCCACCCCACACACAAACATTTAGTATTAGGCTATTGCCCCACAAAACCTCAACCACGCAATTTGCACTTGTGTTGAAATTGTGGTTTACTGATCTTTCTTAAAAAGACAAGTCACGACCATTGGAAAATCACAGCGGTGTTTATGAATTGTCGAAAAGTTGATGAGATTTTTGCAACCACATTACTACAATACAGGCAGAGCCGAGGGAATGAGGTTGAGTTAGTGTGATTCTGGACACTTTTAAAACTAAATCCTAGCTTTTAGAATGTTGGGGGGTCCCCTAAACTATGGAAAAATTGGTTTTTGGGTGGAGATACCTTTAATGATCTTTTTTTACTATGTGATTATTACATGTGATAGAACAACTAAGTGAGTCTTGTGTAGAACCAGCAATGTGTGTCCCTTATAAATAGAGAAATCAAGTGGCCTTCTAGTAGTCTATGCTGGTGACAATAAGTCTGCTAAAACAGTTGCAGTAGCAAACAGTCAGCAGTCTACCCGAAGTAGAGAAGGTTATGGGTAACCAGAGTGAAGCAATGGAACTTCTCAGAACAATATCCATTGTCCAATGTCCATTACCTCCCCTGAACCCAACTGATATATTTTGCACTTTATTACCTGCTTACTAATCAGATATTTAGGTCTAATTATTGTCCCCTTCTGGAAAGTAGGGCTCCTCCCTCCAAGCAGTCAATCAAGGCTATTTCTGCTGACATCACAACCCAATAATTGACTCTGTTTCTCTTGTTGCTCCTCCAAAAACATCATTAAATATCTGGTTACAAATGCAGGAAACTGGTAAAAATAGCAGTTGGGCTAGCGATCAGATAACCAGCATTTAATTATTATTGTATATCTCCGATATTCTGTTTGAAAGAGGGACACTTATAGAAACATGGTTTAAGGGTAAACTGTGGTCTCCATGTTTTGGAAAGCCTTCTGCTGTACCTTCAAAATGAACCCTACATCATATCTCTAGATGAAATTTGTGAGTTATTGCTTGAAAGATTTGGCTATATTACTTCCTGCTTGAACACTTCCTGTTTTTATCCAGTAATTAGTTGTGAGTAATGTGACCAGCCTCTGCCTGCATTAACAGGCTCCCTTTCTCAAATGTCAATTTTTTCTCCAGGTACTTCCCATTTTCCCCAGCATTTAAGTCTTAACTGAGCATGCTTCTCCCCCAGGGCAGGAGGGCGGGACAGATTCAGGTGAGTCGCTCAAACCACTGGAAGTAGGAAATTTGAACATCACACTAATATTATTTCTCACAGGCTGCAGCCAGAGATGTGATTTTTCAGCTCCTTTTAAAGGAAAGACTGCAGTCTTTCATTTAACAACTAACTTGTTTGGAGATCAAGTTGCCCTTAATAGCTACAGACAGAGGGTGAATGAAGTGAATCTGATTTCGCACAACTACTGTATTTGATGCGTTTCTGTTCAGTGCAGAATCTTAGAATGCTGAAAAGCACAAGGTTGGTTAAGATTATCATCTACTCAAAACAAATGACTTAAAATTGTTTGCCTTAGGTGTTTGGAGACATAAACCAAGTGCAAACAACGCCTGAAGGGTCCAATTGTCAGTGTAAATGCATAATGAGGCCATTAAGCAAAGAGGCTTGTTCCAGAATAAGAGCGGTAACATGCGTGCGGAGGATTTCTACACAGTAGAGACAGTCGGCTTGGCTCAGATTGCAAGTGTTCCTGCGCAGCTCCTTCTACTTCTCTAACGCATGTGAACAAGAAGGAGAATGGAGAGGATTAAGAAGCAGGCGCCTGAACTATTTAAGGTAATAAAAGAAAAGCTGCTATCACACTAGATTTAAAGGTCACATTTGATAATCATTAAGCCTATGTCCTCTTAAAGGGCAAGTTCACCCCTCAAATGAAACTGTATATAAGTACCCCCTCCCCCCAAAAAAAATAACAGAACTGCAATTGTTAGAAATCTGAGAGATGAAGACTAACCTGAAATGCTGCCTGATGTTTGTCCACTCTTTATGCTTCGGTTCTTCCTGTTAGCAGCTTTAGTCATGGGTGTACCATAGACATGAAGACATCACAGCCAATAACTGAATGCATTCCCTAGCTGCCTCCTCTGAGCAAGCTTGTAAAAAATCTTGGAGGAGGCAGAAACCTATGAAAGGCCAAAGAGAAAGAGGAACTAAGAGAAGTCAGATTACAAATATTGAAGTTTGTGAATTGGGGGGTGATTGATCTATAGTTATGTAATATTTTATTTGAGAGGTGAACATGCCCATTTATTTTTGAGGGGTGAACAATGCAATATGAGCACCTGCTCAGGAAGCAGTGGCGTAACTACCTCCCCAAGCCACATCTTCTGTGATCAGCTGGTTTAAAAACAGCTGATAGAGGAGGTTGTGGGCTTGTGGCCATTTAAAAAAAGCATTAAAAAAACCAGACCCGAACTTCTATAACCAAACTGGAAGTTCGGGTCCGGTCTTTAAACAGCTGATCGCACAAATGTTTCATTCATAAAGCATGGAGGGGGGGGGGTCAGGCCAGCCTCCATCTCGTGGGGGGGACCCAGTCCCCTGCCAGAAAGGGAACGTAGCTGCAGAGGGAAGGGGCATAAGCAGCATTTTACCATAGTTTAGATAAGAAGAATTTTTTTTAGTTGTAAATATCTAAATAACTCATTACTGTGAATCTATTTAGCAATGTTTAGTCAATTAGAGATGTTCGAAAGCAGTGAGTTCTGTTTCTGGATTTTAAGAATTCTGAAATAATTAAAAAATCCGAGCATTTAAAATGGATCCATACAAGTCAATGAGAGAAAATGGTTGGTGGGAAACACGTATGAATCACCAAAACGTAGATAAAAAACTATTTCTACACTTTCGATAACCCAAAACTATCCTTGAATATACTATAACCCTCGAAAGTAGCCCTATACTTTAAAGAGTTTCCAAAAAAGATGTTCAGCAATCTAAAGGTCCAGAATGAATCGAATGGAACTTTGGAACCCGGGAGTTCCGATTCGGAACCGGGGTTCTAATGACAACACATCAGTCATGCCTAAAAACTGTCCTTTAATTGTCCTTGAATTCTCTCATCTAAGAATTGCATTTTGTTCTATGTAGGGGTCCCTTGTGCAAAGACAAATCACATTTGACTGAAGACTAATCTGCTTTGAGGAGCTGACACATGTGACTTATTGTGACTCCTATTACTCAGTATGTTCCTTTAGGCATAATTTTTGTGCGTTAGCAAGAGCAGGGAATATTGTAAGTCGGTAGCCAAATAAAAAACATACGGGTGTGAGACCCATTAGTAAATTCCATTTCATGACCGTAATGGTTTAATGTCTGGGTCTTACAAAGAATCCTTTGAGACCCAAATATGGCCAATGTCAACAAGAAGAAAGATCCTTTCTCATCCGTCTTTGCAGACAGAGAAGACGCAGACAATACCAAATATAAATGGCAACCTTTGACTTTTTGGCCCTCATAAGTTACAAACCTCACGCAATACAAACACAGAATATCAGGACTGGTGTTACATTACGCTTCACTTTTTATTTGATACCTGTGATACTCAACTCCCACTCGCATCTTCTTCTACCTTTAAATAGTACCCAGGGGTGAGGACCTAAACTGCAAAAAGTTTCAGCATTGTGAGGAAAAACTACATGTAAGCATTTCAACAATTCTGTATCCAGGGGTGTTGAAAACTTGGCGGTTTAGGTCCTGACTCGGGTGGTACATTGAAGGGTAACGGTGGTCTCTGTACAAGTGTCCTCTAATTTAAAAAAAACTCATCTCCTACCTTTCAAACAAGGCTAGGATGGTGTCTCTATCTTCTCTGGATCTTGAGATATAGACTTGTAAAGTACACTTCCCAGGCTGCCCTGTCTCTATGACTCTGTGACAGGCATGTGTCCGCATCACAACACACAAAACGTGTCTAAAAAATATTAATGGCTAGTTCTTGGGGGTTAAAGTGCATAAAAGCAGAGAACATAACCTCACCAATCAAGTAGTCAATTTTTATTATAACCCCCTGCTCTGATATTGTGCAGGATTAAATTACCATCCTCTATGATGCCATTAGTCGTATATTGCATAATAATAAACACAATGAGAATGGTCCATCGACAATAATACGGTACAAAGTCGAAATCGACCTGGAGTTGGTACATACGTACCACCATAATGTACACAATGCTGACAACTCTTCACCTATGCACTCCAAGGGTCCAACTGGAGTGCAGGTTTAGTTGTTAATTGAGACTAATAATTAAATCTCAATAGGGGGTAAAAATAAAAAAAATAAAATACAGGATGGAGGATTGGATGGTTGAAAGTATAGTATAGCAGTATGTAGTATACAAAGCATGTAGTATAGTATTGTAGTATAGTATTGTAATGTAGTATAGTATTGTAGTATATCCAGTATTGTAGTATAGTATAGCAGTATTGTAGAATTGTATAGTATGTAGTATGTAAAGAATTATAGAAGTATAGTATATTGCAGTATAGTAAAGAATTATAGTATAGTATTGTTAGTATAGTAAAGTATTAAGTAAAGAATTATAGTATAGTGAAGAATTATAGTATTGTGTATAGTATAGTATTTAGTATAGTAAAGAATTATAGTATAGTATTAAAGTACAGTAAAGGATTGTAGTATAGTATAGTATAGTATTCAAGGTTGAATAAAGAATAAGTCCATCCAGTCCAAACTACTCAGAGAAATACCCACATTTTCTGCTAACGTTGATCGAGAGGAAGGCAAAAAAAAAAAAAAAAAAAAAGGTAAAAAATTCCTTCGGCTCAACTTTATATATCAATACTAGTAACCTGCAACATTATTTTTTCTGTTATAAGGGAACGTATTCTAGAGTATGTTTCAAGGACTGACATAAGTAGTAACCAGCATGGATTTGGAGGAATAGATCTTGTCAAACTAACTTGCTTGGCTTTTATGAGGAAGTAGAAATTTAGACTCTGGCATAGCAGTAGATGTAGTATAAGTGGATTTTGCAAAGGTTTTGATACAGTCCTCCATAAGCGACTAATGTATAAGCTAAGGTCTGGTGGGCTGGGGAGGCACATTTGTACATGGATGAAAATTGGTTAATGAAAAGGATGCAGAGAGTAGTTGTTAATGGTGATATCATTATGGACTAAAGTGCTAAGAAGGGTGCCACAGGGTTCTGTGTTGGGGCCGCTTCTATTAAATCGGTTTATTAATGATTTGGAAGTGGGTATTGTCAGCAAGGTTTCTGTATTTGCTGATGAACAAAACTTTGTCGACCTTAAAAACGTCAGAAGATGTGCAATCGTTGCAGGGGGATCTAGATAGATTGTCCCATTGGGCTGCTAAGTGGCAGATGAGATTCAATGTTGAGAAATGTAAGGTGATGCTTTTGGACTTAAAATCCTTGGCTGCTTATACAATAAATGGCTCTGTTTAAGTGAATCCCTGTTGGAAAAGGATCTTGGGTTTTGGTAGATACAAATACTAAGGTAGCAAGTAGTGCCAGGTGGCAACAGCCAGAGCCAGCATGGCATTGTCTTGTATAAGAAGAGGTATGGATTTTAGGAAGGAAAATGTTATTCTCCCTCTTTACAAAGCATTGTAAGGCCTCATTTGGGATATGCAGTGCAATTTTGGAATCCTGTGTACAAAAAGGACATCTTTGAAATGGAAAGGTTCAGAGAGAGAGCAATTAAATTAATAAGGGTATTAGAGGAGCTGAATGTGAAGAGAGACTGTGGATATTCATTATGTACGGTGGAGAAAAGGCGCTTGTGTGGTGATATGATCACTGTATAAAACATTAACGGGCCATACAATAAACTATTGGGGCATTGTTACAATAGAGAGTATAATGCGTGGAAGAGTAGTGTTGTAAGGAGATGGGGTTGGGTTTTTAGAGAACTGGGCTGACTTTTCGTTGGCTACAGGCTCTTTAGTAGTGAACGGATTGCACCTCCGTGTTGTAATAAGAGTGCAAGAAAGCAATTAAACTAGCTAAAATAGAAAATGAAATACGGATTGCCGAACAAAGCAAGTCCAACCCCAAGATGTTTTTTAAGTATATAAATGGTAAAAAAATGAGGGACTGAGAATTGTGGGACCATTAAATAATGGAGCTGAGGTGGTTGTAGAGGATGCCGAAAAGGTAATTGCTAAACCGTTTTTTTACATCGGTTTTTACTGTTGAGAATCCTTACAGTAGGGATTGTAACAATGTGCAGGGAGGAAATGAAGAGTTTTCACATTGGATAACAGAGGATATGGTGCGGAATCCATTAGACAAAGTTAATATCAATAAAGCGCCAGGACCAGATGGATGCATCCTAGGATTTTTTAAAGAGCTTAGTTCAGTTCTAGCAAGACCATGTGTCTCATCTTTTCAGATTCGCTTTTGTCTGGGGATGTGCCGCTGGATTGGAAAAAAGCCAATGTAATACCAATATTCAAAAAAGGTAGTCGTTCACAGCCTGGTAACTATAGACCTGTAAGCCTAACATCAGTGGTAGGGAAGGTGATGGAAACTTTGTTAAGGGATCATATCCTTGACTTTGTCTCCAGAGATCATCTTATTAGTAGTAGTCAGCATGGATTTATGAGAAATAGATCATGCCAGACAAATTTAATTGGTTTTTATGAAGAGTGAGTAAGAAGTTAGATTCAGGCACGCTGTGGATGTGGATATTTGGATTGCAAAAGCCTTTGATACTGTGCCACATAGGCGACTAATGTATAAACTGAGGACTGTTGGCCTTGAAGAAAACATTTGTTCATGGATAGAGAACTGGTTATTGGACCGCAAACAGAGAGTGGTGGTTAATGGAGCTAAGTAGGCTAAAGTTCTAAGTGGAGGCCTGTCATGTCGGGGGAACAAGGCTAAACATTTGTATTGATGTGAGGGGAGACTGTCCTGCATTTTAATTTTTCAGAGCAGTCTAAATATCAATTAACTAAGCTGCCCTCACAAGCTTATCATTAAATAAATATTTGATCCTCCATATGAATATATCAAGTCAGGCAGCCCATGCAATCTCTGCAAAAGACAAAAACCTTATTTGTACATTTACTTAATTAAATAAAGGTCACATTCCCTGGTCTTCTCCTCCTACAGAAATTAGTTTTCTAGTGCAGAAACCCTTACCTTAGACTAAGGGCAAGTCCAACCCCATTATTAAAAGAATCCCCCATGCTGATGCTCTGTGTGCAGGAATCCAGAGGCTTACAGGAAACAGACGGAAATCTGCACTTCCAGTTTGATACTGGGACACCACAGGATTTCATAGTATGTGCTGGTGAGTGTTGGGAGCTATCGGAAGTTCCTCCTTACCGGCGGTGCTGGTAAGCCCCAAAATTTTCCCCCTACAAATTCCGCTGCTTCCCTGCAGGACAGACAGGGTGCCGCTCTGCGTCTTTTTCTCATGTCGCCTCATTAGCGAGACATCCCTGTTTATATTCAAATATAAACCCTGGAAAGATTATGTTACTATTGGTGATATGAACCACATTTTATAACATATATATAAACCCTGGAAAGACTGTTACTATTGATGATATGAACCACATTTATATACAAATATAAACCCTGGAAAGACTATGTTACTATTGGTGATATGACCACATTATATACAAATATAAACCCTGGAAAGACTATGTTACATTTGGTGATATGAATCACATGTATATACAAATTAAACCCTGGAAAGACTGTGTACTATTGGTGATATGAATGACATTTTTATACAAATATAACCTGGAAAGAATATGTGCTATTGGTGATATGAATGACAATTTTTATACAAATATAAACCCTGGAAAGACTGTTTTGCTATTGGTGATATGAACCACATTTATATACAATATAAACCCTGGAAAGACTGTGTTACTATTGGTAATATGAATGACATTTATATACAAATATGAACCCTGGAAAGATTATGTTACTATTGGTGATATGAATGATATTTATATGCAAATATAAACCCTGGAAAGACTATGTTACTATTGGTGATATGAATCACTTTATATACAAATAAAACCCTGAAAAGACTATGTTACTATTGGTGATATGAATCACATTATATCAAAATATAAACCTGGAAGACTATGTTACTATTGGTGATATGAATCACATTTATATACAAATATAAACCATGGAAAGACTATGTTGCTATTGGTGATATAAACACATTATATAAAAATATAAACCCTGGAAGACTATGTGCTATTGGTGATATGAACCACATTTGTATACAATATAAACCCTAGAAAGACTATGTTACTATTGGTGATATGAACCACATTTGTATACAAATATAAACCCTAGAAAGACTATGTTACTATTGGTGATGAATCACATTTATATACAAATATAAACCCTGAAAAGACTATGTTACTATTGGTGATATGAATCACATTTATATACAAATATAAACCCTGGAAAGACTATGTTACTATTGGTGATATGAATCACATTTATATACAATATAAACCCTGGAAAGACTATGTTACTATTGGTGATGAAACACATTATATACAAATATAAACCATGGAAAGACTATGTTGCTATTGGTGATATAACCACATTTAATAAAAATATAACCCTGGAAAGACTATGTTGTATTGGTGATATGAACCACATTGTGATACAAATATAAACCCTAGAAAGACATGTTACTATTGGTGATATGAACCACATTTGTATACAAATATAAACCCTAGAAAGACTATGTTGCTATTGGTGATATGAACCACATTTATATCAAAAATAAACCCTAGAAAGACTATGTTACTATTGGTGATATAAACCACATTTGCAGTTATTGTCATGCTTAGAAATTTAAAGCAAAGCCTCCTGGAATGTGACACAACCCCAAGATATTGCTGTCACAGCCACCCACCAAAAATCACAATCACGCTCATACCCCAACCATCAAGGCCATGTGTGTTACAGGTACACAAACCTACCCAGCATGCACAGCTGTACAATAAATAACTAATAATAATGACTGTTCATTCACTACCACATACAGGTAGGAATATAACAGAATACAATAGAATATAATATACCGGTAAAAATTTGTTCCTTAGTTCTAATTAGACCAACAGAGATTTAGCCAACGAATTAAGTATTGTTAAATTATAACAAAACAGTGCAAACCATAAACTACAGAAAATATAACAGCAAAAACACAACACAAGCTACAGTAACACAAAATGGGTTGAAAAAGTAAAATAATACTTATGGTAGTTCATTCCTAATGTACAGGATGAAATAGAGGAAGTGATCCTGTGAAAGATGGAGTCCAGAATTGTTGCCAGAGTTATTTGCCCTCAAAATAAAGCGATGTGATGTCAGTGTGGGTACAGTCCTGTGCGCACGTGGCGTCACCTTGTGCGGGCATGGCGAGATGACTTCACATGCACATGTCCCTGCACGCAATGATGTGACATCACGCCCGTGCACTGTGATGTCATGTGCATGCACGGAGCACACGGCGCAACGGGCATTAACAATTGTGGCTAACCATTCAGGAGGCAGCTATAAATCTCAGAGGGGTGGAGTAACTATACACCTAAGACAAGTAAGATGTCAGCAACTTTAAACCTACAAAGGTAGGCTTAGAGGGGAGAAAATATGGCAAATGTATTTTTAAAGCTGCAGCTTCCAATTGAGCATAGCTTCATTTTACAGTGCACTTATCCTTTAAAAACAGTCTAGGATAATTTTGGTCGCAAAAAGATATGAATCCCAATACACAAACACATAGTTATGAACGGGATGAAGCTAGATGAATTCCAGGGTTGCGATTACCCCCCATAGAGTCAGGGTCTGGAGTCTGTATAGTACCTGGGAAATAACAGAACCACAGGATGTCCTTTTATCCTGCTAACTATTCCTAACAAAGTTACCTGTTGGTTCTACATTAAACAAATACACAAAATACCTTGTACAGACAGACAATATACCTTAAAGAGGCAGGGACTTGAGAAGCATATAAATAATACACAATAATAATAATAATTAGGTAGGTCTCGGTTATAAACAGAACATTTTACAAATGGCAGCTTAGCAAAGAGCAATTATCATTAACAAAATGCAGGTTTACTTTATTTTTGTAGTATTAAAATCTCTTCCTCTTTCAAGACATCAAGACAAATTTGAGTCAAGAAAATAAATTTGTTAAGCAAACCCTCCTAAATATGTCCAATCAGATAAAGAAAGAGGAAAATTATTCTGACATGATGCGGAGTATAAAGAAAGAAATATCAAATCTAGGGTACCGTTTACTGCAAAAGGATGCACCAGGGAGCAAAGCACAGGTATGTGTATAAAACGTTATAACTCACTATAGCTCTGCTTTAAGGGTTAAAGGGTATCTCCACTGGTAGAATACATTTTGTATATAATTTATTGAAGAAAAGGTGGTAAAGGAGCTCTGTCTTACCTCCCGTTCTTTAATAAAATGTGCAGGGGCTGGGAATGAAGTAGAGAACTTACCTGATCTCTCACGCCTTTACCTCCTGTTGGGTTTAATGAAGTTAACTGCCTTCAATTGTTAGTGGGAAACCAATTGGAAAAACATAAGAATTCCCACTAACAAGAAGCTTTTCCAAATTCTTTTCAGTGTTTATAAGCAGAGTTTATACAATTGGGATCATTGTGGACATTGTGGGATCATTGTGGACTGGCCTAGAGGTCGTGTCATGGCAGTTTGTGTCAACATGGGAGCCTCTTCATATACTGCTGGAAAACCAGACCGGAGATCAAGATGCGTAATTAAAACAAAAAGGATTATAGGGAGATTGCCAAAATATTACAATTTTACAATGAGCTTTAACTGAACCATATCACATTACATACATTTTCTGCAGCATGAATCAGTTACACAAATAGTTCAATTCCATAAAATATACAAAACCTTCATATACCGTGTGCACCTTCTGAGAAAAATTTATTCACTGCTTTTCTTCAGTGATTACAGCCAGCTCTCAGCTCAACCTTCTGGCTGTTTTCCAAAAGTAAGGCATGGTCACGTAACTTGTTATGTAAAGGTGCAATTATCTGGTTTGACCACTAGAGACCATAATATATACAGTATATTATAAACCCTATACACTTGCATTTGTTATCAACACTTTACAATATTATTACAATAATTATAAAGAAAAAGCAAACAAAACATTTTCTTGATATTTAGCGACAGCTACAGAGTCCAGTCCGACACTGCTTGTGAGGGCAGGATCTGAGCATGGATCTAAGCTATCCCCACATCCCAAACCTGATAGTATCTGTGGAGTTGTCCCCTGTGGGTGTTCATGGTGAAACATGAACACCCAGTACCTAGGGTGTGGGGTAAAGTCCTCACCCTGGATACTAATAACAGACAGAAGAGGAGGGGAGTGAGAAAGATAATTATGATTGTCCTTTAACAAGGATAACACTGCCCTAGATTGCCTGCAATGTTGCTTCTTTCACTGGTGTTTTAGACCTTTTGGACGAGAATGCTGTATAGGTAAGCATAAGCTGACGTTCATTTGGGATGTTTTCATGGTTACTTTCCCTTTAGGAAACTGCAGGTGGTAGAAACAAAGATCTCCCCAAAGTCTCCAGCGCTAAAAGGAACATTGAGGAAAAGCCACAAAAACCCAAAAAGAGCAGCAATCCAAAGCAAGCAGTAAAACCTCCTCTCCTGCCGGGAGTCCACCGAGGAATTATCTACTATAAAGCAGGAACAACAGAAGGAGGCGGCAGATTTTGGTGCAGGAACAGAGGTAATGGGCAAAACCTATTTAAAGGGGAACTGTGGTCTCCAAACTGTGGTCTTCTGTGCATAGATGACAAGGACAAGGTTTTTCAGTGGAGATATCCTTTAAAACAACAGATGTGGAGGGGGGTGAGTCAGGAGCCGGCCTTCAATCTCACAGGGGGGCAGGCCCAGGCTACTGCAGTTACTCCCCTGTATTCTAGGTTTAATATCTTCAACAATTCCCATGGTCACATGGGCAAGAAGAAGAAAGGTCAGGCATTCTATAATTAAGAGCAGTCTGGGATCTATAAAATTTTTGCCTTCAAATAAAGGAAACCATGTGACAATCCTTTCAGACAAATCTACATAAAGAAACAAACAGGTACTAGGAGCAAAACATTGTTGTGTCTTCAATTTTAAACCTGGTAGTGCATCACAGCTGTTTATTTGCCAGGGTTACAAAATACAGTAGCAGACGATTTACAGTAGTTGGTGGCCACATTCCTGTGTGCATCCATGCATATGGCATACCGTTTGATTCAGGACATGTGGGAGATTTACATCTAGTGGGTTTATTTAATTTGTGGGGGCATTTCCAAGGTTTCCTTTAAAAAAAGAGTATGCTGTTCAAATTACAGTGCACTTTGCTTGTGAAGGTTCTCATTCATCCAGGTCATGGTATATCTGTTGTATTCAATTAGATCAACTGGACTTGAAATGTAGTTCTTGAAGACGTTTCGCTAGTCATCCGACTGGCTTTCTCAATTCAGAATGACTTGTACAAGAATCTGTGGCAATTATGTACCCTGGAAAATGCCAATTAGCATATCACAGCCAGGTGTTAAGGGTGTGATTGGATAGTGGCTAAGAGGTGTTATAGGAACGCCCAGAGTAAGGTGTTAAAACAGCATTGTACATGGCAGACATTTGGTGTCGAACCCCCCCACCTCTATTTAGGCTTGGTTTCTTTCTTTTCACATAAATGGCCTCCTTAACACCTCTCTTGAACCAGTCACGTTCCTTCGCCAGTATATTAACATTACAATCTTCAAAGGTATGTCTTTATCCTTAAGATACAGATACACGGCTGAGTCTTGACCCGAGGATTGGCTCTTCTGTGCTGGGCCATACGTTGATGCAAGCCTAAATAGAGGTGGGGGGGTTCGACACCAACTGTCTGCCATGTACAATGCTGTTTTAACACCTTACTCTGGGCATTCCTATAACACCTCTTAGCCACTATCCAATCACACCCTTAACACCTGGCTGTGATATGCTAATTGGGATTTTCCAGGGTACATAATTGCCACAGATTCTTGTACAAGTCATTCTGAATTGAGAAAGCCAGTCGGATGACTAGCGAAACGTCTTCAAGACACCATTTCAAGTCCAGTTGATCTAATTGAATACAACAGATATACAGTGCACTTTAATTTTTTTCCCCCTGTAATTGAACCTGCGCATGCATCCCATTTGAGTTAGTGGCCATGTCTCTGTGTGCACCCACACATATAGCATACCATTTGATGCAGGACATGTAGGAGATTGACATTTTTTTTTTTTGTCAAGCGGATTTAACCTTTGAATTGTCTTATTGTATTTTTTCACAAATCTAAAAGCATGGAGTTTTATCGGTTACTGCATCTTGAATTCTTCATGTATGTATGAAAGTATGACACTGTTACGTAGCTTAAGGTGTGTAGATTCCTATTTTATTTTTTCACAAAATCTAAAGCATGGAGTTTTATCGGTTACTGCATCTGGAATTCTTCATGTATGTATGAAAGTATGACACTGTTACGTAGCTTAAGGTGTGTAGATTCCAAAAATATATAGTTTGTGGGGGTAATTCCAAGTTTCGGAGCAGTTTCCTTTTAAAGGTATAAGGCAGGGGTGTCTCTATGGTTTTTGCCACCTGAGCCAAGCCCTGATTGCTGCTATATGCGGAGTGTGTGGGCGTGGCTTTGTCGGTGGGAGTGCTTCTAGCCATTTTGTCATTTTGAACTTGGCACCATTTATTTGTAGTTTCTTCAAATAGACATTTATCCACATCATAATTCCAGAAAAATAAAGAATTTTGTCCAAAAGTACCTGCCACCACATCAAGGTTCCTTTTAATAGGGCCCTAACTTACCACTTTCAGCTCTACAGTAGAGCAATTGCATTGTTGGTAAGCCACAAACATTTTTTGATTTAAAAGCAAACATTTGCTAACTTAGTCGCAAGGACTAAATCAGTAGAAAAGTCAGGAATAGCTTCTGAATAGAATACATCTTCGCTTTCATTTTAGAGTTTGTTGATGAGGTCTTTTTCAACTTTAGGCTCCAGAGAGGTTTTGGGCTATGCCAATAAACAACAAACCAAGAAACTAAAAACGACTCCAGCAACTGGGACTAAATGCCCCAAATGTTATAAGACAGACTCACATTCTCTGGAATAATATGGCAATCACACATGTCCAGCCATGAGAACCATTTCAGTATTTAACAGGATCTCTTATAGCACTGGGCTCGTCACATTAATCCAGAGATTAAGTCTCAGCTATTCTAAGTGGTGTCGCTTGACTACTATGATTTTTTAAACAGTTGTGGGGTTCTGTTTCACATTCCTAGGTCAGATGTTTGTCAGCCATTAGAGGCTACTGTGGGCAAACCAAGCTATTTTCAGGGTCTAACTGATCAGATATTAAGGGGGGAGATGAAATATATTTCTCTATCGCAACCTACGTGCACTCGTTTCTGCAATGTATTATTTACATTGCGACTGTTAATACATTGCAAAAGCGCTAGCGGTAAGTTTCGACCTTTTGCGTGTATTTTAAAGACACCATTGAAGAGGCAAAAATTGTTGCGCAAAAAACTAGCGCAAAAACCGGTGCAAAATTTATTGCATCACTTGTTGACATGGAGCAGGCAGTGCAAAACCTTCGTTAACACGTTAGTACATACGTTAGCGTGATTTTATCGTTTATTTTCTCGTTAGCGCAGGATATTGCATCTCCCTGTAAGTCTCTTGTTTTCATTAGGTATCTCCTGAATTTTTCTTCTGTCTTTGCTAAAATAAAAAAAATAGAAAAATAAAAATACAGTATTAAAAACAAACTGCAAATTTTATCTATCCAATAGCCATTGATTTTTCTATTGAGGAAATAATTTGTGAAAGTTAAGTTTATTTTTAAATGCATTTTGGAACTTACGTTTTAAACCAGCCGTTCTGAGGTTTTCGAAATCGGCATATGTACGAAAATCCTCAAACGTACGAGAATTTCGGGGCTGTTTTCTTTGAGAAAGGTTAGGCTGTTCAAATTACAGAGCATTTTGATTTCTTTTTTTGTATTGCACTTGTGCATTCTACACAAAAAGTATTTTTTGGTTCATCTGTCAGCTATGGGGAACTCCAAGAGCAGTTCTCATGGCATCCTAACTACGCAAGTGTCAAAGATTTTATTCAAGAACACTAACGCAATAGGTACGGAAACTATACTTCATAGGATTGTAGATTTGATTTTACTGTCCAGAAAGACGTCCACGCCAAATCAATATATAGTATGTTCGCAATTTGTTAGGTTTTGTGAAAATCTTACTATAAACCTAGATTGTCTTTTGGAAGATATAACTCTTATTTTTAAATTTCCAATTAAATAAATCACATGGATCTAAGGGACAGCGTGGTCCTCCCATTGGTTTGCCCATCCAGTAGGTCTCTGCACCTCTTACTACTTGGAAAGGAACACAGCAGTAAGGCCACCTGGCACATTGGTACTACCTGCTGTACCCTCAGGATGAGCATCTAGCAGTTTAAGTCCTTTCTCTGGGTACAGCTTGGGAGGAGGTGGTGTTTTGCTTTCCGTCTGCCTTTAAAACACTCACAATGTTTTGGGTCCCTGTTACCTTAAATGGATCAGCTGGTGGAGAATAGTACTAAGTTCCTGTTCTCTGTTTGGGTCCTGGGTGTTATGGAAAAATAGAATACTTACATGCTAATTAAGTTATTCCAGGGCACCTTTACAGATATCTTTAGGGTTTCTTGAAATATGTATTAGTTTAGTCATGTCCTTTTAACTTTACTGATTTGTATCACTAGAGGTGAAGTTATGGGACCCCCCACTCAAGGGAACAAGATGATAAAGCAAAAGGAGACAAGAGAGAATTGTCCGTCTTCAAATAGGAAAGGATCGAGACCATTGAAAGAATTCCACCAACAACCATTCCACACGTTTACCACTGACCACTGGCCATACAACTAATAGTACCATCATTGCCCCAACCATGGACTATCCACTGACTACTTCTCCACTGCCTCCAATCTGTAGCTGAGAATAATAATAGAGGTAATAAAGTAATATACATAATATAGGCAATAAAGCTTGTACTCCCAGTGTATTATGTTCTATAATGAGCTCTTAATAAAACAAAATACTTAAAGGGTATTTGACCCCCAAAACAAAAACCGTTAAAAGTTGAGGAATCCCCCCAACCCTAGACCTTGCTAGATTTCAAAATCTAAAATCATCTGCTAAAGGAACTTACAGACCTCGTTCCTGGCCTATTCTGCTGCTCTTCTGCATGGATCAGCCAAAGGGGTGGGACAGCAGCTACAACTGTGATTGGCTGACACTCTAGAGTTGGAGGGCTTTCTTACCTTTAATGGATTTTTGCTTTTGCCTCGGACGTGATACAGCTACCAAAAGGGATCCAGAGGGAGGAAGGGAGATGAGCTTCACTGAGCATGACACAAACCTCTCAGAGGCACAGGAAAAGGCAGATAAGATTAAACCAGAGGCTTCCTAACACTAAATAGTGGACTCAACGGTGGGTGGGAATCAGCACAACGAAAGTTAGCTTTTACCATTGCAGTTAGATAGCATCTGATTGGTTGCTACAGATTATTAGCATGACAGAAAAATAATTTTCTATGTAAATACAGCCAGATGTTATCAGTATTAAAAAAACAAGAATATTTCACATTGGGACATATTTATAAATCGGGGATTAAACTCGCGGTAACCTAATCAATAGCGGTAGCGCCAGTTTAACCCCTTCTTACACATGAAAGAATTTGGCATAATTTACTATATTTATTGCATAAATTATCTCTTTCTCTTGTAGTCAGAGAAGTTGAGTGTGACAGCACCATAGATTCTGTAGAGACTCCGAAGGAACATCATAGTTATGGGCGCAATGAAGGAGCATGGATGAAAAATCCCACAGTTAAGGAGGAAAAGATCTATGTTACCAACATACTATGGAAATAACCTAATAGAGTTCCGATCCCTGGAAAACTTTAAGCAAGGTAGGACTGAAAATGCATAGCACCCTTAATGGGCAAGTCAAATGAAAAGGGCAAATCACTACCAGTTGTAAGACTAACCTGAAATGCTGCCTGATGTTGTTACCTTTCTTGTTTTTAAAGGAAATTCAGTGCAAATAGATACAAGAAAAAGGAGCAGTATTTTCCCATTCTATTGACCTTAATCTGCCCATTCAGCATTTTGTCTGCATATAAATAAATGCTACCAAAATACTGACTTGTTTGTAAGACCTCTTATAGGAGACAGTTATGGTCTTGCCCTTGACCCAGCGCTGGGTTGATTCAATTGCTCAGTAGAGATCTGAGCTGTTTGACCCATCCAACAGCCAATCAGAAATTACGGTTAGGAACATTCCAAGGAAGTGATGCATCCTGGGAAGAAGGACCGTTAGAACCTGAAATGGCAGCCCACTAATGTCAACAGCAGGAAATAGCAAGGTTATACATAATGGATTTTCAAAATGGAAAAGAATATGTAGAATAACTAGGTATGCAAAATAAACTAAGAATTTTTATAAGAATGATATTTTCCACTGAACTTTCCCGTTAAGTTAGCAGCTGTCAGTCATGGTGTGTAACAGATGACATCACAGCCAATGATTGAACACTATTCCCCTAGCTGCCTTCTCTGAGCATGTAAAAGCTTTCTAAAAAAGCTTGGAGAGTTTGAAGAGGAGGCAGAGACCTTTTGAGAGACAGGGGGAAGGGGAAAACATAATTTAACTGTATAAAGATTAGCCCTACATCAGCTTCCTAACTATTATACTTATATATAACTATTGTAGTTTTAGGTTTTGGGGCTAATTTACATATATGACATTTTTTATTTGAGGGGTGAACATGCCCTTTAATAATTAGGTAGTAATTATAAAACTTTCAGGGTTATTCAATAAAAGTTCTTACCGTTTAAAATGGTGCTGATTTTGCCCCAACCAATCAGATGTTAGCTTTCAAATGTTAAATAACATCTGATCGGTTGGGGCAAAATTAGCACCATTTTAAACGATAAGAACTTTTGAATCTCCCTGTGTATGTTTTACATAGTCTTGCACACCCAACAAGTAATCCACCTACATCTGCTAGATTAGATTCTTGTGTTGGTGTCATAACTGCCTGTCTATAAACAGCAGTGTGGTTCTTATTCACTTGAGTAAGACCAAGTACATCTCACCAACTTTAAAGGACCAAGTACATCTCCACCACCTTTAAAGGCCAAGTACATCTCACCACCTTTAAAGGACCAAGTACATCTCACCACCTTTAAAGGGACCAAGTACATCTCACCACCTTTAAAGGACCAAGTACATCTCAACACTTTTAAAGGACCAAGTCTTAAACTATATGTAGTTTAGTAAATACAAATGGGGCATCTTGGAAATGGAAGGAGTTCAGAGAAGAGCAACAAGTAGCTTGACTATGCAGGCAGATTAGACACATTAGGGCTGTTATATATAGGAGAAGCGACATTTGCGTTGGGATATGATCACTTTATACAAATATATTAATGGACCTTACAATAAACTCTCTGGTGCATTGCTCACTAATAGGACATATCAGAGGACATATGGACATCCTTTAAGATTCAAAGAAAAGAAGTTTCATCCTCAGGTTTGGAAAGGTTTCTTTACAGTGAGAATGGTAAAACTGTGGAACTGGCTTCCAGAAGATGTGGTAATGGCAAGGTCACCGAATAGCTTTAAAAGTGGACAACATAAGTTTCTAAAACTAAATAATATTGAGAATTACTGGTATTAATACATATACTGCAGTTCTGGTTGGTACAGGGATACTATATAATATTGAGAATTGCTGGTATTAATACATATACTGCAGTTCTGGTTGGTACAGGGATACTGTATCATATTGAGAATTACTGGTATTAATACATATACTGTAGTTTTGGTTGGTACAGGGATACTATATAATATTGAGAATTATGGTATTAATACATTTACTGTAGTTCTGGTTGGTACAGGGATACTATATAATACTGGGCATTAATGGTACTAATACATATACTGTAGTTCTGGTTGGTACGGGGAGATGCTATATAATATTGAGAATTACTGGTATTAATACATATATTGTAGTTCTGGTTGGTACGGGGATGCTATATAATATTGAGAATTACTGGTATTAATACATAAACTGTAGTTCTGGTTGGTACAGGGATACTATATAACATTGAGAATTACTGGTATTAATACATAAACTGTAGTTCTAGTTGATCCGGGGATACTTTCCAATTTTTCAATAGCCATTTGGAGTCCCATTTTTAGTTGTTTATTTTTATTTTGTGCCTTCCTCTGGATCAACTGTTAGGTAGGGTTATGAAATAGCATGTAAAGGTTGGACTAGATGGACATATGCTTTATTCAACCTCAATTACTATGTTACTATAGTTTAGTTTTAAGGTTGAATAAAGACATACGTCTGTCCAGTCCAAACCTACTCAGTATACCCACATTTCCTGTATAACCGTTGATCCAGGGGAAGGCAAATAAAACACACCAGAACTATGAAGGGGAAAACAATTCCTTCCTGACTCCTGGCAATCGGAAAATATCCCTGGATCAACACTACTTTATGTAATAAAAGCAGTAACCTGCATCATTCCTTGTATTTTAAAATCTTATGCAGCTTTTTTTTAAAACCATCAAATGAACTTGCCATCACAACATCCAATGGGGGACAGTTCCATAGCTTTATTGTTTTCACACTGAAAAACCCATTCAGAACTTGAAGAGTAAACTTTAAGGGATGTCCACGTGTCCTCTGACATGTTCTATTGGTGAACAATGCCCCAGATAGTTTATTGTATGGCCCGTTAATGTATTTATACACAGTAATCATATCCCCACGCAAGCACCTTTTCTCTAGTGTCCATAACTGTAATTTATCCAATCTGTCTTCATATTCAAGCTCCCTCATTCCCTTTATTAATTTAGTTGCCCTTCTCTGAACCTTTTCCATTTCCAATATGTCCTTTTTTTCACAGGATTCCATAATTGCACAGCATATTCAAAATGAGGCCTTACCAATGCTTTGTATTGTTGGTGGATTGGTTGATAGATTGTTGGTGGAATGTTTAGTAGATTGTTGCTGGATTGATTGATAGATTGTTTGTAGATTGTTGCTGGATTGATTGATAAATGGTTGGTGGATTGATTGTTAGATGGTTGGTAGACTGATGGTGGATTGGTTGGTAGATTGATGATGGATTGATGGTGATTGGTTGGTAGATTGATGGTAGATTGTTGGTGGATTGATTGGTATTAGTATATTTATTAGTATACATAACACCCCCATATTATAAATAACACCCCCATAGTATAAATAGCACCTCCATAGTATAAATAATACCCCCATGGTGTGAATAACCCCCATCATGGTATAAATAGCACTCCCATAGTGTATATATAGCACCCCATAGTATAAATAGCACCCCATAGCATATATAGCACTGCCATAGTACATATAGCACCCCATAGTATATATAGCACCCCTATGGTATATATAACACCCCCATAGTATATATAACACCCCCATATTATATTTAACACCCCCTATAGTATATAGAGTACCCACCATAGTATATATAGCACCCACCATAGTATATATAACACCCCCCATTGTATATATAACACCCCCATAGTATATATAACACCCCCATAATATATATAACACCCCCATAGTATATATAACACATCATAGTATATATAACACCCCCAATATTATATATAGCACCCATAATAGTATATATAACACCCCCCATAATATATATAATACCTTCCATAGTATATATAGCACGCCCCATAGTATATATAACAATCTCACCTCCCTAAGCAAAACATGACACTGTTCCAACACCCAATAAAGTCTCTCCCACCCCCAGTAAAATAAAAGTCCATAACCACATTAGACAGTGCTTCAGGGCTTATCTCCCAGCTATTTTTTTGCTGCAGTTTAAACTTACTGACAGTTTCCAGCTACCTGCCGAGAGTGCTTAGTGGTCACTGACCGGACTGGAAATGTGCAGGAAATCAGCTGTTCTTTGTTCTTTCCTTGTAACTTGCATGCGGTTTAGCATTTTCAGGCGCGAATGGGTATTTATTGCCAACAGATTCTTGCACAAGTCATTCTGAATTGAGAGATCCAGTCAAAAGATTAGGGAAACGTTTTCAATAACTAAACTTCAAGTTCGGTTGATCTAACTGAATATTATTGAAGATTTATATAGCCCCAACATCTTCCGTAGCGCTTTACAATTACATGTATACATTCACATCAGGCCCTGCCCTCAAGAGCTTACAATCTAAGCACAATAATTTGGCACATAAAATCAGTATGTCTTTATGATTGTGGGGGAAACCGGAGTGCCCAGAGGAAACCCACTCAAGCACAGGGAGAACATACAAACTCCTTGCAGATGTGTCCAAGTAGGAATTCAAACTCGGTGCTAACCACTGAGCCATTGTGCTACCCGTGCTGTACCACAGATACACCATAACCTGGATGAATGAAACCTTCACAGACGTACTAAATCCATATTCCACAAACAATTATTAATTATGATTATGATCATTTAATTATTTCACCCACTTTAAAAAACAAAACAAATTAAAATGTTTTTCAGGTCGCTGGAGTAATCTGTATAAAGTCCCTTACAACTGGATTGGAACAGGACATGTGGTGTTCCAAGGTTCCTTTTTACTACAACAGAGCCTTCACTAAAAACATTATCAAGTACGATTTAAAGCAGCGTTTTGTGGCTGCCTGGACCCAGCTGCACGATGTGGTGTATGAAGATACCACCCCATGGAAGTGGAGAGGTCATTCCGATATTGATTATGGGTAATCTACCCATCTGTGGATTACGATGATTCGCAGCAGGAGATTATCATTATTAGCAAGCTCGATCCTATAGATTTATCCATTAAGAAGGAGACCACCTGGAAAACCAGTCTCAAACGCAACTCCTATGGAAATTGCTTTATTGTTTGCGGAATCCTTTATGCAGTGAATGTGTACAATGAAAGGGAAGGCTTTATTTCCTATGCATATGATACTCACACTGGCACTGAAGCAGCTACAAATTTACCTTTTATTAATAAGTATGCCTTCACAACACAAATAGACTATAACCCCAAAGAGAAAGTCCTTTATGCCTGGGACAATGGACATCAGTTAACATACAAAGTGCATTTCGCTGCCTAAAAGAATATGATGTTGGCAAAACGTGTGACGGGCCCTAAATTTACCCACAAGCCATTCTGGGCTATGTAACGGAGGCCATTATCGGTACGTTTTGCGGCTGTTGGTAAACTGCAAATCAGTCAAAAGTTAGTCAATCATATTGATACATTACTCAACCTCCGCACTTTCCATCTTAAAGGGTATCTCCACTGCTTTAAATACATTTTTGTAGTCAGTTTTATTGAAGAACAGGTGGTAAAGGAGCCGTGTCTTACCTCCCGTTCTTGAATAAAACGTGCAGGAGCCGGGAATGAAGTTACCTGTCTCTAGCTCCTCCGCGGCGTTCTCTGACAAGTCCCGATGGACTTGCATCTCGCACTAAATCCGTCAGAACTTGTCAGAGGACACAGAGGAGGAGAGAGGGTGATCAGGTAAGTGTCTCTAAACTTCGTTCCCGGCTCCTGCAGGTTTTATTTAAGAACGGGAGGTAAGACACAGCTCCTTTACCTCACGTTGTTCAATAAAACGGACTACAAAAAATGTATTTTACCAGTGGAGATACCCTTTAAAGTCACACTTACTCTTGCTTCATCTTCGCTAACAGGTTTAATGTGACTTTAAAATGGAAAACTGTGATGTCAGAATATCCAGGAATACAGGTGTATAGTGTGTCAATACATATGTGTTTTTAGCTGCAATATACATTGATGTAGGAGAGGTGTCAGGTGGGCACACTCCTTATATAAACTGGACTGTTAAGAACTAAACTTCACCCTGGATGAACTGGAAACCTTCACAACCTTCAGTTGACTTTCTCTGATTGATGATCAGATTTGTATGTAAAGTTTGATGGACAATTGGGTTTTTTTTCATTATAAAATAACTACAATATATATCATGTCCATTATATTTATCTTTTCTTTATTCCTCCATTATTTTGTCTTTCCCTCATTCCATTCTGATTTTCCCCACATTATAACATTTCGTCCCTTTCCTCATAGTGTATTCTGTATCTTGTTTTATCTGTTCTATAATGTTATCCCTCCTTCATATAACAATCTGCTCGTTTTCACCTTATTCCTTCCTGCTCTCCTTCCCAGTGTTCCCCCTAACTTCAAATTGTCTGTGTGCACAGAAATATATTTTCTACACGCATACAAAATGTAATTTTGTGCACTACACACCGCAGCACATATATTCAAGCAGGTTTTCGTGCGCGCACCACTTTAACCTGTGTATGGGGGCCTTCAGATATTTTCAAATAAGAACTCTATAAAATAATAAACACAAAGACGTACACTACTTGGTACTATAAGGATGACCGAAGAGCAGATTGGGGAGACTCAATCATAGAGGGATGACTGGAAGATGAAACACCCTGGGATTACACCACATGGTACAGACAACTATTGGACAGTAAATGTGTGCCATTTTAATCATAATAAAAAGAAAGGCTGTTTTCAAAGGGGGAGGTGCTCTGAGGGCCGATGGGGAAACAGAATTGTTTAAACATAAATAAAGTGTATGAAATAAATTTAAGCTTATAAGGGGCCCATGAAAATCACAAGAATGCGCTGTAGCACTGTAGGTGAGTATATAAAAAAATTCCAAACTTTATTTCCAAAAATATTTAAAAAAACATTGTGCAGATGGTGATCTAGCAAATCACAGATGTAGAAAAATGACAGGGCTACCCTGATGCGTTTCGGACTTCTAGAGAGTCCTTAATCATAGGTAATACCACATTGCATCTTCCCTCTTTTTTAAAAAACTGTCCTCCAATTAAAAGCAAGTGTTTGACCACTCCCACAATTTTCTATTAAGCCCTTCTTGCATAGTCCAACTGTTATACCATTTGTACTAATAAGACATCTTTCCTCTATTGGAATATACAAAATAACTACCTAAATTTATATATAAAAGCAGGATGTACTGATATATATACATATATACATGTTACAGACTCATTTATCAAAATTGTCTCGCAAAACATCATATCAAAAAACGATGTATGATTAACATTGACCATTTACAGAATTGTTTCACTGAATTCCTACAATTATACTTATCATATTGATCCAACAGTTCAAAAAATAAGAGAAATATCCCATTTGTGAATTAACCCCTTTGGAACCCTACAGTCTAATTCAAGTATCCAATATGACTCCCTCCTGTTTAACAATTCTATTATAATCTTCTCATCTTGATTTCTTTACTATTTTCTCAATCCCCTGTACCTTACAATATTTCAAATTTCCTGACAAACACCAATTCAAGATCCCCTTTTCAATATAGGGAAATTACATAGAAGGATGTGGCATATTTTATCAAATTCTTCACTATATTCCGTTACGAATGTTGGAGCCATACCTGTAGTTTTCAATTTATTCACATCCCTCGATTTATCGTGAAATACGAGATCTCACCTGTCCTTTCTATGATACGTAGCATAGGCTTTATTAACATCTCTCTCATTATATCCTCTAGCCAAGAATCTCTCTTGTAGATCTTTAGCTGCTTTCTCAAATGACTGTTCTGTCGAGCAGTTTCGCCGTATTTGTGCGAACTGACCCATTGGGACACCCTTGAATGTGTGTCTGGGATGACAGCTAGATGCTATAAGGGACCCATGCCACCCTATCATGTTACCTATATGCTCCTTAATAACCTTTCCTGTTCTAGAAAGCCCAAAGCAGCTGTAATCACAAAAAATAGGGGAATATGCACTTTGGCAAGAGGTGCCAAAGTTTGCCAATGCTATTAAAAGACAATTATACACGCCTTCCCATCGCTACTTTTCCTCTAAAGCTGCATAGTACGCAGCATGAAGGCCTAAATTGCTAAGTTCTCACCTCTGAGTACTTTACCTAACAGCCGCAATAATGTGAGTGACAGTACGCTATGCAGCCAATGGGATGACAAGCTCCTGATCCTCCTCTCTGCTAGAGATGGACTAGAACTCGAGCCCGAGTTCAAGTCGAACTTAACAAGTCCGAACAGACTCTGACATTTTGAACTATCCCAGACCCGGATTTCTTGGACTTTCCAGACTCGCGGCTGTACTTTCGATAATTATCGAATTTACGTGCTGTTCCCTAACCCTAGAATGCATCGTTTTCTAACCCTCGAAAATATCATTAGGTAACACTCGAATTTCCCGTAACCCTTGAATGTATCGATTGTTTTCGGTAACCCTCGAATGTATGGTTCGTTTTCGCTAACCCTAGAATGTATCGGATGCTAACCCTCAAAAGTATCATTAGGTAACCCATCCAATTTCCCGTAACCCTCGTATGTATCGATCATTTTCGGTAACCCTCGAATGTATGGTTAGTTTTCACTAACCCTAGAATGTATCGGACACTAACCCTCAAAAGTATCATTTGGTAACCCTCGAATTGGCCATAACACTCAAATTTAGCTTGCGCAAAACCAGCAATTTCCCGATTGTGAAGTAAAAAGTGTTAAAACAGGTTTTGGTGATAGTGATATGTTCCCCAGACCATTTCCCAGGTGCTACAGCCATTTACAGCTAGTTACCTTTGTTATCTTATAAGTAAATCATCCAAACTTTTTCTCTAAATTTCGAAAACTAACCAAACTTTATGATGTTCGTCCATCTCTACTCTCTGCCAGTGTCTGTGACAGTTTGCTATGCAGCCAATGGGAAGACACGTTCCCGATCCTCCTCTCTGCCACTGTCTGTGACAGTTCGCTATGCAGCCAATGGGAAGACATGCTCACAATTCTCCTAGCTTTCCCGAATGTCGGACGAGTGCTCATTCCAGAAAGAGGGAAAATTTCCCCCACCCGCGGTAGACTCCCAATAGGGGAGTCTGCCGCGGCAGAAGGAAACACACATGTGAGGGGAGACTGCCTGCATTTTAATTTTTCAGAGCAGTCTAAATATCAATTAACTAAGCTGCCCTACAGCTTATCATTAAATAAATATTTGATCCTCCATATGATATATCAAGTCAGGCAGCCCATGCAATCTCTGCAAAAGACAAAACCTTATTTGTACATTTACTTTAATTTAAATAAAGGTCACATTCCCTGGTCTTTCTCCCCTCCTACAGAAATTAGTTTTCTAGTGCAGAAACCCTTACCTTAGACTTAAGGGCAAGTCCAACCCCATTATTAAAATTGAATCCCCCATGCTGATGCTCTGTGTGCAGGAATCCAGAGGCTTACAGGAAACAGACGGAAATCTGCACTTCAGTTTGATACTGGACACCACAGGATTTCATAGTATGTGCTGGTGAGTGTTGGGAGCTATCGGAAGTTCCTCCTTCCGGCGGTGCTGGTAAGCCCCAAAATTTTCCCCCTACAAAATTCCGCTGCTTCCCTGCAGGACAGACAGGGTGCCGCTCTGCGTCTTTTTCTCATGTCGCCTCATTAGCGAGACATCCCTGTTTATATTCAAATATAAACCCTGGAAAGATTATGTTACTATGGTGATATGAACCACATTTATATACATATATTAAACCCTGAAAGACTGTTACTATTGATGATTGAACCACACTTTATATACAATATAAAACCCTGGAAGACTATGTTACTATTGGTGATATGAACCACATTATATACAAATATAAACCCTGGAAAGACTATGTTACTATTGGTGATATGAATCACATGTATATACAAATTAAACCCTGGAAAGACTGTGTTACTATTGGTGATATGAATGACATTTTTATACAATATAAACCCTGGAAAGAATATGTTGCTATTGGTGATATGAATGACATTTTACAAATATAAACCCTGGAAAGACTGTTTTGCTATTGGTGATATGAACCACATTTATATACAAATATAAACCTGGAAAGACTGTGTTACTATTGGTAATATGAATGACATTATATACAATATGAACCCTGGAAAGATTATGTTACTATTGGTGATATGAATGATATTTATATGCAAATTAAACCCTGGAAAGACTATGTTACTATTGGTGATATGAATCACTTTATTACAAATATAAACCTGAAAAGACTATGTTACTATTGGTGATATGAATCACATTATATACAAATATAAACCCTGGAAAGACTATGTTACTATTGGTGATATGAATCAATTATATACAAATATAAACCATGGAAAGACATGTTGCTATTGGTGATATAAACACATTTATATAAAAATATAAACCCTGGAAAGACTATGTTGCTATTGGTGATATGAACCACATTTGTATACAAATAAAACCCTAGAAAGACTATGTTACTATTGGTGATATGAACCACATTTTACAAATATAAACCCTAGAAGACTATGTTACTATTGGTGATATGAATCACATTTAATACAAATATAAACCCTGAAAAGACTATGTACTATTGGTGATATGATCACATTTATATACAAATATAAACCCTGGAAAGACTATGTTACTATTGGTGATATGAATCACATTATATACAAATATAAACCCTGGAAAGACTATGTTTACTATTGGTGATATGATCACATTTATATACAAATATAAACCATGGAAAGACTATGTTGCTATTGGTGATTAAACCACATTTATATAAAAATATAAACCCTGGAAAGACTATGTTGCTATTGGTGATATGAACCACATTTGTATACCAATATAAACCCAGAAAGACTATGTTACTATTGGTGATAGAACCACATTTGTATACAATATAAACCCTAGAAGACTATGTGCTATTGGTGATATGAACCACATTTATATACAAATAAACCCTAGAAAGACTATGTACTATTGGTGATATAAACCACATTTGCAGTTATTGTCATGCTTAGAAATTTAAAGCAAGCCTCCTGGAATGTGCCACACCCCAAGATATTGCTGTCACAGCCACACCACCAAAAATCACAATCACGCTCATACCCCAACCATCAAGCCATGTGTGTTACAGGTACACAAACCTACCCAGCATGCACAGCTGTACAAAAAATAATAATAATGACTGTTCATTCACTACCACATACAGTAGGAATATAACAGAATACAATAGAAATAATATAACGGTAAAAATTTGTTCCTTAGTTCTAATTAGACCAATCAGAGATTTAGCAACGAATTAAGTATGTTAAATTATAACAAAAACAGTGCAAACCATAAACTACAGAAAATTAACAGCAAAAACACAACACAAGCTACAGTAAACACAAATGGGTTGAAAAAGTAAAATAATACTTATGGTAGTTCATTCCTTAATGTTACAGGATGAAATAGAGGAAGTAGATCCGTGAAAGATGGAGTCCAGAATTGTTGCCAGAGTTATTGCCCTCAAAATAAAAGCGTGTGATGTCAGTGTGTGTAAAGTCCTGTGCGCACGTGGCGTCACCTTGTGCGGGCCTGGCGAGATGACTTCACATGCACATGCCCTGCACGCACTGATGTGACATCACGCCACGTGCACTGTGATGTCATGTGCATGCACGGAGCACACGGCGCCACCGGCATTAACATTGTGGCTAACCATTCAGGAGGCAGCTATAAATCTCGAGGGTGGAGCTAACTATACACCTAAAGACAAGTAAGATGTCAGCAACTTTAAACCTACAAAAGGTAGGCTCTAGAGGGGAGAAAATATGGCAAATGTATTTTTAAAGCTGCAGCTTCCAATTGAGCATAGCTTCATTTTACAGTGCACTTATCCTTTAAAAACAGTCTAGGATAATTATGGTCGCAAACAGATATGATCCCAATACACAAACACATAGTTATGAACGGATGAAGCTAGATAATTCAGGGTTGCTGATTACCCCCCATAGAGTCAGGGTCTGGAGTCTGTATAGTACCTGGGAAATAACAGAACCACAGGATGTCCTTTTATCCTGCTAACTATTCCTAACAAAGTTACCTGTGGTATCTACATTAAACAAATACACAAAATACCTTGTACAGACAGACAATAATACCTTAAAGAGGCAGGGGACTTGGAGAAGCATATAAAATAATACACAATAATAATAATAATTAGGTAGGTCTCGGTTATAAACAGAACATTTTACAATGGCAGCTTTAGCAAAGAGCAATTATCATTAACAAAATGCAGAGTTATACTTATTTTTGTAGTATTAAAATCTCTTCCTCTTTTCAAGACATCAAGACAAATTTGAGTCAAGAAATAAATTTGTTAAGCAAACCTCCTAAATATGTCCAATCAGATAAAGAAAGAGGAAATTATTCTGACATGATGCGGAGTATAAAGAAAGAAATATCAAATCTAGGGTACCGTTACTGCAAAGGATGCACCAGGGAGCAAAGCACAGGTATGTGTATAAACGTTATACTCACTATAGCTCTGCTTTAAAGGTGTTAAAGGGTATCTCCACTGGTAGAATACATTTTTGTATATAATTTTATTGAAGAACAGGTGGTAAAGGAGCTCTGTCTTACCTCCCGTTCTTTAATAAAATGTGCAGGAGCTGGGAATGGTTAGAGAACTTACCTGATCTCTCACGCCTTTACCTCCTGTTGGGTTTAATGAAGTTATACTGCCTTCAATTGTTAGTGGGACATCCAATTGGAAACATAAGAATTCCCACTAACAAGAAGCTTTTCCAAATTCTTTTCAGTGTTTATCAAGCAGAGTTTATACAATTGGGATCATTGTGGACATTGTGGGATCATTGTGGACTGGCCTAGAAGGTCGTGTCTATGGCAGTTTGTGTCCAACATGGGAGCCTCTTCATATACCTGCTGGAAAACCAGACCGGAGATCAAGATGCTGTAATTAAAACAAAAAGGATTATAGGGAGATTGCCAAAATATTACAATTTTAACAATGAAGCTTTAACTGAACCATATCACATTACATACATTTTCTGCAGCATGAATCAGTTACACAAATAGTTACAATTCCATAAAATATACAAATAACCTTCATATACCGTGTGCACCTTCTGACCAGAAATTTTACTTCACTGCTTTTCTTCAGTGATTACAGCCCAGCTCTCAGCTCAACCTTCTGGCTGTTTTCCAAAAGTAAGGCATGGTCACGTTAACTTGTTATGTAAAGGTGCAATTATCTGGTTTGACCACTAGAGACCATATATATATACAGTATATTATAAACCCTATACACTTGCATTTGTTATTTTCAACACTTTACAATATTATTTACAATAATTATAAAGAAAAAGCAAACAAAACATTTTCTTGATATTTAGCGACAGCTACAGAGTCCAGTCCGACACTGCTTGTGAGGGCAGGATCTGAGCATGGATCTAAGCTATCCCCACATCCCAAACCTGATAGTATCTGTGGAGTTGTCCCCTGTGGGTGTTCATGGTGAAACATGAACACCCAGTACCTAGGGTGTGGGGTAAAGTCCTCACCCTGGATACTAATAACAGACAGAAGAGGAGGGGAGTGAGAAAGATATTATGATTGTCCTTTAACAAGGATAACAACTGCCCTAGATTGCCTGCAATGTTGCTTCTTTCACTGGTGTTTTAGACCTTTCTGGACGAGAATGCTGTATAGGTAAGCATAAGCTGACGTTCATTTGGGATGTTTTCATGGTTACTTTCCCTTTAGGAAACTGCAGGTGGTAGAAAAAAGATCTCCCCCAAAGTCTCCAGCGCTAAAAGGAACATTGAGGAAAAGCCACAAAAACCCAAAAAGAGCAGCAATCCAAAGCAAGCAGTAAACCTCCTCTCCTGCCGGGAGTCACACGAGGATTATCTACTATAAAGCAGGACACCAGAAGGAGGCAGATTTTGGTGCAGGCAACAGAGGTAATGGGCAAAACCTATTTAAAGGGGAATGTGGTCTCCAAACTGTGGTCTTCTGGCATAGATGAAAGGACAGAGTTTTTCAGGGAGATATCCTTTAAAACAACAGATCGTGGAGGGGGGGGGTGAGTCAGGAGCCTGGCCTTCAATCTCACAGGGGGCAGGCCCAGGCTACTGCAGTTACTCCCCTGTATTCTAGGTTTAATATCTTCAACAATTCCCATGGTCACATGGGCAAGAAGAAGAAAGGTCAGGCATTCTATAATTAAGAGCAGTCTGGGAATCTATAAAATTCTTTGCCCTTCAAATAAAAGGAAACCATGTGACAATCCTTTCAGACAAATCTACATAAAGAAACAAACAGGTACTAGGAGCAAAACATTGTTGTGTCTTCAATTTTAAACCTGGTAGTGCATCACAGCTGTTTATTTGCCAGGGTTACAAAATACAGTAGCAGACGATTTACAGTAGTTGGTGGCCACATTCCTGTGTGCATCCATGCATATGGCATACCGTTTGATTCAGGACATGTGGGAGATTTACATCTAGTGGGTTTATTTAATTTGTGGGGGCATTTCCAAGGTTTCCTTTAAAAAAAGAGTATGCTGTTCAAATACAGTGCACTTTGCTGTGGAAGGTTCTCATTCATCCAGGTCATGGTATATCTGTTGTATTCAATTAGATCAACTGGACTTGAAATGTAGTTCTTGAAGACGTTTCGCTAGTCATCCGACTGGCTTTCTCAATTCAGAATGACTTGTACAAGAATCTGTGGCAATTATGTACCCTGGAAAATGCCAATTAGCATATCACAGCCAGGTGTTAAGGGTGTGATTGGATAGTGGCTAAGAGGTGTTATAGGAACGCCCAGAGTAAGGTGTTAAAACAGCATTGTACATGGCAGACATTTGGTGTCGAACCCCCCCACCTCTATTTAGGCTTGGTTTCTTTCTTTTCACATAAATGGCCTCCTTAACACCTCTCTTGAACCAGTCACGTTCCTTCGCCAGTATATTAACATTACAATCTTCAAAGGTATGTCCTTTATCCTTAAGATACAGATACACGGCTGAGTCTTGACCCGAGGAATGGCTCTTCTGTGCTGGGCCATACGTTGATGCAAGCCTAAATAGAGGTGGGGGGGTTCGACACCAACTGTCTGCCATGTACAATGCTGTTTTAACACCTTACTCTGGGCATTCCTATAACACCTCTTAGCCACTATCCAATCACACCCTTAACACCTGTGCTGGAGATGCTAATTGGGATTTTCCAGGGTACATAATTGCCACAGATTCTTGTACAAGTCATTCTGAATTGAGAAAGCCAGTCGGATGACTAGCGAAACGTCTTCAAGAACTACATTTCAAGTCCAGTTGATCTAATTGAATACAACAGATATACAGTGCACTTTAATTTTTTTCCCCCTGTAATTGAACCTGCGCATGCATCCCATTTGAGTTAGTGGCCATGTCTCTGTGTGCACCCACACATATAGCATACCATTTGATGCAGGACATGTAGGAGATTGACATTTTTTTTTTTACTTGTCAAGCGGATTTAACCTTGAATTGTCTTATTGTATTTTTTCACACAAATCTAAAAGCATGGAGTTTTATCGGTTACTGCATCTTGAATTTTCATGTATGTATGAAAGTATGACACTGTTACGTAGCTTAAGGTGTGTAGATTCCTATTTTATTTTTCACAAAATCTAAAAGCATGGAGTTTTATCGGTTACGCATCTGGAATTCTTCATGTATGTATGAAAGTATGACACTGTACGTAGCTTAAGGTGTGTAGATTCCAAAAATATATAGTTTGTGGGGGTAATTCCAAGTTTCGGAGCAGTTTCCTTTTAAAGGTATAAGGCAGGGTGTCTCTATGGTTTTTGCCACCTGAGCCAAGCCCTGATTGCTGCCTATATGCGGAGTGTGTGTGCGTGGCTTTGTCGGTGGGAGTGCTTCTAGCCATTTTGTCATTTTGAACTTGGCACCATTTATTGTAGTTTCTTCAAATAGACATTTATCCACATCATAATTCCAGAAAAATAAAGAATTTTGTCCAAAAGTACCTGCCACCACATCAAGGTTCCTTTTAATAGGGCCCTAACTTACCTAACTTTCAGCTCTACAGTAGAGCAATTGCATTGTTGGTGTAAGCCACACAACATTTTTTGATTTAAAAGCAAACATTTGCTAACTTAGTCGCAAGGCTAAATCAGTAGAAAAGTCAGGAATAGTTCTGAATAGAATACATCTTCGCTTTCATTTTAGAGTTTGTTGATGAGGTCTTTTTCAATTTAGGCTCCAGAGAGGTTTTGGCTAGCCAATAAACACCAAACCAAGAAACTAAAACCGACTCCAGCAACTGGGACTAAATGCCCCAAATGTTTATAGACAGACTCACATTCTCTGAATAATATGGCAATCACACATGTCCAGCCCATGAGAACCATTTCAGTATTTAACAGGATCTCTTATAGCACTGGGCTCGTCACATTAATCCAGAGATTAAGTCTCAGCTATCTAAGTGGTGTCGCTTGACTACTAGATTTTTTAAACAGTTGTGGGGTTCTGTTTCACATTCCTAGGTCAGATGTTTGTCAGCCATTAGAGGCTACTGTGGGCAACCCAAGCTTATTTTCAGGGTCTAACCTGATCAGATATTAAGGGGGGAGATGAATATATTTCTTATCGAACCTACGTGCACTCGTTTCTGCAATGTATTATTTACATTGCGACTGTTAATACATTGCAAAAGCGCTAGCGGTAAGTTTCGACCTTTTGCGTGTATTTTAAAGACACCATTGAAGAGGCAAAAATTGTTGCGCAAAAAACTAGCGCAAAAACCGGTGCCAAATTTATTGCATCCATTTGTGACATGGAGCAGGCAGTGCAAAACCTTCGTTAACACGTTAGTACATACGTTAGCGTGATTTTATCGTTTATTTCTCCGTTAGCGCAGGATATTGCATCTCCCTGTAAGTCTCTTGTTCATTAGGTATCTCCTGAATTTTTCTTCTGTTTGCTAAATAAAAAAAATAGAAAAATAAAATACAGATTAAAAACAAACTGCAAATTTTATCTATCCAATAGCCATTGATTTTTCTATTGAGGAAATAATTTGTGAAAGTTAAGTTTATTTTTAAATGCATTTTGGAACTTACGTTTTAACCAGCCGTCTGAGGTTTTCGAAATCGGCATATGTACGAAAATCCTCAAACGTACGAGAATTTCGGGGCTGTTTTCTTTGAGAAAGGTTAGGCTGTTCAAATTACAGAGCATTTGATTTTTTCTTGTATTTGCACTTGTGCATTCTACACAAAAGTATTTTTTGGTATCTGTCAGCTATGGGGAACTCCAAGAGCAGTTCTCATGGCATCCTAACTACGCAAGTGTCAAAGATTTTATTCAAGAACCCTAACGCAATGGTACGGAAACTATACTTCATAGGATTGTAGATTTGATTTACTGTCCAGAAAGACGTCCACGCCAAATCAATATTATAGTATGTTCGCAATTTGTTGGTTTTGTGAAAATCTTACTATAACCTAGATTGTCTTTTGGAAGATATAACTCTTATTTTTAAATTTCCAATTAAAATAATCACAGGATCTAAGGACAGCGTGTCCTCCCATTGGTTTGCCCATCCAGTAGGTCTCTGCACCTCTTTACTATTGGAAAGGAACACAGCAGTAAGGCACCCTGGCACATTGGTACTACCTGCTGTACCCAGGAATGAGCATCTAGCAGTTTAAGTCCTTTCTCTGGGTACAGCTTGGGAGGAGGTGGTAGTTTGCTTTCCGTCTGCCTTTAAAACACTCACAATGTTTTGGGTCCCTGTACCTTAAATGGATCAGCTTGGTGAGAATAGTTACTAAGTTCCTGTTCTTTGTTGGGTCCTTGGGTTTATGGAAAAATAGAATACTTACATGCTAATTAAGTTATTCCAGGGCACCTTTACAGATATCTTTAGGGTTCTGAAAATATGTATTAAGTTTAGTCATGTCCTTTTAACTTTACTGATTTGTATCACTAGAGAGTGAAGTTATGGACCCCCCCACTCAAGGAACAGATGATAAAGCAAAAGGAGACAAGAGAGAATTGTCCGTCTTCAAATAGGAAAGGATCGAGACCATTGAAAGAATTCCACCAACAACCATTCATCACGTTTACCACTGACCACGGCCATAACAACTAATAGTACCATCATTGCCCCAACCATGGACTATCCACTGACTACCTTCTCACTGACCTCCAATCTGTAGCTGAGAATAATAATAAGGGTAATAAAGCTAATATACATAATATAGGCAATAAAGCTATGTACTCAGTGTATTATGTTCTATAATGAGCTCTAATAAAACAAAATACTTAAAGGGTATCTTGACCCCCAAAACAAAAAACCGTTAAAAGTTGAGGAATCCCCCCAACCCTAGACCTTGCTAGATTTCAAAATCTAAAATCATCTGCTAAAGGAACTTACCAGACCTCGTTCCTGGCCTATTCTGCTGCTTTCTGCATGGATCAGCCAAAGGGGTGGGACAAGCAGCTACAACTGTGATTGGCTGACACTCTAGAGTTGGGGGCTTTCTTACCTTTAATGGATTTTTGCTTTTGCCTCGGACGTGATACAGCTACCAAAAGGGATCCAGGGGAGGAAGGGAGATGAGCTTCACTGAGCATGACACAAACCTCTCAGAGGCACAGGAAAAGGCAGATAGGATTAAACCAGAGGCTTCCTAACACTACATAGTGGACTCAACGGTGGGTGGGAATCAGCAACAACGAAAGTTAGCTTTTTACCATTGCAGTTAGATAGATTGATTGGTTGCTACAAGATTATTAGCATGACAGAAAATTAATTTTCTATGTAAATACAGCCAGATGTTATCAGTATTAAAAAAACAAGAATATTTCTACATTAGGGACATATTTATAAATTCGGGGATAAACTCGCGGTAACTAATCAATAGCGGTAAGCGCCAGTTTAACCCCTTCTACACATGAAAGAATTTGGCATAATTTACTATATTTTATTGCATAAATTATCTCTTCTCTTCGTAGTCAGAGAAGTTGAGTGTGACAGCACCATAGTTCTGTAGGAGCTCCGAAGGAACATCATAGTTATGGGCGCAATGAAGAGATGGATGAAAGATCCCACAGTTAAGGAGGAAAAGATCTTGTTACCAACTATTACTATGAAATAACCTAATAGAGTTCCGATCCTGGAAAACTTTAAGCAAGGTAGGACTGTAAAATGCATAGCACCCTTAATGGCAAGTCAAATGAAAAGGGCAAATCACTACCAGTTGTAAGACTAACCTGAAATGCTGCCTGATGTTGTTACCTTTCTTGTTTTTAAAGGAAAATTCAGTGCAAATAGATACAAGAAAAAGGAGCAGTATTTTCCCATTCTATTGACCTTAATCTGCCCATTCAGCATTTTGTCTGCATATAAATAAATGCTACCAAAATACTGACTTGTTGTAAGACCTCTTATAGGAGACAGTTATGGTCTTGCCCTTGACCCAGCGCCTGGGTTGATTCAATTGCTCAGTAGAGATCTGAGCATGTTTGACCCATCCAACAGCCAATCAGAAATTACGGTTAGGAACATTCCAAGGAAGTGATGCATCCTGGAAGAAGGACCGTTAGAACCTGAAATGGCAGCCCACTAATGTCAACAGCAGGAAATAGCAAGGTTATACATTTAATGGATTTTTCAAAATGGAAAAGAATATGTAGAATAACTAGGTATGCATAATATAACTAAGAATTTTTATAAGAATGATATTTTCCACTGAACTTTCCCGTTAAAGTTAGCAGCTGTCAGTCATGGGTGTAACAGATGACATCACAGCCAATGATTGAACACTATTCCCCTAGCTGCCTTCTCTGAGCTGTAAAAGCTTTCTAAAAGCTTGGAGAGTTTGAAGAGGAGGCAGAGACCTTTTGAGAGACAGGGGGAAGGGGAAAACCATATTTAACTGTATAACAGATTAGCCCTACATCAGCTTCCTAACTATTATACTTATTATAAACTATTGTAGTTTTAGGTTTGGGGCTAATTTACATATATGACATTTTTATTTGAGGGGTGAACATGCCCTTTAATAATTAGGTAGTAATTATAAAACTTTCAGGGTTATTCAATAAAAGTTCTTACCGTTTAAAATGGTGCTGATTTTGCCCCAACCAATCAGATGTTAGCTTTCAAATGTTAAATAACATCTGATCGGTTGGGGCAAAATTAGCACCATTTTAAACGATAAGAACTTTTGAATCTCCCTGTGATGTTTACATAGTCTTGCACACCCAACAAGTAATCCACCTACATTGCTAGATTAGATTCTTGTGTTGGTGTCATAACTGCCTGTCTATAAACAGCGTGTGGTCTTATCACTTGAGTAAGACCAAGTACATCTCACCAACTTTAAAGGACCAAGTACATCTCACCACCTTTAAAGGACCAAGTACATCTCACCACCTTTAAAGGACCAAGTACATCTCACCACCTTTAAAGGACCAAGTACATCTCACCACCTTTAAAGGACCAAGTACATCTCAACACTTTTAAAGGACCAAGTCTTAAACTATATGTAGTTTAGTAAATACAAATGGGGCATCTTGGAAATGGAAGGAGTTCAGAGAAGAGCAACAAGTAGCTTGACTATGCAGGAGATTAGACACATTAGGGCTGTTATATATAGGAGAAGCGACATTTGCGTTGGGAATGATCACTTTATACAAATATATTAATGGACCTTACAATAAACTCTCTGGTGCATTGCTCACTAATGACATATCAGAGGACATATGGACATCCTTTAAGATTCAAAGAAAGAAGTTTCATCCTAGGTTTGGAAAGGTTTCTTTACAGTGAGAATGGTAAAAACTGTGGAACTGGCTTCCAGAAGATGTGGTAATGGCAAGGTCACCGAATAGCTTTAAAAGTGGACAACATAAGTTTCTAAAACTAAATAATATTGAGAATTACTGGTATTAATACATATACTGCAGTTCTGGTTGGTACAGGGATACTATATAATATTGAGATTGCTGGTATTAATACATATACTGCAGTTCTGGTTGGTACAGGGATACTGTATATATTGAGAATTACTGGTATTAATACAATACTGGAGTTTTGGTTGGTACAGGGATACTATATAATATTGAGAATTACTGGTATTAATACATTTACTGTAGTTCTGGTTGGTACAGGGATACTATATAATACTGGGCATTACTGGTACTAATACATATACTGTAGTTCTGGTTGGTACGGGGATGCTATATAATATTGAGAATTACTGGTATTAATACATATATTGTAGTTCTGGTTGGTACGGGGATGCTATATAATATTGAGAATTACTGGTATTAATACATAAACTGTAGTTTGGTGGTACAGGGATACTATATAACATTGAGAATTACTGGTATTAATACATAAACTGTAGTTCTAGTTGATCCGGGGATACTTTCCAATTTTTCAATAGCCATTTGGAGTCCCATTTTTAGTTGTATTTTTTATTTTGTGCCTTCCTCTGGATCAACTGTTAGGTAGGGTTATGAATAGCATGTAAAGGTTGGACTAGATGGACATATGTCTTTATTCAACCTCAATTACTATGTTACTATAGTTTAGTATTTAAGGTTGAATAAAGACAACGTCTGTCCAGTCCAACCTACTCGTAATACCCACATTTCCTGTATAACCGTTGATCCAGGGGAAGGCAAATAAAACACACCAGAACTATGAAGGGGAAAACAATTCCTTCTGACTCCTGGCAATCGGAAAATATCCCTGGATCAACACTACTTTATGTAATAAAAGCAGTAACCTGCATCATTCTTGTATTTTAAAATCTTATGCAGCTTTTTTTTAAAACCATCAAATGAATTGCCATACACAACACCAATGGGGGACAGTTCCATAGCTTTATTGTTTTCACACTGAAAAACCCATTCAGAACTTGAAGAGTAAACTTTAAGGGATGTCCACGTGTCCTCTGCATGTTATTGGTGAACAATGCCCCAGATAGTTTATTGTATGGCCCGTTAATGTATTATTACACAGTATCATATCCACGCAAGCACCTTTTCTCTAGTGTCCATAACTGTAATTTATCCAATTGTCTTCATATTCAAGTCCTCATTCCCTTTATTAATTTAGTTGCCCTTCTTGAACCTTTTCCATTTCCAATATGTCCTTTTTTCACAGGATTCCATAATTGCACAGCATATTCAAAATGAGGCCTTACCAATGTTTGTATTGTTGGTGGATTGGTTGATAGATTGTTGGTGGAATGTTTAGTAGATGTTGCTGGATTGATTGATAGATTGTTTGTAGATTGTTGCTGGATTGATTGATAATGGTTGGTGGATTGATTGTTAGATGGTTGGTACATGATGGTGGATTGGTTGGTAGATTGATGATGGATTGATGGTGATTGGTTGGTAGATTGATGGTAGATTGTTGGTGGATTGATTGGATTAGTATATTTATTAGATAAATAACACCCCCTTTATAAATAACACCCCCATAGTATAAATAGCACCTCCATAGTATAAATAATACCCCCATGGTGTGAATAACCCCCATCATGGTATAAATAGCACCCCATAGTGTATATATAGCACCCATAGTATAAATAGCACCCCATAGCATATATAGCACTGCCATAGTACATATAGCACCCCATAGTATATATAGCACCCTATAGTATATATAACACCCCCATATTATATTTAACACCCCCTATAGTATATAGAGTACCCACCATAGTATATATAGCACCCACCATAGTATATATAACACCCCCCATTGTATATATACACCCCCATATATATATAACACCCCCATAATATATATAAACACCCCATAGTAATATAACACATCATAGTATATATAACACCCCCCCCATATTATATAGCACCCATAATAGTATATATAACTCCCCCATAGTATATATAATACCTTCCATAGTATATATAGCACGCCCCATAGTATATATAACAATCTCACCTCCCTAAGCAAAACATGACACTGTTCCACCACCCAATAAAGTCTCTCCCACCCCCAGTAAAGTAAAAGTCCAATAACACATTAGACAGTGCTTCAGGGCTTATCTCCCAGCTATTTTTTTGCTGCAGTTTAAACTTACTGACAGTTTCCAGCTACCTGCCGAGAGTGCTTAGTGGTCACTGACCGGACTGGAAATGTGCAGGAAATCAGCTGTTCTTTGTTCTTTTCTTGTAACTTGCATGCGGTTTAGCATTTTCAGGCGCGAATGGGTATTTATTGCCAACAGATTCTTGCACAAGTCATTCTGAATTGAGAGATCCAGTCAAAAGATTAGGGAAACGTTTTCAATAACTAAACTTCAGTTCGGTGATCTAACTGAATATTATGAAGATTTATATAGCCCCAACACTTTCCGTAGCGCTTTACAATTACATGTATACATTCACATCAGGCCCTGCCCTCAAGGCTTACAATCTAAGCACAATAATTTGGCACATAAAATCAGTATGTCTATGATTGTGGGGGAAACCGGAGTGCCCAGAGGAAACCCACTCAAGCACAGGGAGAACATACAAACTCCTTGCAGATGTGTCCAAGTAGGAATTCAAACTCGGTGCTAACCACTGAGCCATTGTGCTACCCGTGCTGTACCACAGATACACCATAACCTGGATGAATGAAACCTTCACAGACGTACTAAATCCATATTCCACAAACAATTATTAATTATGATTATGATCATTTAATTATTTCACCCACTTTAAAAAACAAAACAATTAAAATGTTTTTCAGGTCGCTGGAGTAATCTGTATAAAGTCCCTTACAACTGGATTGGAACAGGACATGTGGTGTTCCAAGGTTCCTTTTTACTACAACAGGCCTTCACTAAAAACATTATCAAGTACGATTTAAAGCAGGTTTTGTGGCTGCCTGGACCCAGCTGCACGATGTGGTGTATGAAGATACCACCCCATGGAAGTGGAGAGGTCATTCCGATTTTGATTATGGGTAATCTACCCATCTGTGGATTACGATGATTCGCAGCAGGAGATATTTCATTATAGCAAGCTCGATCCTATAGATTTATCCATTAAGAAGGAGACCACCTGGAAAACCAGTCTCAAACGCAACTCCTATGGAAATTGCTTTATTGTTTGCGGAATCCTTTATGCAGTGAATGTGTACAATGAAAGGAAGGCTTTATTTCCTATGCATATGATACTCACACTGGCACTGAAGCAGCTACAAATTTACCTTTTATTAATAAGTATGCCTTCACAACACAAATAGACTATAACCCCAAAGAGAAAGTCCTTTATGCCTGGGACAATGGACATCAGTTAACATACAAAGTGCATTTCGCTGCCTAAAAGAATATGATGTTGGCAAAACGTGTGACGGGCCCTAAATTTACCCACAAGCCATTCTGGGCTATGTAACGGAGGCCATTATCGGTACGTTTTGCGGCTGTTGGTAAACTGCAAATCAGTCAAAAGTTAGTCAATCATATTGATACATTACTCAACCTCCGCACTTTCCATCTTAAAGGGTATCTCCACTGCTTAAATACATTTTTTGTAGTCAGTTTTATTGAAGAACAGGTGGTAAAGGAGCCGTGTCTTACCTCCCGTTCTTGAATAAAACGGGCAGGAGCCGGGAATGAAGTTACCTGTCTCTAGCTCCTCCGCGGCGTTCTCTGACAAGTCCCGATGGACTTGCATCTCGCACTAAATCCGTCAGAACTTGTCAGAGGACACAGAGGAGGAGAGAGGGTGATCAGGTAAGTGTCTCTAAACTTCGTTCCCGGCTCCTGCAGGTTTTATTTAAGAAAGGGAGGTAAGACACAGCTCCTTTACCTCACGTTGTTCAATAAAACGGACTACAAAAAATGTATTTTACCAGTGGAGATACCCTTTAAAGTCACACTTACTCTTGCTTCATCTTCGCTAACAGGTTAATGTGACTTTAAAATGGAAAACTGTGATGTCAGAATATCCAGGAATACAGGTGTATAGTGTGTCAATACATATGTGTTTAGCTGCAATACACATTGATGTAGGAGAGGTGTCAGGTGGGCACACTCCTTATATAAACTGGACTGTTAAGAACTAAACTTCACCCTGGATGAACTGGAAACCTTCACAACCTTCAGTTGACTTTCTCTGATTGATGATCAGATTTGTATGTAAGTTTGATGGACATTGGGTTTTTTTTCATTATAAAATAACTACAATATATATCATGTCCATTATATTTATCTTTTCTTTATTCCTCCATTATTTTGTCTTTCCCTCTTCATTCTGATTTCCCCACATTATAACATTTCGTCCCTTTCCTCATAGTGTATTCTGTATCTTGTTTTATCTGTTCTATAATGTTACCCTCCTTCATATAACAATCTGCTCGTTTTCACCTATTCCTTCTGCTCTCCTTCCCAGTTTCCCCCTAACTTCAAATTGTTGTGTGCACAGAAATATATTTTTACACGCATACAAAATGTATTTTGTGCACTACACACCGCAGCACATATATTCAAGCAGGTTTTCGTGCGCGCACCACTTTAACCTGTGTATGGGGGCTTCAGATATTTTCAAATAAGAACTCTATAAAATAATAAACACAAAGACGTACACTACTTGGTACTTAAGGATGAAGAAGAGCAGATTGGGGAGACTCAATCATAGAGGGATGACTGGAAGATGAAACACCCTGGGATTACACCACATGGTACAGACAACTATTGGACAGTAAATGGTGCCATTTTAATCATAATAAAAAGAAAGGCTGTTTTCAAAGGGGGAGGTGCTCTGAGGGCCGATGGGGAAACAGAAATGTTTAAACATAAATAAAGTGTATGAAATAAATTTAAGCTTATAAGGGGCCCATGAAATCACAAGAATGCGCTGTAGCACTGTAGGTGAGTATATAAAAAAATTCCAAACTTTATTTCCAAAAATATTTAAAAAACATTGTGCAGATGGTGATCTAGCAAATCACAGAGTAGAAAAATGACAGGGCTACCCTGAGCGTTTCGGACTTCTAGAGAGTCCTTAATCATAGGTAATACCCATTGCATCTTCCCTTTTTTAAAAAACTGTCCTCCAATTAAAAGCAAGTGTTTGACCACTCCCACAATTTTCTATTAAGCCCTTCTTGCATAGTCCAACTGTTATACCATTTGTTAAATAGAACATCTTTCTCTATTGGAATATACAAAATAACTACCTAAATTTATATAAAAGCAGGATGTATGATATATATACATAATACATGTTACGACTCATTTATCAAAATTGTCTCGCAAAACATCATATCAAAAAACGATGTATGATTAACATTGACCATTTACAGAATTGTTTCAGAATTCCTACAATTATACTTATCATATTGATCCAACAGTTCAAAAAATAAGAGAAATATCCCATTTGTGAATTAACCCCTTTGGAACCCTACAGTCTAATTCAAGTATCCAATATGACTCCCTCCTGTTTAACAATTCTATTATATCTTCTCCTCTTGATTTCTTTACTATTTTCTCAATCCCTGTACCTTACAATATTTCAAATTTCCTGACAAACACCAATTCAAGATCCCCTTTTCAAATAGGGAAATTACATAGAGGATGTGGCATATTTATCAAATTCTTCACTATATTCCGTTACGAATGTTGGAGCCATACCTGTAGTTTTCAATTATTTCACATCCCTCGATTTATCGTGAAATACGAGATCTCACTGTCCTTTCTATGATACGTAGCATAGGCTTTATTAACATCTCTCTCATTAATCCTCTAGCCAAGAATCTCTCTTGTAGATCTTTAGCTGCTTTCTCAAATGACTGTTCTGTCGAGCAGTTTCGCCGTATTTGTGCGAACTGACCCATTGGGACACCCTTGAATGTGTGTCTGGGATGACAGCTAGATGCTATAAGGGACCCATGCCACCCTATCATGTTACCTATATGCTCCTTAATAACCTTTCCTGTTCTAGAAAGCCCAAAGCAGCTGTAATCACAAAAAATAGGGGAATATGCACTTTGGCAAGAGGTGCCAAAGTTTGCCAATGCTATTAAAAGACAATTATACACGCCTTCCCATCGCTACTTTTCCTCTAAAGCTGCATAGTACGCAGCATGAAGGCCTAAATTGCTAAGTTCTCACCTCTGAGTACTATACCTAACAGCCGCAATAAGTTGAGTGACTACGCTATGCAGCCAATGGGATGACAAGCTCCTGATCCTCCTCTCTGCTAGAGATGGACTAGAAACTCGAGCCCGAGTTCAAGTCGCTTAACAAGTCCGAACAGACCTGACATTTGAACTATCCCAGACCCGGATTTCTTGGATTTCCAGACTCGCGGCTGTACTTTTCGATAATTATCGAATTTACGTGCTGTTCCCTAACCCTAGAATGCATCGTTTTCTAACCCTCGAAAATATCATTAGGTAACACTCGAATTTCCCGTAACCCTTGAATGTATCGATTGTTTTCGGTAACCCTCGAATGTATGGTTCGTTTTCGCTAACCCTAGAATGTATCGGACGCTAACCCTCAAAAGTATCATTAGGTAACCCATCCAATTTACCGTAACCCTCGAATGTATCGATCGTTTTCGGTAACCCTCGAATGTATGGTTAGTTTTCGCTAACCCTAGAATGTATCGGACGCTAACCCTCAAAAGTATCATTTGGTAACCCTCGAATTGGCCATAACACTCAAATTAGCTTGCGCAAAACCAGCAATTTCCGATTGTGAAGTAAAATGTGTAAACAGGTTTTGGTGATAGTGAATGTTCCCCAGACCATTTCCCAGGTGCTACAGCCATTTACAGTAGTACCTTTGTTATCTTATAAGTAAATCATCCAAACTTTTTCTCTAAATTTCGAAAACGAACCAAACTTTATGATGTTCGTCCATCTCTACTCTCTGCCAGTGTCTGTGACAGTTTGCTATGCAGCCAATGGGAAGACACGTTCCCGATCCTCCTCTCTGCCACTGTCTGTGACAGTTCGCTACGCAGCCAATGGGAAGACATGCTCACAATTCTCCTAGCTTTCCCGAATGTCGGACGAGCGCTCATTCCAGAAAGAGGGAAAATTTCCCCCACCCGCAGTAGACTCCCAATAGGGGAGTCTGCCGCGGCGAAGGAAACACACATTCCCGAGCGTTCTCGCTATGATGTGTATATGCTGTGTATATGATGAGTATATGCTGCGTATGTGATGTGTGCATATGAGTTGTATATGATGTGCGTATATGATGTGTGTATTGATGTGTGTATATGCTGTGTATATGATGTGTATATGTGTATATGATGCGTATATGATGTGTGTATATGCTGTGTGTATATGTATATGATGTGTATATGTTGTGTATATGTGTTTATGATGTGTATATGCTGTGTATATGTATAGATGTGTATTGTGTATATGATGCGTATATGCTGAGATATGATGTGTGTATATGATGGTATATGCTGTGGATATGTGTATATGATTGTAGATGTGTTATGATGTGTATATGATGCGTATATGCTGTGTATATGATGTGTATATGATGTGTATATGCTGTGTATATGATGTGTGTATATGTGTATATGATGTGTATATGCTGTGTATATGATGCATATATGTGTAATGATGTGTATATGTGTATATGCTGTGTATATTATGCATATATGCTGTGTATATGATGTGTGTATATGATGTGTGTAAATGCCGTGTATATGATGTGTGTATATGATGTGTATATGCTGTATATGATGTGTATATGCTGTATATGGTGAATATATGCTGGTATAGGGAGAATGCTCGGGACTGTGTGTATCGTGATTTTTAAAAAATGACAGACCTTTCAAAAATCAGTGTGTACCAGCTTAACACAACGAACAATAAACCTAGAGCCGGTATCTTTGCTGGATGTACAGAACTATTCAGGAGTTAACATGAGGTTGTGGCTATGGTAACAGGATAGCATTCCATAAACATACACTGTTACCTGAGAAACCCAGTAGATACGTTGATGTGAGGATCATTCTAAAAAAGACTTTTGGTTTTTGACTAAAGATGTGGAAGACGCCATCAAAATATTTTGCCACAGCAACAGTGAATTGTCTGCAGAGACACAAAGGGGAGGTTAGTTCTTTACCTTATAATAAACGTATAGCTGCATTAGAACTACTACATACAGATGCAATAAGAGGTGGAAACCTTCCCATGCTGTTAGTTTGCAGCAGCCAATGGGTGTTTTCTTTTTACTGGTCACTGCAGTAAGAACACATCTGATTGGTTGCTGATGATTAAAGGGGATGTTCGGTGCAAATACATTTGCTTTTAAGAAAAAAGAGCAGTATTTTCCCACCGAATGACATTACCATGCCCATTCAGCAGTTGTGTGTATAAATAAATGCTTTCGAAATACTGATTCTTGTTTGCAGGACCCCTAGGAGGACGTTAGAGACCGTAGAGACCTGGGTTGATTCAGTTGGAACAGGGTATATATGCAACTGATTTCAAAATGGAAGAGAATATGTAGAATAACTTGGTATGCATAATACAAACTAACCGGGAGATTCAATAAAAGTTCTTATCGTTTAAAATGGTGCTAATTTTTCCCCAACCAATCATATATTATTTAACATTTAAAAGCCAACATCTGATTGGTTGGGGTAAAACAATAAGAACTTTTATTGAATAACCCTGTAAGAATTTTAAAAATAATGTTATTTTCCAGAACTTTCCCTTTAATAGCATGGTAGCATGGGCAAACTTTGCACCTCTTAATTCATCAGCCCAATAGTATTTCTATGTATTTATACATATATAGCGTGTATATGTGTACAGTTTATTTATATACATTATAAATAGAAATGCACCCCAACTGTAAATATAAGGATATAAGAAGTCACCGAGGAGTTCGGGACCATATAAAAGTACGATCCTCCTGGAACTGTAAGATTATAAGGCTATATCTTACAGTTCCTCCAATAGAATGCACTACAGGGGTAGGTTACAAGTATAATACAATGATATATACAATGCAAATGGGGGATTTTCAAAAGATATGTATATCTATATTTACAGTTACAGTATAGTGTGTATACACAAAACCCTTATTGTATAATTTATAGGAATCCTCAAACTATAGCCCTCCCAGCTTTCCCCATTTTCCCTCTTTAGCTAAGGAATGGTGGGAGTTATAGTTTTCAAACTCCTGGGGGGGGGGTCATAGTTTGAGGATCCCTGTTATTATATACTAATAATAATGAAAAATAAGAAATAAAACAAGAAAAGACAATGTTATAGTTTGGTTACTTTAAACAGTACATAACCCTGAATAAAAATAATTATCTCTAATACAAACTTGTTTGTGTCATGATTATTTTCTATTTGGGTTCACGGATTGCTGCTCTTGTGACTCTCTCCCCAGCCCCCCCTGGTTTACTGTTTACTGTACATTCCACGAATAGTGTAACTGCTGCAATGCCATTACATAAGGCAATGGCATAACTACTGGGTCTGTGACGGCAGACGGGGCACAGGACTAAGAGGGCCCAGGATCTCACTGTGATCAGCTGGATCCGGTACCGGTGTTTTACACGGCTGATCGCACATACCTTAACTACATATACGTGATCAGCTGTTTAAAAACTTCTGCTGGGGGGAGGGGGGGCATGTCATGACCCCTGTATTTTAACTAGTGATACCGTGACTGGAGGATGTAAAATATTGCTATGACGCTTTGCTTTACAACCACAGTTCTATTCCCTCCAGCAAAGGAAAGTAGTGGGAATATGGTCAATTTGGTTTCATTAGGTTTACTCTTTTCAAATTTGGCTAAAATATGAGCTAGTTTGACCCGTCCATGTTGGGTTAAGTAATTACCGGTTGACCAGCTTTTTAGGTTTAGTTAGAGATAGGAAATTTAAAATGGTTTATATTTATTTTCTATTTATTCTCTATGATCATTAGTTTAAAGATAATTATATAATGATCAATAATTTTTACCATATTAAAATGGCTGGTTTCCCAGTTTACCGTTACCACTCATGGTTGCTTCCTTTGATTTGCTGTTATATGAGACCTCTGTCCTTTTTATAAAATGAAGATAATTAGGTGTCAGGTTTATTGGCCTTGGAATACCAATATGGGTCGGGCCAGCTAAGCTGCTCCTTTTACTCTTCTGAGGCTACGTGTTGGCCTAGGCTGTTAAGCATTGGCTCTCCCTTTCTAGGGTGATGTAAATGAGTTTCTTTTTAAAGGCTATACATTCGCTTCCAATGTACAATATTAGGTGTTTCTGAGCTGGCATTAATCTGGAAAAAACTCTCAGATGAGTTGTTTAAAGGGCATCTGTGGTCCCAAACAAGTTAGGGCTAGATAAAAGTCTGCAGTCTTTCCTTGAATTGAGCCCTAAATCACATCTCTAGCTGCAGCCTGTGAAGTCCCAAGAAACTGGATACTGGAGGCAGTAATAAGGCACAAGAGGCTGGACAAGGGATGGGATACTAAAGGCAGTAACAAGGCACAAGAAACTGGATACTGAAGGCAGTAACAAGGCACAGGAAACCGGATTCTGGAGGTAGGGACAAGGCACAGGAGACTGAATACTGGAGGCAGGAGCAAAGCGCAGGAGAGCATAGACACAAAAGAAGAGGGATTTACAGAATAGATGCATGAGACGTGTTATTGTGAGCAAACTCAGGGAGAATATAAAGTTTTATTGACTCTCTGAGCAGCCCTATTTAATTAGGTTTGATACAATATGCAGAAGAAAATGGGATGTTGATTGCTTAATATTTGCAATGGGTCACCATTATTTACAAATAAACTGCATACCTCAACGTGAGACTATTTCTAGAGGAAATCCATGGAAACATGTAGAATGAAAAGTTGGGCAAGTTTTAGAACTGTAGGTAGTTTGTAGAGAGGAATACAATACAATACAATTATATTATCATACACAGACATCCCACCCTGCCGAACCTGGCTTCCGGGCAGGGTGGGGAGAAGGAGGCATGGCCGAGTAACGTGACGCCACTGACGTCACTAAAGGGGTGGGGCGGGGTCAGGTGAGGGGCCAGTTATGCCCCTAGCCATGCCTCTAACGTGACGTAAATTACGTCACGTTAGAGGCGTCGCTATGGGCGTAACTGGCCCGTGTGACGTAATTTATGTCACATAGGTGGCGTGGCCAGAAGAAAGAAGGCGTTCCGGAGGCAGACTCTCAGGTAGGTTTGGGTCGTGGGAGTTTGGGGTGGTCTCGCGGGTGTGCGGGAGACCACCCCAAAATCCGGGAGACTCCCTCAACTCCCGGGAGGGGTGGGATGCCTGAATACAGATAAGTGGTGTCACCAGAAGGAGGTAGTTTAATGATAATGTATTGGAACTGGAAGAGGCTGCAGTAACCGACAAGATAAAGACTTGCTGTAGCACAAGCAGGACAGACAGAAATGGGAAGTTCAACACAAAATACATGTTAGGGGGTCCATAAACTATATTGAGAGGGTGGAGATGACCTTTTAAGGGGAAATTGTTTAAAACGTGTTGTGGATATTTAACTGTATTTCAGTTTCTGTAGATTTTCACCATTTCTATTTCAAAGAATAAGATTTTTTAGTTTTGTTTCATGACAAATAACCCCAGTCTAATAAACAGATGGATTTTTATTGGTGTAAATCTCGGAGTTTTTATAGGTGTGGGTTCTTACCTTGTAGGACCTTATTGCTGGTGAGTTTGTGCATTGGTTACAATGTCTCATTTAATTTAGGTGAATTATTGCACCCTCTCTCCTGATGGCCAGTTTGTCCTCACATGTTCTGATGACAGCCGTGTCTCCGGTGGGAATCGAAGAAAGGAATACTCAAGAAAAAAGTTAATGGACACACTGGTGAGAAAGAATGTTCATTCAACAACAACTCCATGTTAGTTACAAGTGGCAGATCAAATAAGGGACTTTTAATTGAGCTTTCTAGTGGGCCCATAAAGTAAGGCAGGGCCCAAAGCATTCTGCTGTTGAACATCCTTTGTCTATTTCATCTATGGGGTATGTGTTTCATATTACATACACAGGTAATACATAATATAAGTAAACAGAGTGATGAGTTACTTACAGCAATACCATGATACATGATAGGAGAGAGGACCCTGCCAAGAGAGCTTACAGTCTAGAGGAAATGGGGGTGAGAGATAAGGTGACAGGAATCGATAGACTGTAAATAGAATGGCAGGTAGGGTCATATTGGGTAGTAAGATGGGTAATGTCTAGGCCAGGTTATATGGCTTGAAGAGGTGGGTTTTAAGGTTACGTTTGAAGGTATTAAAAGACGGTGAATGACGCACGGACAGAGGAAGGGAGTTCCAGAGCAGAGGGGCAGCAAGAGCAAAGTCCGGAATGCGGGCATGAGAAGAGGTGACCAGGGTGGATGAGAGGAGGATGCCTTTTGCAGAGCGGAGGTTGCTTCTGGGACGGTGTCGGTGGATCACCTCTGAGACATATGAAGGGGCTGTGTTGGATAGTGCTTCATAGGATAGGGTAAGCAGCTTGAACTGGATCCTTTGCATGATGGGCAGCCAGTGGAGTGACTGACAGAGAGGCAGTGGCATAACTACTGCCCCCGCCACCTCCATGACCACGGGGGGGGCCCGGACGTTAGTAGGGCCCGCCACAAGCCCAAGAACCCTTCCATGATCAGTCATTTTTAAACAGCTGATCGCATGTATAAATTAAACATACACGCAATCAGCTGTTTAAAAGACCGGATCTGAATTTCCGGTTCAGTTCCGAAAGTTCGGGTCCGGTCTTTTAAACAGCTTATCATTCATTCATATGCATAATCAGCAGTTAAACAGCTGATCACGGAAGGTATCTTGGAGGGAGGAGGGGGTCAGGGGCCCAGCCTCCATTCTCACGGGGGGGCCTGGGCCCCTGCAGGTACGCCCTCGCAGAGAAGAGAGGTATTAGAGAAGTGAGAAGAAAAATTAATGAGCTGGGCAGCAGAGTTGAGGATGGATTGAAGTGGTGCCAGGCAGTTGTTTGGTAAACCACACAGGAGTGTGTTGCAGTAATCTAGCCGGGATATGATTAGGGCATGGACTAGGATTTTTGTAGCTTCTTTCGAGAGGAAGGGTTGAATGCGGGAGATGTTTTAGAGTTGGAGCCAACAGTTGGCAAGCGAATTGACATGGGGTTTTAAGGAAAGATCGGAATCTAGCATTATTCCCAGGCAGTGGACATGAGGAGATGGGGATATAGGTGTATTGTTAATATTAATAGTAAGACCAGGTAGGGGAACAGATCATGAGGGTGGGAAAAGGACATGTTCAGTCTTGTACATGTTTAGTTTGAGAAGGCGGGAGGACATGGAGGCAGAGATGGGACTAAGGCAGTCGGGGAGCTGGGATGTTAGTGTAGTGAAATCTGGGGTAGAGATGTAAATTTCAGTATCATCCGCATACAGGTGATACTGAAATCCAAATGAACGAATGAGTCTTCAAATATCATAGGTGTAGATGGAGAAAAGAAGAGGGCTAAGTAGTGAGCCTTGCGGGACCCCCAAATGGGAGGGGGCGAGGGTAGAGTTAATTCCAGAGTATCCAGGTATCCTGTATACCTAAGGAGGCCAGGGTCTGAAGAAGTAGAGGGTAATCAACAGTATCAAAAGCTGAGGACAGATCAAGAAGAATAATTAAAGATAAGTGGCCCTTAGTTTTAGCACAAAGTAGATCATTGGCCCAGGGGGGGTCTGAGTACGCTCACTGCATAAACCCAAAACCCGACCGAGAGTAGCTGTGGGAACCGATATCAGTGATTACAACTCTCAGCTTTAGGCCAGAACTTTCCCAGCTCACTGGGTCAAAACCAGGTTGAGGGCTGTCGTCACTTACCATATACCACTTACCATGTATATAAATTACTGCCAAAACCCACTTACTAACGGCCGTGGAAACCGATACCAGCCTTAATGGCTATAAATCTAAAATAATACTAAATATCTGTATCACTCTCTGCCACACTCAGACAGGATTAATAACAGATAATACAACACAATACACAATACAAAATTCAATTACTATAATATGTAGCGTCTCAGAGGCAGAGTGCCTTAGTTCTAATTAGAGCAATCAGAGAATCAGCTAACGATTTAAATATTGTTTAATATAGACAAAAACAGTGGAAACAACTACAGAAAAATATAACAGACATGGGTTATTCAATAAAAGTTCTTATTGTTTAAAATGGTGCTAATTTTGCACCAACCAATCAGATTTTGTTTAACATTTGAAAGCTAAAATCTGATTGGTTGGGACTAGTGATGGCCCAGTTCTCGGATCCGAAGCAGAATCCGCGGCGGATTTACCTCGTTCGCGAACGGCGGATATCGCGGATTTTCCGGTTTTCCGCCTTCCGAACTTTTCCGAACCACGTTTTAGAAAATTTTAGAAATTACGAGGATTTCTCGTATTTTCGAAAATGCATGAAAACCCTGTATTTTTGAAAATTTGCGAAATTACGAGGATTTCACGTATTTTCGAGGATTTTTTCATTTTAATGGGTCCGCTCGCAGATTTTCTAATTTTTCCGAAAATTCGCAGAACCTCGAGCGGACCAGATTTTGCGAAGTTCGGACATCTCTAGTTGGGACAAAATTAGCACCATTTTAAACGATTAGAACTTTTATTGAATCTCCCTGAAAATACAACATAAGCAACAGTAAAACAAAATGGGATGAAATGTGAAAATAATACTTAGTATCAGTCCTTAATGTTCCAGGATGAAATGAAGAAGTTAAATCCGTGTAAGATGGAGTCCAGAGTTATCGGCCCTCAAAATAACTCTTATTGGTCCAATATTAGATGGTAAATGAAGAGCTAGCTCTTTGGGTTTCAGAGCCAGTTTTATACACCTGAAAAGGGTGGAACCAATTACCCACACCCAATCATAGAAAGGGGTGGGCTAAGCTAGGAGTGTAACACACTCCAGGTAGTCTCCCTGGCACAACCACAAGGTGGCTTCCCCTGCAAACCTCCCGTATGCCGAAGGGGTAACGTGCCATAACCCGCCAACTTACAAATCTGTGTTCCGGGCATTCGCCTTTCTAATGGGCATTCGCCTTTCTAATGGGCAATCGCCTTTCTAAGACACAATCGCTTTTCTAATGCGCATTCGCCTTTCTAAGACCCAATCGCCTTTCTAAGACCCAATCGCTTTTCTAATGCGCGTTCGCCTTTCTAATGCGCGATTGCCTTTCTAATTCGCGTTCGCTTTCTAATTCACGATCGCCTTTCTAATTCGCGTTTGCTGTCTTATTCACGTTCGCTTTTTAATTCGCAATCGCCTTTCTAAGACACAATCGCTTTTCTAACGCGCATTCGCCTTTCTAATGCGTTCGCCTTTCTATGGTGCGTTCACTTTTTTTAATTCGGGTTTGTTTTTCTGCGGCACGTTCGCCTTTCTAATGCGCGTTCGCCTTTCTAATGCGCGTTTGCTTTCTAATGCATATTCACCTTTCTAATGTGCCTTCATAATATGCGTTCGTATTAACGCGCTTTCATCAGCTCATTAGGCAAAGGAGTTTTCTTACCAATTGTTTGTTTCTCTTCATCCTCCCAATCCAATGTGGTTTTATTTCAAATATAGTAACAATTACATTGAACAGCTTACTAGATGGTAACTATGATTGTATCTGTTTTTTCACTAAAAAGCATGAACAATGAACTAGAATTGAATGGAAACACTATTTAAACCAGCTTATCATTGTGTGTAGAGAACATGTCTGAGGAGGAGGTGTTATTTTGGGGGCACTTTCCAAAGCTTGCAGCAGCTGCAGTGCTCTATGTGGAGGCTGCAGAGAGGCTACATGGAGGACAGGACAGGGAACATGTGTCAGGATCAGACAGCCTCATTTTTAATAGGAGGTTTAGTCATCTGTACGAGCTGTCTGATGACGAGGTTGTGCGTCACTTTACACTAAATTGCCCAGCCATACTGGAGCTTTATAGCAAAACGGGCGATTTATTCGAGCCCAGGATGAGGCAGATCTTACAATTTCATGGATCCAGAAAAAAACAAGGACCACTATCCTAAAGCACAAATACAAATGCATGAGCATGTATTGGGTGCGAAAATAAAAGTGCGAAAACGCCAAGAAACTCCAAGTCGTCCTTTCGCCCGTGAAAAGCGTACCAATGAGCGAATACACGCCCTATTTCCAAAACCCTATAAAGACCACACTCTTCACATACACAAATATGGCCGTGAGTAGTTTTTCAATATGGAAAAAGAGCAAAGAGGCGGAGGAAAGAAAACCAAAAAAACCAAGCACATTGAAGGTTAGTACATTTGGAAGTCTGTTTGTTTTTAGCAAGACGAAAACGCATTCAAAAGGCGATCGAGCATTAGCAAGACGAACAGACAGAATGAGTTGTTTAAAGGGTGAAGCCATACCAGCGCCTTTTTCGCGCCCACGATTTTTGCTAAAATGGAAATTGCGGGAACGCAAAACTTGCTGCGATTTCAGATTGCACGTCCATTTGTGTTTTGCTAATGCATGCGTTCACCATTTTTGGTGCATTAACACGTGTTTCCATAACGCAAGATGGCAGAAATGCATGCGCAAAGCCAAAACTCACAACAATCACGGGCAATAGTGCTTGCAATTTTGTGTGCGATTCCTGTGCGTTGCTGTGAGGCACAGGAATCGCACACCAAATTGCGAGCGATATTGCACATGATTGTGCACACGATCCTTGTGCTTTTGAAAAAATTAGTCTACATTGCAAACGCTAAAACGCACCAATAAATAAGGGGGTGAGGGTGCGTTCACGTGAGAGACAAAATAGCAGACCTCATTTAAATTCCAAGCTAAAAATATTCTTAAAAAGACAAAGAAGAAAAATCTATATTTCTCATAGATGTGTTGAAAAAACATGTAAGACAATTTGTATGAATGGTTTTAAAGTTTTTTGTGCATTAAAAATCATGAACAAATCCAAAATCCCAACAGACCTGCTAAAAACATGCCTTTTCGCCACCTTCAGGGTAGCGCTAATATTCTGTTCCATTTAAGGCGAAAACACACTTTACGTCTTTTATAAATCGTGTTATGCCTTTTCGCTAAAATTACCATTGCGATGTATGGCCAGAAAAGGGTTTTAGCGAAAGCTCGCGGAAACGTTTTCGCCATTCGTTAACGCTACCTTTATAAAACGCGTTAACTGGCTTTTTGGCGAAAAACCATGCGTAAAGCGAATGCGAAGTTTTCACAACTTTTCACACTTTTATATATATGCCACTTAGTGGCATATTTATAAAGGATTGTCTTTTTCACCAAATAATTACCGCAGCACATCGCAGCGAAAATAGCGCCATTTGGGGCTTCGTTTCGCCTTATTTATAAAAAAGCGAAAAAAAACACACTTCGCGTCTGAAAAAAGCGAAGGAACACGATAAAGAGCGAAAAGTATTGCAGCGAAAACTTAATGCATCTAGATGACTGCATTGCGAAAACCATTCGAAACAAGAAAAGCCCACTAGAAAACGAGGTAAAATACTAAATGGCCACCTCACATTTACCAAGAAGTCAGCCATGTCTTATTTAGCCAATCTTTTTAGAATTTCTCAATTGGAATACAATTCTTTTTTCCACTGCACATTCGCCTTTCTAATGCGCGTTCGCTTTTCCAAGGCATATTCCATTATAATGCGCGACAGTCGCGTTTCCAAGGCATATTCCATTATAATGCGCGATCGCCCTTCTAATGCGCGATCGCTTTTCCAAGGCATATTCCATTCTAATGCGCAATCGCTTTTCCAAGGCATATTCCATTATAATGTACGATTGCCTTTCTAATGTGCGATGGCTTTTCCGGTGGGTCCTAGAAACCTCAGCAGGGCACAGGGACAATGACCCAATTCCTTTGTGTCCTGTCTTTTTTGGGCAATGCCTCATTCCAGCCTGTGACCTTACATCTTCTTGTCAGGAGTCATTCTTCTTTTTCCAGGATCCTTCCAAAGGTGATGAATGCAATTTTACCCTGGTCTATGGCATACATCACCTTTCCGTCTAGTCAGTCAGAGTGGATAAAACATCCAAAGTGATTTTTATCTTAAGGGTTTTTTCAGTAATGCCTTGCCATTTGGGGCTTCGTTTCACCTTATTTATAAAAAAGCTAAAAAAACACACGATAAAGAGCGAAAAGTATTGCAGCGAAAACCTAACGCATCTAGATGACTGCATTGCGAAAACCATTCGAAACAAGAAAAGCCCACTAGAAAACGAGGTAAAATTCTAAATGGCCACCTCACATTTACCAAGAAGTCAGCCATGTCTTATTTAGCCAATCTTTTTAGAATTTCTCAATTGGAATACAATTCTTTTTTCCACTGCACATTCGCATTTCTAATGCGCGATCGCTTTTCCAAGGCATATTCCATTCTAATGCGCGATCGCCTTTCTAATGCGCGTTCGCTGTTCCAAGGCATATTCCATTATAATGCGCGATCGCCTTTCTAATGCGCGTTCGCTTTTCCAAGGCTTATTCCGTCTAGTCAGTCAGAGTGGATAAAACATCCAAAGTTATTTTTATCTTAAGGGTTTTTTCAGAAATGCCTATGAGCCATTGATTGTCCGCATATTGCGCTCGCACCGACTAAACAGAGAATGGAAGTGCATCTTAACAGAAAACCCTTCCATTCTCTTAATGTTCAGGCGGTGTGCGATTCACACCTGCGCATTATGAGTATCATCAGTGCCTATCATGGAAGTTGACACGACTCCCATAAGAATAATTTGCACCGGTAAGCTCTCTACCACAAGTTTACCAATGGCCACATGCCACAAGGATTTGTTGGCTTTTTGGCCACAAACAAGCGTTTGATACTTAGCGAGCGTTTGGTCAGGACAAATGAGTGTCTGTTGCCACAACAGTGGCTGTTGTTTTTCGGGACACATCGTGCAGCCACATAGGGAACCGCACAATCATACCTGATTGGCAAGTCTGAAAAATGGGGGAATGAACTTGTTTGGCCTGCACACATGTTAATCTATTTTTGGCCCACATAATGATGAACAATCATTAATTTCCAACAAATTTTCAATATGTACCCAACCTTACATTTACTAATCTGTTAGGAATAATAGGGCATGTTATGTGGATAGGTGTTCCTGCCTATGCAAGGATGGAACATTGTTTTCCAGAATTCATTATGTGTGTTTCAAATAGAATATATCCTATCTTTACTTTGGGGAGACTAATTAAGCCAATTTGGACATATAATAGGCAGACATTACATCAAACATCTTATGTATGGATTTTTTTCTACACGCAATATCTTGTCCAGACAGAAAATAATACATTTAAGAGACTGGCAACAGGACAAATACAGATCAAAATATAAGAAATTGGAGAATCATACAAATAGCGATTATAACATAAATTTCTCCATAGAAATATACAATAATCACATGATTGTGACAACTTTAGTCAGGGCAGTTTCTGTAGAGTGGATAGGGCGGAACCCTCACTGGAGGTGGTCAAAGAGATAGTTAGCAGACAGGTAATATGCCAGGTCAGCATAGTCATGTTTTTCCATGTCTTTACCTTATCTAGTCTTTTGGGGATTACATTTACTTTAATGCCATTTACTGGAGTAGTAATTTACAGTTTATTGGTATTCTTGGGGGAGGATACTTTCAGATAATAGAATTTTGGTTTAGTTCTCCTTTAAGTCATACATGGGTCTATTTGTCTTTTCAAATGATTGTTGTTTTTGATAAAATCGATTCCTTTTTTTTTTTTTTTGCATTTGCATTTGCTCAACCAAAATGTCGATTGTAGAATCAATCAAACTTGAATTGGGTCATCTCAGAAAGTTACAGCTTTTTGCTTATAGAAACGTAGCCAGACCACTTTTAAAGTGATTCAATGAGCTTTTCAATACCGCATTGCATCCAAGATCACAGTTTCAAAATGTTTGATCTATCGCATTTACGTGCCTGAGCACTTGTTGGAAAATCAGTTACAAATCACATTAGTGAAGAATCGCATTAGTTAATAATTGAAAATCGATTCCCATGTATGGCTTTTATTGATTCATTTCCTACAGTCAACCATTTTATCTGTCAAGTCAATTGATAATGTAACAGATCAAACACAAATCGTCCCATGTATGTCTAGCTTCCTTATACTCATTCAAAGAAAGTCACCAGTTCCTTAAAGGGGAACTTTGGTCTCTAAACAAGTTAATTTTAAATGAAAGGCCATGTTCACACTTTTTAAATGTACCATCAACCACCTCTCTACGTGCTGCACAGCCCAAGATATGAAGAAATCCCTGATCAAAAAGTTAGGGGGTGGGAGGTTCTGAATCTGCAGTCAAAATACCAATTCCTCCTTCTAATCTGTAGTTGGCACATGCTCAGTGCAGAAGAAAGCAGAAGAAACCTCGAAGAGATTGAGTTACAGTGACTGAAGGGGGGGGGGGGGTCAGCCTAGCCTAGCCCACAGCAGGGAATGTGTACATTTTTGTCTTTTTTTATGCCTCCCAAACAGGAAGTGACTATCACATGTTTTCAGAGCAGGAAGTGCAGGGGATCTGGTGATACTGCTGCCATATCACAAATAAAAATATAAATATCTTCAAAACTATATAAAAAAATAATAAAATGAAAAAATACAATTCCTGCCAATTTACCTAAAGTCATTTTTGAACCATAGTTACCCTTTAAAGAGCGTGTGAGGTTTCACACAAAAGTGATGGGAGGTACTGTAAGGGTGTAACTTTCTGGATATTGTTTAAGACTGAGTGGAGGGGTAAGGGTGAGAGGCAGCAAAATTCCGACACACTCAAATTTATGGAGATTGTATCAGATTAAAATCATCTGCGAGAGATTGTGGCAGATTAAAAGCATTTTTAAGGCCCCCAATACATGGCATCAATATTCCGATCAATTAGAAGAAATCTATCGAATTGATTGGAAAAATCATGATAGCTGGTGGCCATAGATGCTATGTTGCCGATTTTTTCTCCAACTGCTTCTAAAGGAAATTATATTGTATGATCGTCCATACATGGGCCAATGTTGTAGGATCCGAGTGTGGTAGACTGCAACTGTAGCGTGTATGCCAATCATTACAGGACAAAATGTCCTTCAAAATGTTCCACTCTTTTATGGGACATTTCTGGGGCGTAGCTACCAGGGGTGCAGGGGATGCGACCACACCAGGGTCCTTGACCAAGAAGGGGCCCCATTTTGCGCTAAGGTTCCAAAACTACCAGTCTAAGTGCAAACTATTTTACCAGTGATTATATACAAAGCATTTTACCACTCTCTGTGTGCCAAACATTTTACTAGCATCAGTTGGTTAGTTATTTTAGAAGGTCTGAGGATCTAAGTTTAGAAATAATGTTTGAATCTGATTGAATAGTTTTGCTAGGTGTTGGGGGGGCCCATGTTCAAATTTTGCATCAGGGCCCATAAGTCTGTAGCTAGGCCACTCAGACCTTTTGCTCATTTGCGGTGTAATTTAGCCTAACTTTTAATGTAATTGCACAATGTAAATATCTCTCTCTTACCGCAGGGCCAGTGAACTCAGGCTGTTTCTCCCATGATGGTTCAGTGTTTGCTACTGCTTCACATGACTGCACCGTAAGGATATGGAAAGCCGACTCTGCTGAATGCCTTCATTTTCTAAAAGGTCATTTCAAAAACCAACACTATAAGTCACAATACGGGATTCAGTTCTCTCTATAACCTTAAAGGAACTAAAACTATCCCTGTGAATAACAGTTTGCTCGGGGGACCTGGAACTTACCTTACCACGCTCCTCTCGCAAGTCGCTCCTTCACTGAACAGCTGTTCTCTCCTGATCACATGTCCCATCTTTTGTATTGGCGCGCATGCGCCTAAGGAAGGGCGTGCGGTTGAGACAGAGCGGCTGTCAGTGAAAGAGCGGCTTGCGAGAGGAGAGCGGTAAGGTAAGTTCCAGGTCCCCTGAGCGTAATATTATTCACAGGGAGGTGGGAATAAGTGTTCTCACCTCCCTGTGAATAGTGGAAACAGATGGCAAATAGTTGTTTTTTAGTTTAGTGTTCCTTTAATATCCTTAATTAAAATTCAGATTACACAACAGTTGATCAGCAATACCGTGCACGACACTGGGAGGTTGGAGAATCTTGCTGGGGGTGTGTTCCTCCAAATCAATGCCCAAAGCCAAATGTGTCCAATACAAAACAGTGTCTGTACAACGCTGTATGATCCAAACTAGGAACACCTATAAAGACAGTAACTTACAATAAGGAACCCTATTGTGTACATACATAAAACTAAAATGAAGAGAGTCTATAAAATTCAAACAGCAACCTCTAACATACATAGAAGTAATTAATTTCAATGCATATAGCTGAATAATTAGTATATCCAAAAATCATATATAAATTGCTGGTGCTACCAAAAGTGCCAAGTCTGTCTAATTGTCCCATAAACACAACAGTACATAACTTTGGGGCTGTGGTCACACTAGAAATGGCCTGAGAAAACAATTTAAGAACATAGGGCCCTATTTGGAAACACGTGGTATTTCAATTCAGGGTTACTACGTGTTATTGATTATGTATGACCGTGTTAATTAAGGAACGTTCAGTCATAGAATACCATGAAGTAGTAAACTACTACATTTCATAAGTTTCAAGTCTTTTATTGGCAAATACAGCACATTAAACAGCAAGTCCACCCTGAAAATAAAAAACTGGTCACATGTTACCTGTAAAAATGTTCAGAACCACAGAGTTCCGTTCTGAAAACGGAATTTTGAAAAAAATCAGAATAGATGATGGGAGTTTTAAAAATCATTAAATCCTGATTAAATTTAAGGTATAAATAGCAATAGTAAGTTCGTAAGTTAGTGTAAATGGCGCAAGGACATGGGAAATGGTTTGGGGAACATGTACCTTTAACCAAAACTAGATAACTTATTTTCTTTATGTTCAAGCTACTGTATTCTTCAGTTTCTGCATCACATTTTCAATAGACCGTCGGTTCCGAGTCGTTACCTGCCTCCAAACCTAACTGAAATATTTTGCACTTGCAAAATGCATTTCTTACAGATATTTAAGTATAATTAGTGTCCCCATTCTGGCAGGGTAAGCTGGCTCGGTCAATGAAGGCCGTGACTGCTGACATTACAACCAATGATTAACTATCTTTTGCCTGTTGCCTCTACTGCACATGCTCAAACTTATAAAAAGCTCATTGAGCAGAGGAAAAATTCAAATACTTTTTCATGAACGGGAACAAAATTTTCATTACATATCTGGTTAAGAATGCATGTAATAACCTGGTAAAAATAGCAGTTGTCAGTCCTCTGCCTGCAACTCCAAGTCACCAGTTTTTAGTTTTAAGGGTGGACATGCCCTATAAATTGAATTGTATTGATTTAACCATGACCTGGTTGACTAAAATGTTTCAAAGACACATTCTGTATCCTTATCTAATAGATCATACGAAGGATGTAGAGACAGTTTGCTTCAGCCCAGACTCTAGGTATCTGGTGTCTGCTGGATGGGATTGCATCAACATTTTGTGGGAAGTACAGGTGAGGATTATCATCTTTCAGGTAACAGACATTTCCAATGGTGACCCTGACATTTCTATTTCTATTACTACTAATATCGGGTAAAAACATATTCAGGGAGATTTAATAAAAGTTCTTATAGTTAAAAATGGTGCTTGTTTTGCCCCAACCAATCAGATTTTATTTACCATTTGAAAGCTAACATTGGTTGGGGCAAAATTAGCACCATTTTTAATAATAAGAACTTTTTATTACATCTCCCTGAGGATGGGGATAGTGCCAGTCTACTATAGTTAGAAAAAGAACATTTGATTGGTTGCTGCAGATTAAGAGCAGAACACTAGTTCATATCAAGTCAACTTTAGAGAAACATTGTCTAGTGGGTTCAGATGTAATAGCCAAACTTTCCAGACTTTGTCAAACTTGTGCACAGAGGCCTAGCTAGGTGGACACAATGATCCAGTGTCCAGTTACTTCAGGGCAAGTCCAACAGCAGTGGAACAGGTCAACTTCTACTTGGCATTGTCTGTAACAGCTGAGAGAGGCAAAGAGAAGTATGTTATACGTGAAAATCAGGGATTTCTATTAGTTGAATAATATTTAGAAACTTTTCCCCTGGAGTAAAATGTTAAGCTGGGTACACATGGAATGTTCACTTCTGACCGGCGGGCCAGGACAAAGGCCAACAGTTCGCCACAAGCGAGCGTGCAGTCCATAGAGGTTTGATTGCCCATTCGTCTGATCCGGATGAATGGACGGTTGGATGTCAGTTGCGTGCAGCTGAAAACCCATGCAATTTTTTTGCCCCGATCAACCAATAATCGGTAGATCAGGCTGAAAAGTTGCATTGTTGCCTTACTGATGTTATCTGTAATTGAACAGCATTGTTTAGTCAATAGATCTTTCAATATCCAGTGCTCCCATTTAATTTGCATTCTGTTATCTCGTGTGATTGGTAAGTGCAATGTTCGCCAAGAAAGGAGGAGGATTCTTACACTTGGCCATATCGCAACCATTCCTGAACGAGAGACCTTCCAGTGCCCCCTCACTTCCTCTGCCATTTGGCAACTTGTAAGTTCTGTTCTGGAAATCTTAAAAGGTGGGTCTCTACATGCATTTGGGAAGGATCACCATTTCCACAGTTTATATGTGGCCGTAGAGTGAGATTTATTATGGGGCCCCCTTAAAGGATAACTGTATTGACTCAATGCATTTTTTTTTTAAAAAACTGCTTTCAAAAGAGTATGCGGCCCTCCCGATACGTTTTTTTCCTGATTTCGAGCTTCTCTCTGCCTTCAATTAGCCACACTGTGAAGGGGGCGTAACAATTCTGTTTGCTTGTAACTGTCACTCAAAACTAGCAGTGAGAAAACACTCCTCCACCCACCCTTGATCAGCTTGATTATGTAGGCTGTATCCTAGCAACTGAACAGTTCAAGTTTGTTTGACTGGCAGGAGGAGAGAGGTTGTAACAGACATTTCCACCAGCCAATGACAAGTGATATGTTAATCATGGCCCTGGGCCATCTAGGAGGCGGGCTTTTAGCACTCATCTTTGCTGTGTGATATCTAAGGGAAGGCAGCACAGTTGTAAATGAGAGTAAGCAATTTCAGCTGCTGGAAGTGTGGACATGTAATGGGGGAGATGTTGTTTTTTTGGGTATTGTTGTCCATTAAGAAGTAATAAACAAAGGAGTTTTATTTAGAGGATTATTTTTGAGCCAACTTGGATGCATCCAGTATGTCTAATGTGCCTTCTGGGAGACAATCATACCCTCTGGAATATTGCAATGCTATGAGTGCTGCGCTCCTGTACATTTGTGTTTATTGGAGTGCATGCGATATGCACAAAAAGTCATGCACGCTTGTGTTCCAATAACATAGAGGAGGATTGCATCGGCAATGCCAAACAAAAGCATGATTGGCGGGCAAATCGCGCTAGTGGGACCTAGCCCTAATGGAGAGTCTTGTTTGTAGTTCTAAATTCAATGTACAGTTGACAATGTATCTAATACTTTGAGTGAGAATTGAATTTGTTACAGAAGTGTGCAAATATCATTAATATCCCGCTTTAGTGTTTACGGTAAAAGGTTTAAATGAGGTTGCAACATCCCAAAATGTGAAGAGACAATCATTTTCAGGTTCTGTGGGTGAGATTCTCCCCGACCCCTAGTTCTGGCTACAGTTTAAAGTTCCCAGAGTCTACTTGCTAAAAATATTCCAAACTACAGCAAACAATCTTTATATTCTAAACCTAAAAGCATTAAAACAAAACAAAAGTTCTACTAATTAGAAGCAAATGATCATTTTAACTATGACATTTATAGAAGTCTTGCTGCAGGTTCTCTGTCCTAATCAGCTAAACTTGTTCAACAGAATGGCAAGAAATTAAACGTTCTTCGTGGTCATTGTGATGTCATCCAGTGCAGTGCCTTTTCATTAAATGGATTATACATTGTAAGTATTATTGTTTTAGGCAGTCATTGTGATGTCATCCAGTGCAGTGCCTTCTCATTATATGCATTATACATTGTAAGTATTCTGTTTCTTACCAATACAGCTTGAGTTAATTAAGTGCACAGGTTAGAGAATTCTCAATTGGGGCTTGTGTTTGAAATTTACACAATGTATTTAACCCAGATACCCATGAACCAGCTGGTCAGGGGGGGACTGAGACCTTTTGACCTGGGGGGCAAATACAGACAAGTGGCCCTTTAAGGGTTGTAATGCCCACTTTGCTTAGGTCAGACACTTTGTTTATGTTACACCAATTTTTAAGACCACTATTCCCATTTTTTATTGTTGCCTGCTACTTTTTTTAAGTGCATGGTGGGGTTAAAGGACAATTATAGTCCTAAAATCTTCCCCCTTCCACTTACAAGTACCCAGGGTTATGACCTGAATTCCTAAGTTCTCACCCTTGGGTAGATTTTCTAGGTCAAGTTATACTTACCCAAAATTTCCCTTGTCCCTAATGAACTGGAGGGCTGACTAACACTGGCTAATGAACTGGAGGGCTGGCAAACACTGAATAATAAACTGGGGGGCTGACTATCACTGGCTAATGAGCTGGAGGGCTAACAACACTGCTAATGAGCTAGAGGGCTAACTTACGATGGCTAAAGATCTGAAGGGCTGACAACACTGACTAATGAACTCGAGGGCAGAAAACATTGGCTAAAGAACTGTATGGTTGACTTACACTGGATAACGATCTGAAGGACTGACAAAGCTGTCTAATGATCTCAAGGGCTGACAACACTGGCTAATGAAATAGACGGCTGACAATACTGACTAATAAACTGGAGGGCTGATGACACAGGCTAATGAACTAGATGGCTGACTTAAACTGACTAACAATCTGAAGGACTGACAACACTGTCTAATGATCTCAAAGGCTGGCAGCGAGGGCTGACAACACTGGCTAATGAACTGGAGTACCAGGAGGGGTTTCCTTTTCCTTGCCCATGTAAGAGCTAGAGGAGTTTTCTGTGCCTTGCAGGAGATGCTAAGTAATAGCATCTGTGGCAGTCCAAATCTTTAATAAGAGGCCAGCCTGGGGGGCTGGGCCAGTCCTCCCCTCCAGCTGGTGGAAGTAAACCCAGAGGGTTTGGACATGTCTAAATGTGTGTAAGATCTAAGATGACATTTAATGAGTAATTGTTTTCTCAATCTGGCATAGCCACCATAGCCAAGGTGAGTGCCGGATGGAGCTGGTTGCTTCCATAATGGTAATAATGGGAATCTAGTTTCAGACCAAATACAATTTACAATTTATTTGCATGACGAGGAAATTAAGGGATTGGTTGATTAAATACTGCAGGCCAGGGATTTGGATCAGCACGTCATTTTATGTAGCCTGCTTGGAGTTACCATTGAATAGTTGAGATTTTTTTTTTAATTAAGGTATTGACGGGGCATTTACATATAATTAAGTAGATTGCCCCAAAGGTTTATGATTTGTTTTTCTAGCCAAATTAGTATTTTAGGGAAAAGGTGGTCTCCAAACAAGTTAGGGTTAAATAAAAAGCCCTTCTGTCATACATTTAAAGTGAACCCTGAATCACATCTCTAGGTTAAACTTGACAGAAAGTTATATTTCTGGAAAGATTTAGCAATAAACCTTACAGTACACTTCCTGCTTTTAACAGCTTGTAGTCATGTGACCAGTCTCTGCCTGCATCAATACCATTTCAATAGTCAATTTAAAAAAAAAAGTCTGTGCAGGTAATTCCTGTCTTTCCCAGCATTTAGTCTTAAGTGAGCGTGCTCAGACCCTCTGGACTGGGAAGAAGCAGGGAGTCAGGACACATCACTACTATATATATTACCTGCAATATAATTTCTTACTGGCTGCAGCTAGAAATGTGATCCAGGGCTCATTTTAAAGGAAAGACTGCAGGCTTTTACTAAACCCTAACTTGTTCAGAGACCACAGTTGCCCTTTAAGTAAAAAATGTATTAATATTCTGTATTAATTAGGTATGTCCTATGTTGCAATTAAGGCCACCGGATCCTGGGATCGCACAATTAGAGTCTGGACATTGCAAAACAATGAAACTCCCAAGATACTGGAGGGTCATAATGGCAAAATCAGCTGTGTATGCTTCTCTGTTTCGGGCATGCTGGTGAGAGAATAATGGGTATTTGATAATTATTTAAACATATAAAAGAAATCCCAGCCAAGGAGTGTCATTAAAGGAGTACACTGGGAAATTTGAGTTTTTAAATTGCCCACTACTGGAAACTATAATTCTTCCCAACTATCAATGTACCATTTATTTTGATGATCTGTCCCCTATTTTTTAGATATCCATTTCAGATGTCAACCAAGTGCCTTAGTATCATAAACTCTTCTGTTATGTATAGTTTTGCTGTAGCTAGAATGGGGACAGTTGGTATGTGAACTGCATGATGGGAAATCCCCTCTCCCAATGTTACCTCATAGGGATTACTGAGCATGCTTGACCTCACAGAGAGTCAGGTAATCTGGCAGGGGCTGGGGGACTGAGCTTGAGCAAAACAAATACTGGATTGAAGTCATGCAGCAACACAAACACATCATTGCTGCTTAGATGTATTCATTTATAGATTGAAATAAGGCAAAGTAATTTTTTCAGTGGGAGATGCAATATCGCGTGCCAACGAGAAAAAATATGCAAAATCCACACTACTCTTTGTACTATTGGGTTAGTGAGGGTTTTGTACTCATTTTTCATTCCCTGCGCCATTTCTGAAGATTAGTGGAAATAGCACTGTGCAAGCAATGCAATAAATCTAGCGATGACTTATGTACTAGTTACGGTACAGGTAGCCATGGGAATTTCATTACATACTGGTACCGGCAGCCATGGGGTTTTCATGACATACTGACAGCAAACTGGTAATTTCATTGCATACTGGTAGCCATGGGAATTTCATCACAAACTGGTAGCCATTTCATTACATACTGGTTGCCATGGGAATCTCATTACCTACTGGTAGCCATGGTAATTTCATCACATAATGGCAGCAAACTATCAATTTCATCATATACTGGTGCAGGTTATTACCTACCTCATGTGCAGGGCAATCCACTCATAATATTAGTGCAGACAGTGGCAATTAATTTGGTATTATATATGCCCCCACAGTCACTATATATGCCCCATACTGTTACTATTTATGCCTCTACACAGTCACTATATATGCTCCATACTGTCACTATAGCCCCCACACTGTCACTATATATATGCCCCACACAGTCACTATATATGCCCCACACTGTCCCTATATATGCCCCATACTGTCACTATAGCCCCCACACTGTCACCATATATGCCCCACACAGTCACTATATATTCCCCATACTGTCACTATAGCCCCCACACTGTAACTATATATGCCCCACAGTCACTATATATTCTCCATACTGTCACTATAGCCCCCACACTGTCACTATATATGCCCCACACTGTAACTATATATGCCCCACACTGTCACTATATATGCCCCACACTGTCACTATATATGCACCATGCAGTCACTATATATGCCCCACGCAGTCACTATATATGCCCCACAGTCACTATATATGCCCCACGCAGTCACTATATATGCCCCACACAGTCACTATATATGCTCCACACAGTCACTATATATGCCCCTCACTGTTACTTTATATGCCCTCACACTGTCACTTTATATGCCCCCACACTGTCACTATATATGCCCCCACACTAACACTATATATGCCCCATACTGTCACTATTTATGCCTCCACAATGGCACTATATATGCCCCACACTGTCACAATATATGCCTCATACTGTCACTATATATGCCCTCATACTGTCACTATATATGCCCCCATGCTGTCACTATATATGCCCCACGCTGGCACTATATATGCCCCACACAGTCACTATATATGCCCCATACTGTCACTATATATGCCCCACGCTGTCACTATATATGCCCCACGCTGTCACTATATTATGCCCCACGCTGTCACTATATATGCCCCACGCTGTCACTATATATGCCCACTACTGTCACATATTATGCCCCACGCTGTCACTATATATGCCCTAAGCTGTCACTATATATGCCCCATACTTTCACTATATATGCCCCACACTGTCACTATATATGCCCCACGATGGTCACTATATATGCCCCACGCTGTCACTATATATGCCCCACCATGTCACTATATATGCCCCACGCTGTCACTATATATGCCCCACACTGTCACTATATATGCCCCATACTGTCACTATTATGCCCCACACTGTCACTATATATGCCCCCTACTGTCACTATATATGCCCCACACTGTCACTATATATGCCTCATACTGTCACTATATATGCCTCCATACTACACACATTCCCGAGCGTTCTCGCTATGATGTGTATATGCGTGTTATATGATGAGTATATGCGCGATGTGATGTGTGCATATGATGTGTATATGATGTGCGTAATGATGTGTGTATATGAGTGTGTATATGCTGTGTATATGATGTGTATATGTGTATATGATGCGTATATGATGTGTGTATATGCTGTGTGTATATGTATATGATGTGTATATGTGTGTATATGTGTTTATGATGTGTATATGCTGTGTATATGTATATGATGTGTATATGTGTATATGATGCGTATATGCTGAGTATATGATGTGTGTATATGATGTGTATGCTGTGTTATTGTGTATATGATGTGTATATGGTAATGATGGTTTATATGATGCGTATATGCTGGGATATGATGTGTATATGATGGTATATTGCTGTGTATATGATGTGTGTATATGTGATGATGTGTAATGCTGTGTATATGATGCATATATGTGTATATGATGTGTATATGTGTATATGCTGTGTATATGATGCATATATGCTGTGTATATGAGTGTGTATATGATGTGTGTAAATGCCGTGTATATGATGTGTGTATATGATGTGTATATGCTGTATATGATGTGTATATGCTGTATATGGTGAATATATGTGTGTATAGGGAGAATGCTCGGGACTGTGTGTATCGTGATTTTTAAAAAATGACAGACCTTTCAAAAATCAGTGTGTACCCAGCTTAACACAACGAACAATAAACCTAGAGCCGGTATCTTTGCTGGTATGTACAGAACTATTCAGGAGTTAACATGAGGTTGTGGCTATGGTAACAGGATAGCATTCCATAAACAATACACTGTTACCTGAGAAACCCAGTAGATACGTTGATGTGAGGATCATTTCTAAAAAAGACTTTTGGTTTTTGACTAAAGATGTGGAAGACGCCATCAAAATATTTTGCCACAGCAACAGTGAATTGCTGCAGAGACACAAAGGGGAGGTTAGTTCTTTAACCTTATATAAACGTATAGCTGCATTAGAACTACCTACATACAGAGCAATAAGAGGTGGAAACCTTTCCCATGCTGTTAGTTTGCAGCAGCCAATCGGGTGTTTTCTTTTTACTGGGTCACTGCAGTAAGAACAACTCTGATGGTTGCTGATGATTAAAGGGGATGTTCGGTGCAAAACATTTGCTTTTAAGAAAAAGAGCAGTATTTTCCCACCGCAATGACATTACCATGCCCATTCAGCAGTTTGTGTATAAATAAATGCTTTCGAAATACTGATTCTTGTTTGCAGGACCCCTAGTAGAGACCGTTAGAGACCGTAGAGACTGGGTTGATTCAGTTGGAACAGGGTATATATGCAACTGATTCTTCAAATGGAAGAGAATATGTAGAATAACTTGGTATGCAAATACAAACTAACCGGGAGATTCAATAAAAGTTCTTATCGTTTAAAATGGTGCTAATTTTTCCCCAACCAATCATATATTATTTAACACTTGAAAGCCAACATCTGATTGGTTGGGGTAAAACAATAAGAACTTTATGAATAACCCTGTAAGAATTTTAAAAATAATGTTATTTTCCACTGAATTTCCTTTAATAGCATGTAGCATGGGCAAAACTTTTGCACCTTTAATTCATCAGCCCAATAGTATTTCTATGTATTTATACATATATAGCGTGATATGTGTACAGTATTTATATACATTATATAATAGTAATGCACCCCCAACTGTAAATTATAAGGATATAAGAAGTCACCGAGGAGTTCGGGACCATATAAAAGACGATCCCCTGGAACTGTAAGATTATAAGGCTATAATCTTACAGTTCCTCCAATAGAAATGCACTACAGGGGTAGGTTACACAAGTATAATACAATGTATATATACAATGCACATGGGGGTATTTTCAAAAGTATATGTATATCTATATTTACAGTTACAGTATAGTGTGTATACACAAAACCATTATTGTATAATTTCATAGGAATCCTCAAACTATAGCCCTCCCAGCTTTCCCCATTTTCCCTCTTTAGCTAAGGAATGGTGGGAGTTATAGTTTTCAAACTCCTGGGGGGGGGGGGGGGGGGTCATAGTTAGGGATCCCTGTTATTATATACTAATAATAATGAAAAATAAGAAATAAACAAGAAAAAGCAATGTTATAGTTTGGTTACTTTAAACAGTACATAACCCTGAATAAAAATAATTATCTCTAATACAAACTTGTTTGTGTCATGATTATTTTCTATTTGGGTTCACGGATTGCTGCTCTTGTGACTCTCTCCCCAGCCCCCCCTGGTTTACTGTTTACTGTACATTCCACGAATAGTGTAACTGCTGCAATGCCATTACATAAGGCAATGGCATAACTACTGGGTCTGTGACGGCAGACGGGGCACAGGACTAAGAGGGCCCAGGATCTCACTGTGATCAGCTGGATCCGGTACCGGTGTTTTACACGGCTGATCGCACATACTTAACTACATATACGTGATCAGCTGTTTAAAAACTTCTGCTGGGGGGAGGGGGGCATGTCATGACCCCTGATTTTAACTGTGATCCGTGACTGGAGGATGTAAAATATTGCATGACGCTTTGCTTTACAACCACAGTTCTATTCCCTCCAGCAAGGAAAGTAGTGGGAATATGGTCAATTTGGTTTCATTAGGTTTACTCTTTTCAAATTTGGCTAAAATATGAGCTAGTTTGACCCGTCCATGTTGGGTTAAGTAATTACCGGTTGACCAGCTTTTTAGGTTTAGTTAGAGATAGGAAATTTAAAATGGTTTATATTTATTTTCTATTTATTCTCTATGATCATTAGTTTAAAGATAATTATATAATGATCAATAATTTTTACCATATTAAAATGGCTGGTTTCCCAGTTTACCGTTACCACTCATGGTTGCTTCCTTTGATTTGCTGTTAAAGTGGGCCCTCTGTCCTTTTTATAAAACGAAGATAATTAGGTGTCAGGTTTATTGGCCTTGGAATTCCAATGGGTCGGGCAGCTAAGCTGCTCTTACTCTTCTGAGGCTACGTGTTGGCCTAGGCTGTTAAGCATTGGCTCTCCCTTTCTAGGGTGATGTAAATGGTTTCTTTTTAAAGGCTATACATTCGCTTCCAATGTACAAATTTAGGTGTTTTCTGAGCTGGCATTAATCTGGAAAAAACTCTCAGATGAGTTGTTTAAAGGGCATCTGTGGTCCCAAACAAGTTAGGGTAGATAAAAGTCTGCAGTCTTTCCTTGAATTGAGCCCTAAATCACATCTCTAGCTGCAGCTGTGAAGTCCCAAGAAACTGGATACTGGAGGCAGTAATAAGGCACAAGAGGCTGGACAAGGGATGGGATCTAAAGGCAGTAACAAGGCACAAGAAACTGGATACTGAAGGCAGTAACAAGGCACAGGAAACGGATTCTGGAGGTAGGGACAAGGCACAGGAGACTGAATACTGGAGGCAGGAGCAAAGCGCAGGAGAGCATAGACACAAAAGAAGAGGGATTTACAGAATAGATGCATGAGACGTGTTATTGTGAGCAAACTCAGGGAGAATATAAAGTTTATTGACTCTCTGAGCAGCCCTATTTAATTAGGTTTGATACAATATGCAGAAGAAAATGGGAGTTGATTGCTTAATATTTGCAAGGGTCACCATAATTTACAAATAAACTGCATACCTCAACGTGAGACTATTTCTAGAGGAAATCATGGAAACATGTAGAATGAAAAGTTGGGCAGGTTTTAGAACTGTAGGTAGTTTGGGAGAGGAATACAACACAATACAATTATATTATCATACACAGACATCCCACCCTGCCGAACCTGGCTTCCGGGCAGGGTGGGGAGAAGGAGGCATGGCGAGTAACGTGACGTCACTGACGTCACTAAGGGGTGGGGCGGGGTCAGGTGAGGGGCAGTTATGCCCCTAGCCATGCCTCTAAGTGACGTAAATTACGTCACGTTAGAGGGTCGCTATGGGCGTAACTGGCCCGTGTGAGTAATTTATGTCACATAGGTGGGTGGCCAGAAGAAAGAAGGCGTTGGAGGCAGATCTCAGGTAGGTTTGGGTCGTGGGAGTTTGTGGGTGGTCTCGCGGGTGTGCGGGAGACCACCCCAAAATGGGAGACTCCCTCAACTCCGGGAGGGGTGGGATGCCTGAATACAGAAAGTGGTGTCACCAGAAGGAGGTAGTTTAATGATAATGTATTGGAACTGGAAGAGGCTGCAGTAACCGACAAGATAAAGACTTGCTGTAGCACAAGCAGGACAGACAGAAATGGGAAGTTCAACACAAAATACATGTTAGGGGGTCCATAAACTATATTGAGAGGGTGGAGATGACCTTTTAAGGGGAAATTGTTTAAAACGTGTTGTGGATATTTAACTGTATTTCAGTTTCTGTAGATTTTCACCATTCTATTTCAAAGAATAAGATTTTTTAGTTTTGTTTCATGACAAATAACCCGGTCTAATAAACAGATGGATTTTTATTGGTGTAAATCTCGGAGTTTTATAGGTGTGGGTTCTTACCTTGTAGGACCTTATTGCTGGTGAGTTTGTGCATTGGTTACAATGTCTCATTTAATTTAGGTGAATTATTGCACCCTCTCTCCTGATGGCCAGTTTGTCCTCACATGTTCTGATGACAGCCGTGTCTTCCTGTGGGAATCGAAGAAAGGAATACTCAAGAAAAAAGTTAATGGACACACTGGTGAGAAAGAATGTTCATTCAACAACAACTCCATGTTAGTTACAAGTGGCAGATCAAATAAGGGACTTTTAATTGAGCTTTCTAGTGGGCCCATAAAGTAAGGCAGGGCCCAAAGCTTCTGCTGTTGAACATCCTTTGTCTATTTCTATGGGGTATGTGTTTCATATTACATACACAGGTAATACATAATATAAGTAAACAGAGTGATGAGTTACTTACAGCAATACCATGATACATGATAGGAGAGAGGACCCTGCCAAGAGAGCTTACGTCTAGAGGAAATGGGGGTGAGAGATAAGGTGACAGGAATCGATAGACTGTAAATAGAATGGCAGGTAGGGTCATATTGGGTAGTAAGATGGGTAATGTCTAGGCCAGGTTATATGGTGCTTGAAGAGGTGGGTTTTAAGGTTACGTTTGAAGGTATTAAAAGACGGTGAATGACGCACGGACAGAGGAAGGGAGTTCCAGAGCAGAGGGGCAGCAAGCAAAGTCCGGAATGCGGGCATGAGAAGAGGTGACCAGGGTGGATGAGAGGAGGATGCTTTTGCAGAGCGGAGGTTGCTTCTGGGACGGTGTCGGTGGATCACCTCTGAGACATATGAAGGGGCTGTGCTGGATAGTGCTTCATAGGATAGGGTAAGCAGCTTGAACTGGATCCTTTGCATGATGGGCAGCCAGTGGAGTGACTGACAGAGAGGCAGTGGCATAACTACTGCCCCCGCCACCTCCATGACCACGGGGGGGGCCCGGACGGTAGTAGGGCCCGCCACAAGCCCAAGAACCCTTCCACGATCAGTCATTTTTAAACAGTTGATCGCACGTATAAATTAAACATACACGAATCAGCTGTTTAAAAGACCGGATCTGAATTTCTGGTTCAGTTCCGAAAGTTCGGGTCCGGTCTTTTAAACAGCTTATCATTCATTCATACGCGTAATCAGCAGTTTAAAACAGCTGATCATGGAAGGTATCTTGGAGGGAGGAGGGGGTCGGGGCCCAGCCTCCATTCTCACGGGGGAGCCTGGGCCCCTGCAGGTACACCCCTGCAGAGAAGAGAGGTATTAGAGAAGTGAGAAGAAAAATTAATGAGCTGGGCAGCAGAGTTGAGGATGGATTGAAGTGGTGCCAGGCAGTTGTTTGGTAAACCACACAGGAGTGTGTTGCAGTAGTCTAGTCGGGATATGATTAGGGCATGGACTAGGATTTTTGTAGCTTCTTTCGAGAGGAAGGGTTGAATGCGGGAGATGTTTTAGAGTGGAGCCAACAGTTGGCAAGCAAATTGACATGGGGTTTTAAGGAAAGATCGGAATCTAGCATTATTCCCAGGCAGTGGACATGAGGAGATGGGGATATAGGTGTATTGTTAATATTAATAGTAAGACAGGTAGGGGAACAGATCATGAGGGTGGGAAAAGGACATGTTCAGTCTTGTACATGTTTAGTTTGAGAAGGGGGAGGACATGGAGGCAGAGATGGGACTAAGGCAGTCGGGGAGCTGGGATGTTAGTGTAGTGAAATCTGGGGTAGAGATGTAAATTTCGGTATCATCCGCATACAGGTAACACTGAAATCCAAATGAACGAATGAGTCTTCAAATATCATAGGTGTAGATGGAGAAAAGAAGGGCTAAGTAGTGAGCCTTGCGGGACCCCCAAATGGGAGGGGGCGAGGGTAGAGTTAATTCCAGAGTATCCAGGTATCCTGTATACCTAAGGAGGCCAGGGTCTGAAGAAGTAGAGGGTAATCAACAGTATCAAAAGCTGAGGACAGATCAAGAAGAATAATTAAGATAAGTGGCCCTTAGTTTTAGCACAAGTAGATCATTGGCCCAGGGGGGGTCTGAGTACGCTCACTGCATAAACCCAAAACCCGACCGAGAGTAGCTGTGGGAACCGATACCAGTGATTACACTCTCAGCTTTAGGCCAGAACTTTCCCAGCTCATGGGTCAAAACCAGGTTGAGGGCTGTCGTCACTTACCATATACCACTACCATGTATATAAATTACTGCCAAAACCACTTACTACGGCCGTGGAAACCGATACCAGCCTTAATGGCTATAAATCTAAAATAATACTAAATATCTGTATACACTCTCGCCACACTCAGACAGGATTAATAACAGTAATACAACACAATACACAATACAAAATTCAATTACTATAATATGTAGCGTCTCAGAGGCAGAGTGCCTTAGTTCTAATTAGAGCAATCAGAGAATCAGCTAACGATTTAAATATTGTTTAATATAGACAAAAACAGTGGAAACAACTACAGAAAAATAAACAGACATGGGTTATTCAAAAAAATTTCTTATTGTTTAAAATGGTGCTAATTTTGCACCAACCAATCAGATTTTGTTTAGCATTTGAAAGCTAAATCTGATTGGTTGGGACTAGTGATGGCCCAGTTCTCGGATCCGAAGCAGAATCTGCGGCGGATTTACCTCGTTCGCGAACGGCGGATATCGGATTTTCCAGTTTTCCGCCTTCCGAACTTTTCCGAACCACGTTTTAGAAAATTTTAGAAATTACGAGGATTTCTCGTATTTTCGAAAATGCATGAAAACCCTGTATTTTCGAAAATTTGCGAATTACGAGGATTTCACGTATTTTTTCATTTTAATGGGTCCGCTCGCAGATTTTCGAATTTTTCTGAAAATTCGGGGAACCTCGATCGGACCGGATTTTGCGAAGTTCGGACAATTCTAGTTGGGACAAAATTAGCACCATTTTAACGATTAGCTTTTATTGAATCTCCGAAAATACAACATAAGCAACAGTAAAACAAAATGGGATGAAATGTGAAAATAATACTTAGTTTCAGTCCTTAATGTTCCAGGATGACATGAAGAAGTTAAATCCGTGTAAGATGGAGTCCGAGATTATCGGCCCTCAAAATAACTCTTATTGGTCCAATATTAGATGGTAAATGAAGAGCTAGCTCTTGGGTTTCAGAGCCAGTTTTATACACCTGAAAGGGTGGAACCAATTACCCACCCAATCATAGAAAGGGGTGGGCTAAGCTAGGAGTGTAACCACTCCAGGTAGTCTCCCTGGCACAACCACAAGGTGGCTCTGCAAACCTCCCGTATGCCGAAGGGGAACGTGCCATAACCCGCCAACTTACAAATCTGTGTTCCGGGCATTCGCCTTTCTAATGGGCATTCGCCTTTCTAGGGCAATCGCCTTTCTAAGACACAATCGCTTTTCTAATGCGCATTCGCCTTTCTAAGACCCAATCGCCTTTCAAGACCCAATCGCTTTCTAATGCGCGTTCGCCTTTACTGACGCGATTGCCTTTCTAATTCGCGTTCGCTTTCTAATTCACGATCGCCTTTCTAATTCGCGTTTGCTGTTTATTCACGTTCGCTTTTTAATTCGCAATCGCCTTTCTAAGACACAATCGCTTTTCTAACGCGCATTCGCCTTTCTAATGCGTTCGCCTTTCTATGGTGCGTTCACTTTTTTTAATTCGGGTTTGTTTTTCTGCGGCACGTTCGCCTTTCTAATGCGCGTTGCCTTTCTAATGCGCGTTTGCTTTCTAATGCTATTCACCTTTCTAATGTGCCTTCATAATATGCGTTCGTATTAACGCGCTTTCATCAGCTCATTAGGCAAAGGAGTTTTCTTACCAATTGTTTGTTTCTCTTCATCCTCCCAATCCAATGTGGTTTTATTTCAAATATAGTAACAATTACATTGAACAGCTTACTAGATGGTAACTATGATTGTATCTGTTTTTTCACTAAAAAGCATGAACAATGAACTAGAATTGAATGGAAACACTATTTAAACCAGCTTATCATTGTGTAGAGAACATGTCTGAGGAGGAGGTGTTATTTTGGGGGCACTTTCCAAAGCTTGCAGCAGCTGCAGTGCTCTATGTGGAGACTGCAGAGAGGCTACATGGGGGACAGGACAGGGAACATGTGTCAGGATCAGACAGCCTCATTTTTTAATAGGCGGTTTAGTCATCTGTACGAGCTGTCTGATGACGAGGTTGTGCGTCACTTTACACTAAATTGCCCAGCCATACTGGAGCTTTATAGCAAAACGGGCGATTTATTCGAGCCCAGGATGAGGCAGATCTTACAATTTCATGGATCCAGAAAAAAACAAGGACCACTATCCTAAAGCACAAATACAAATGCATGAGCATGTATTGGGTGCGAAAATAAAAGTGCGAAAACGCCAAGAAACTCCAAGTCGTCCTTTCGCCCGTGAAAAGCGTACCAATGAGCGAATACACGCCCTATTTCCAAAACCCTATAAAGACCACACTCTTCACATACACAAATATGGCCGTGAGTAGTTTTTCAATATGGAAAAAGAGCAAAGAGGCGGAGGAAAGAAAACCAAAAAAACCAAGCACATTGAAGGTTAGTACATTTGGAAGTCTGTTTGTTTTTAGCAAGACGAAAACGCATTCAAAAGGCGATCGAGCATTAGCAAGACGAACAGACAGAATGAGTTGTTTAAAGGGTGAAGCCATACCAGCGCCTTTTTCGCGCCCACGATTTTGCTAAAATGGAAATTGCGGGAACGCAAAACTTGCTGCGATTTAGATTGCACGTCCATTGTGTTTGCTAATGCATGCGTTCACCATTTTTGGTGCATTAACACGTGTTTCCATAACGCAAGATGGCAGAAATGCATGCGCAAAGCCAAAACTCACAACAATCACGGGCAATAGTGCTTGCAATTTTGTGTGCGATTCCTGTGCGTTGCTGTGAGGCACAGGAACGCACACCAAATTGCGAGCGATATTGCACATGATTGTGCACACGATCTTGTGCTTTTGAAAAAATTAGTCTACATTGCAAACGCTAAAACGCACCAATAAATAAGGGGGTGAGGGTGCGTTCACGTGAGAGACAAAATAGCAGACCTCATTTAATCCAAGCAAAAATATTCTTAAAAAGACAAGAGAAAAATCTATATTCTCATAGATGTGTTGAAAACATGTAAGACAATTTGTATGAATGGTTTTAAGTTTTTTGGTGCATTAAAAATCATGAACAAATCCAAAATCCCAACAGACCTGCTAAAACATGCCTTTTCGCCACCTTCAGGGTAGCGCTAAATTCTGTTCCATTTAAGGCGAAAACACACTTTACGTCTTTTATAAATCGTGTTATGCCTTTTCGCTAAAATTACCATTGCGATGTATGGCGAAAAGGGTTTTAGCGAAAGCTGCGGAAACGTTTTCGCCATTCGTTACGCTACCTTTATAAAACGCGTTAACTGGCTTTTTGGCGAAAAACCATGCGTAAAGCGAATGCGAAGTTTTCACAATTTTCACACTTTTATATATATGCCACTTAGTGGCATATTTATAAAGGATGTCTTTTTCACCAAATAATTACCGCAGCACATCGCAGCGAAAATAGCGCCATTTGGGGCTTCGCTTCGCCTTATTTATAAAAAAGCGAAAAAAAACACACTTCGCGTCTGAAAAAAGCGAAGGAACACGATAAAGAGCGAAAAGATTTGCAGCGAAAACTTAATGCATCTAGATGACTGCATTGCGAAAACCATTCGAAACAAGAAAAGCCCACTAGAAAACGAGGTAAAATACTAAATGGCCACCTCACATTTACCAAGAAGTCAGCCATGTCTTATTTAGCCAATCTTTTTAGAATTTCTCAATTGGAATACAATTCTTTTTCCACTGCACATTCGCCTTTCTAATGCGCGTTCGCTTTTCCAAGGCATATTCCATTATAATGCGCGATCGCTTTTCCAAGGCATATTCCATTATAATGCGCGATCGCCCTTCTAATGCGCGATCGCTTTTCCAAGGCATATTCCATTCTAATGCGCAATCGCTTTTCCAAGGCATATTCCATTATAATGTACGATTGCCTTTCTAATGTGCGATGGCTTTTCGGTGGGTCCTAGAAACCTCAGCAGGGCACAGGGACAATGACCCAATTCCTTTGTGTCCTGTCTTTTTTGGGCAATGCCTCATTCCAGCCTGTGACCTTACATTTCTTGTCAGGAGTCATTCTTCTTTCCAGGATCCTTCCAAAGGTGATGAATGCAATTTTACCCTGGTCTATGGCATACATCACCTTTCCGTCTAGTCAGTCAGAGTGGATAAAACATCCAAAGTGATTTTTATCTTAGGGTTTTTTCAGTAATGCCTTGCCATTTGGGGCTTCGTTTCACCTTATTTATAAAAAGCTAAAAAAAACAACGATAAAGAGCGAAAAGTATTGCAGCGAAAACCTAACGCATCTAGATGACTGCATTGCGAAAACCATTCGAAACAAGAAAAGCCCACTAGAAAACGAGGTAAAATTCTAAATGGCCACCTCACATTTACAAGAAGTCAGCCATGTCTTATTTAGCCAATTTTTAGAATTTCTCAATTGGAATACAATTCTTTTTTCCACGCACATTCGCATTTCAATGCGCGATCGCTTTTCCAAGGCATATTCCATTCTAATGCGCGATCGCCTTTCTAATGCGCGTTCGCTGTTCCAAGGCATATTCCATATAATGCGCGATCGCCTTTTAATGCGCGCGCTTTTCCAGGCTTATTCCGTATGTCAGTCAGAGTGGATAAAACATCCAAAGTTATTTTTATCTTAAGGGTTTTTTCAGAAATGCCTATGAGCCATTGATTGTCCGCATATTGCGCTCGCACCGACTAAACAGAGAATGGAAGTGCATCTTAACAGAAAACCCTTCCATTCTCTTAATGTTCAGGCGGTGTGCGATTCACACCTGCGCATTATGAGTATCATCAGTGCCTATCATGGAAGTTGACACGACTCCCATAAGAATAATTTGCACCGGTAAGCTCTCTCACCCAAGTTTACCAATGGCCACATGCCACAAGGATTTGTTGGCTTTTTGGCCACAAACAAGCGTTTGATACTTAGCGGCGTTTGGTCAGGACAAATGAGTGTCTGTTGCCACAACAGTGGCTGTTGTTTTCGGGAACATCGTGCAGCCACATAGGGAACCGCACAATCATACCTGATTGGCAAGTCTGAAAAATGGGGGAATGAACTTGTTTGGCCTGCACACATGTTAATCTATTTTGGCCCACATAATGATGAACAATCATTAATTTCCAACAAATTTTCAATATGTACCCAACCTTACATTTACTAATCTGTTAGGAATAATAGGGCATGTTATGTGGATAGGTGTTCGCCTATGCAAGGATGGAACATTGTTTTCCAGAATTCATTATGTGTGTTTCAAATAGAATATATCCTATCTTTACTTTGGGGAGACTAATTAAGCCAATTTGGACATATAATAGGCAGACATTACACAAACATCTTATGTATGGATTTTTTTCTACACGCAATATCTTGTCCAGACAGAAAATAATACATTTAAGGACTGGCAACAGGACAAATACAGATCAAAATATAAGAATTGGAGAATCATACAAATAGCGATTATAACAAAATTTCTCCATAGAATATACAATAATCACATGATTGTGACAACTTTAGTCAGGGCAGTTTCTGTAGAGTGGATAGGGCGGAACCTCACTGGAGGTGGTCAAAGAGATAGTTAGCAGACAGGTAATATGCCAGGTCAGCATAGTCATGTTTTTCCATGTCTTTACCTTATCTAGTCTTTGGGGATTACATTTACTTTAATGCATTTACTGGAGTAGTAATTTACAGTTTATTGGTATTCTTGGGGGAGGATACTTTCAGATAATAGAATTTTGGTTTAGTTCTCCTTTAAGTCATACATGGGTCTATTTGTTTTTCAAATGATTGTTGTTTTTGATAAAATCGATTCCTTTTTTTTTTTTTTGCATTTGCATTTGCTCAACCAAAATGTCGATTGTAGAATCAATCAAACTTGAATTGGGTCATTCTCAGAAAGTTACAGCTTTTTGCTTATAGAAACGTAGCCAGACCACTTTTAAAGTGATTCAATGAGCTTTTCAATACCGCATTGATCCAAGATCACAGTTTCAAAATGTTTGATCTATCGCATTTACGTGCCTGAGCACTTGTTGGAAAATCAGTTACAAATCACATTAGTGAAGAATCGCATTAGTTAATAATTGAAAATCGATTCCATGTATGGCTTTTATTGATTCATTTCCTACAGTCAACCATTTTATCTGTCAAGTCAATTGATAATGTAACAGATCAAACACAATCGTCCCATGTATGTCTAGCTTCCTTATACTCATTCAAAGAAAGTCACCAGTTCCTTAAAGGGGAACTTTGGTCTCTAAACAGTTAATTTTAAATGAAAGGCCATGTTCACACTTTTTAAATGTACCATCAACCACCTCTCTACGTGCTGCACAGCCCAAGATATGAAGAAATCCCTGATCAAAAAGTTAGGGGGTGGGAGGTTCTGAATCTGCAGTCAAATAACCAATTCCTCCTTCTAATCTGTAGTTGGCACATGCTCAGTGCAGAAGAAAGCAGAAGAACCTCGAAGAGATTGAGTTACAGTGACTGAAGGGGGGGGGGGGGTCAGCCTAGCCTAGCCCACAGCAGGGAATGTGTACATTTTGTCTTTTTTTATGCCTCCAAACAGGAAGTGACTATCACATGTTTTCAGAGCAGGAAGTGCAGGGGATCTGGTGATCTGCTGCCATATCACAAATAAAAATATAAATATCTTCAAAACTATATAAAAAAATAATAAAATGAAAAAATACAATTCCTGCCAATTTACCAAAGTCATTTTGAACCATAGTTACCCTTTAAAGAGCGTGTGAGGTTTCACACAAAAGTGATGGGAGGTACTGTAAGGGTGTAACTTTCTGGATATTGTTAAGACTGAGTGGAGGGGTAAGGGTGAGAGGCAGCAAAATCCGACACACTCAAATTTATGGAGATTGTATCAGATTAAAATCATCTGCGAGAGATTGTGGCAGATTAAAAGCATTTTTAAGGCCCCCAATACATGGCATCAATATTCCGATCAATTAGAAGAAATCTATCGAATTGATTGGAAAAATCATGATAGCTGGTGCCATAGATGCTATGTTGCCGATTTTTTCTCCAACTGCTTCTAAAGGAAATATATTGTATGATCGTCCATACATGGGCCAATGTTGTAGGATCGAGTGTGGTAGACTGCAACTGTAGCGTGTATGCCACATATACAGACAAAATGTCCTTCAAAATGTTCCACTCTTTATGGGACATTTCTGGGGCGTAGCTACCAGGGGTGCAGGGGATGCGACCACACAGGGTCCTTGACCAAGAAGGGGCCCCATTTTGCGCTAAGGTTCCAAAACTACCAGTCTAAGTGCAAACTATTTACCAGTGATATATCAAAGCATTTTACCACTCTCTGTGTGCCAAACATTTTACTAGCTCAGTGGTTAGTTATTTTAGAAGGTCTGAGGATCTAAGTTTAGAAATAATGTTTGAATCTGATTGAATAGTTTTGCTAGGTGTTGGGGGGGCCCATGTTCAAATTTTGCATCAGGGCCCATAAGTCTGTAGCTAGGCCACTCAGACCTTTGTCCATTTGCGGTGTAATTTAGCCTAACTTTTAATGTAATTGCACAATGTAAATATCTCTCTCTTACCGCAGGGCCAGTGAACTCAGGCTGTTTCTCCCATGATGGTTCAGTGTTTGCTACTGCTTCACATGACTGCACCGTAAGGATATGGAAAGCCGACTCTGCTGAATGCCTTCATTTTCTAAAAGGTCATTTCAAAAACCAACACTATAAGTCACAATACGGGATTCAGTTCTCTCTATAACCTTAAAGGAACACTAAACTATCCCTGTGAATAACAGTTTGCTCGGGGGACCTGGAACTTACCTTACCACGCTCCTCTCGCAAGTCGCTCCTTCACTGAACAGCTGTTCTCTCCTGATCACATGTCCCATCTTTTGTATTGGCGCGCATGCGCCTAAGGAAGGGCGTGCGGTTGAGACAGAGCGGCTGTCAGTGAAAGAGCGGTTGCGAGAGGAGAGCGGTAAGGTAAGTTCCAGGTCCCTGAGCGTAATATTATTCACAGGGAGGTGGGAATAAGTGTTCTCACCTCCCTGTGAATAGTGGAAACAGATGGCAAATAGTTGTTTTTTAAGTTTAGTGTTCCTTTAATATCCTAATTAAAATTCAGATTACAAAACAGTTGATCAGCAATACCGTGCACGACACTGGGAGGTTGGAGAATCTTGCTGGGGTGTGTTCCTCCAAATCAATGCCCAAAGCCAAATGTGTCCAATACAAAACAGTGTCTGTACAACGCTGTATGATCCAAACTAGGACACCTATAAAGACAGTAACTTACAATAAGGAACCCTATTGTGTACAACATAAAACTAAAATGAAGAGAGTCTATAAAATTCAAACAGCAACCTCTAACATACATAGAAGTAATTAATTTCAATGCATATAGCTGAATAATTAGTATATCCAAAAATCATATATAAATTGCTGGTGCTACCAAAGTGCCAAGTCTGTCTAATTGTCCCATAAACACAACAGTACATAACTTTGGGGCTGTGGTCACACTAGAAATGGCCTGAGAAAACAATTTAAGAACAAGGGCCCTATTTGGAAACACGTGGTATTTCAATTCAGGGTTACTACGTGTTATTGATTATGTATGACCGTGTTAATTAAGGAACGTTCAGTCATAAGAATACCATGAAGTAGTAAACTACTACATTTCATAAGTTTCAAGTCTTTTATTGGCAAATACAGCACATTAAACAGCAAGTCCACCCTGAAAATAAAAAACTGGTCACATGTTACCTGTAAAAATGTTCAGAACCAAGAGTTCCGTTCTGAAAACGGAATTTTGAAAAAAATCAGAATAGATGATGGGAGTTTTAAAAATCATTAAATCCTGATTAAATTTAAGGTATAATAAGCAATAGTAAGTTCGTAAGTTAGTGTAAATGGCGCAAGGACATGGGAAATGGTTTGGGGAACATGTACCTTTAACCAAAACTAGATAACTTATTTTCTTTATGTTCAAGCTACTGTATTCTTCAGTTTCTGCATCACATTTTCAATAGACCGTCGGTTCCGAGTCGTTACCTGCCTCCAAACCTAACTGAAATATTTTGCACTTGCAAATGCATTTCTTACAGATATTTAAGTATAATAGTGTCCCCATTCTGGCAGGGTAAGCTGGCTCGGTCAATGAAGGCCGTGACTGCTGACATTACAACCAATGATTAACTATCTTTTGCCGTTGCCTCTACTGCACATGCTCAAACTTAAAAAGCTCATTGAGCAGAGGAAAAATTCAAATACTTTTTCATGAACGGGAACAAAATTTCATTACATATCTGGTTAAGAATGCATGTAATAACCTGGTAAAAATAGCAGTTGTCAGTCCTCTGCCTGCAACTCCAAGTCACCAGTTTGTTTTAAGGGTGGACATGCCCTATAAATTGAATTGTATTGATATAACCATGACCTGGTTGACTAAAATGTTTCAAAGACACATTCTGTATCCTTATCTAATAGATCATACGAAGGATGTAGAGACAGTTTGCTTCAGCCCAGACTCTAGGTATCTGGTGTCTGCTGGATGGGATTGCATCAACATTTTGTGGGAAGTACAGGTGAGGATTATCATCTTTCAGTAACAGACATTTCCAATGGTGACCCTGACATTTCTATTTCTATTACTACTAATATCGGGTAAAAACATATTCAGGGAGATTTAATAAAAGTTCTTAGTTAAAAATGGTGCTTGTTTTGCCCCAACCAATCAGATTTTATTTACCATTTGAAAGCTAACATTGGTTGGGGCAAAATTAGCACCATTTTTAATAATAAGAACTTTTTATTACATCTCCTGAGGATGGGGATAGTGCCAGTCTACTATAGTTAGAAAAAGAACATTTGATTGGTTGCTGCAGATTAAGAGCAGAACACTAGTTCATATCAAGTCAACTTTAGAGAAACATTGTCTAGTGGGTTCAGATGTAATAGCAAACTTTCCAGACTTTGTCAAACTTGTGCACAGAGGCCTAGCTAGGTGGACACAATGATCCAGTGTCCAGTTACTTCAGGGCAAGTCCAACAGCAGTGGAACAGGTCAACTTCTACTTGGCATTGTCTGTAACAGCTGAGAGAGGCAAAGAGAAGTATGTTATACGTGAAAATCAGGGATTTCTATTGTGAATAATATTTAGAAACTTTTCCCCTGGAGTAAATGTTAAGCTGGGTACACATGGAATGTTCACTTCTGACCGGGGGCCAGGACAAAGGCCAACAGTTCGCCACAAGCGAGCGTGCAGTCCATAGAGGTTTGATTGCCCATTCGTCTGATCCGGATGAATGGACGGTTGGATGTCAGTTGCGTGCAGCTGAAAACCCATGCAATTTTTTTGCCCCGATCAACCAATAATCGGTAGATCAGGCTGAAAAGTTGCATGTTGCCTTACTGATGTTATCTGTAATTGAACAGCATGTTTTAGTCAATAGATCTTTCAATATCCGTGCTCCATTTAATTTGCATTCTGTTATCTCGTGTGATTGGTAAGTGCAATGTTCGCCAAGAAAGGAGGAGGATTCTACACTTGGCCATATCGCAACCATTCCTGAACGAGAGACCTTCCAGTCCCCCTCACTTCCTCTGCCATTTGGCAACTTGTAAGTTCTGTTCTGGAAATCTTAAAAGTGGGTCTCTACATGATTTGGGAAGGATCACCATTTCCACAGTTTATATGTGGCCGTAGAGTGAGATTTATATGGGGCCCCCTTAAAGGATAACTGTATTGACTCAATGCATTTTTTTTTAAAAAACTGCTTTCAAAAGAGTATGCGGCCCTCCCGAACGTTTTTTTTCCTGATTTCGAGCTTCTCTCTGCCTTCAATTAGCCACACTGTGAAGGGGGCGTAACAATTCTGTTTGCTTGTAACTGTCACTCAAACTAGCAGTGAGAAACACTCCTCCACCCACCCTTGATCAGCTTGATTATGTAGGCTGTATCCTGCAACTGAACAGTTCAAGTTTGTTTGACTGGCAGGAGGAGAGAGGTTGTAACAGACATTTCCACCAGCCAATGCAAGTGATATGTTAATCATGGCCCTGGGCCATCTAGGAGGCGGGCTTTTAGCACTCATCTTTGCTGTGTGATATCTAAGGGAAGGCAGCACAGTTGTAAATGAGAGTAAGCAATTTCAGCTGCTGGAAGTGTGGACATGTAATGGGGGAGATGTTGTTTTTTGGGTATTGTTGTCCATTAAGAAGTAATAAACAAAGGAGTTTTATTTAGAGGATTATTTTTGAGCCAACTTGGATGCATCCAGTATGTCTAAGTGCCTTCTGGGAGACAATCATACCCTCTGGAATATTGCAATGCTATGAGTGCTGCGCTCCTGTACATTTGTGTTTATTGGAGTGCATGCGATATGCACAAAAAGTCATGCACGCTTGTGTTCCAATAACATAGAGGAGGATTGCATCGGCAATGCCAAAAAAGCATGATTGGCGGGCAAATCGCGCTAGTGGGACTAGCCCTAATGGAGAGTCTTGTTTGTAGTTCTAAATTCATGTACAGTTGACAATGTATCTAATACTTTGAGTGAGAATTGAATTTGTTACAGAAGTGTGCAAATATCATTAATATCCCGCTTTAGTGTTTACGGTAAAAGGTTTAAATGAGGTTGCAACATCCAAAATGTGAAGAGACAATCATTTTCAGTTCTGTGGGTGAGATTTCCCGACCCCTAGTTCTGGTACAGTTTAAGTTCCCAGAGTCTACTTGCTAAAATATTCCAAACTACAGCAAACAATCTTTATATTCTAAACCTAAAAGCATTAAAAAAAACAAAAGTTCTACTAATTAGAAGCAAATGATCATTTTAACTATGACATTTATAGAAGTTTGCTGCAGGTTCTCTGTCCTAATCAGCTAAACTTGTTCAACAGAATGGCAAGAAATTAAACGTTTCGTGGTCATTGTGATGTCATCCAGTGCAGTGCCTTTTCATTAAATGGATTATACATTGTAAGTATTATTGTTTTAGGCAGTCATTGTGATGTCATCCAGTGCAGTGCCTTCTCATTATATGCATATACATTGTAAGTATTCTGTTTCTTACCAATACAGCTTGAGTTAATTAAGTGCACAGGTTAGAGAATTCTCAATTGGGGCTTGTGTTTGAAATTTACACAATGTATTTAACCCAGATACCCATGAACCAGCTGGTCAGGGGGGGACTGAGACCTTTTGACCTGGGGGGCAAATACAGACAAGTGGCCTTTAAGGGTTGTAATGCCCACTTTGCTTAGGTCAGACACTTTGTTTATGTTACACCAATTTAAGACCACCCTATTCCCATTTTTTATTGTTGCCTGCTACTTTTTTAAGTGCATGGTGGGGTTAAGGACAATTATGTCTAAAATCTTCCCCCTTCCACTTACAAGTACCCAGGGTTATGACCTGAATTCCTAAGTTTCACCCTTGGGTAGATTTTCTAGGTCAAGTTATACTTACCCAAAATTTCCCTTGTCCCTAATGAACTGGAGGGCTGACTAACACTGGCTAATGAACTGGAGGGCTGGCAAACACTGATAATAAACTGGGGGGCTGACTATCACTGGCTAATGAGGGAGGGCTAACAACACTGCTAATGAGCTAGAGGGCTAACTTACGAGGCTAAAGATCTGAAGGCTGACAACACTGACTAATGAACTCGAGGGCAGAAAACATTGGCTAAAGAACTGTATGGTTGACTTACACTGGATAACGATCTGAAGGACTGACAAAGCTGTCTAATGATCTCAAGGGCTGACAACACTGGCTAATGAAATAGACGGCTGACAATACTGACTAATAAACTGGAGGGCTGATGAACACGGCTAATGAACTAGATGGCTGACTTAAACTGACTAACAATCTGAAGGACTGACACACATGTCTAATGATCTCAAAGGCTGGCAGCGAGGGCTGACAACACTGGCTAATGAACTGGAGTACCAGGAGGGGTTTCCTTTTCCTTGCCCATGTAAGAGCTAGAGGAGTTTTCTGTGCCTTGCAGGAGATGCTAAGTAATAGATCTGTGGCAGTCCAAATCTTTAATAGAGGCCAGCCTGGGGGGCTGGGCAGTCCTCCCCTCCAGCTGGTGGAAGAAACCCAGAGGGTTTGGACATGTCTAAATGTGTGTAAGATCTAAGATGACATTTAATGAGTAATTGTTTTCTCAATCTGGCATAGCCACCATAGCCAAGGTGAGGGCCGGAGGAGCTGGTTGCTTCCATAATGGTAATAATGGGAATCTAGTTTCAGACCAAATACAATTTACAATTTATTTGCATGACGAGGAAATTAAGGGATTGGTTGATTAAATACTGCAGGCCAGGGATTTGGATCAGCACGTCATTTTATGTAGCCTGCTTGGAGTCCATTGAATAGTTGAGATTTTTTTTTTATTAAGGTATTGACGGGCATTTACATATAATAAGTAGATTGCCCCAAAGGTTTATGATTTGTTTTTCTAGCCAAATTAGTTTTTAGGGAAAAGGTGGTCTCCCAACAAGTTAGGGTTAAATAAAAAGCCCTTCTGTCATACATTAAAGTGAACCCTGAATCAATCTCTAGGTTAAACTTGACAGAAAGTTATATTTCTGGAAAGATTTAGCAATAACCTTACAGTACACTTCCTGCTTTTAACAGCTTGTAGTCATGTGACCAGTCTCTGCCTGCATCAATACCATTTCAATAGTCAATTTAAAAAAAAAGTCTGTGCAGGTAATTCCTGTCTTTCCCAGCATTTAGTCTAAGTGAGCGTGCTCAGACCCTCTGGACTGGGAAGAAGCAGGGAGTCAGGACACATCACTACTATATATATTACCTGCAATATAATTTCTTACTGGTGCAGCTAGAAATGTGATCCAGGGCTCATTTTAAAGGAAAGACTGCAGGCTTTTACAAACCCTAACTTGTTCAGAGACCACAGTTGCCCTTTAAGAAAAAATGTATTAATATTCTGTATTAATTAGGTATGTCCTATGTTGCAATAAGGCCACCGGATCCTGGGATCGCACAAATTAGAGTCTGGACATTGCAAAACAATGAAACTCCAAGATACTGGGGGTCATAATGGCAAAATCAGCTGTGTATGCTTCTCTGTTTCGGGCATGCTGGTGAGAGAATAATGGGTATTGATAATTATTAAACATATAAAAGAAATCCCAGCCAAGGAGTGTCATTAAAGGAGTACACTGGGAAATTTGAGTTTTTAATTGCCCACTACTGGAAACTATAATTCTTCCCAACTATCAATGTACCATTTATTTTGATGATCTGTCCCCTATTTTTTAGATATCCATTTCAGATGTCAACCAAGTGCCTTAGTATCATAAACTCTTTGTTATGTATAGTTTTGCTGTAGCTAGAATGGGGACAGTTGGTATGTGAACTGCATGATGGGAATCCCCTCTCCCAATGTTACCTCATAGGGATTACTGGCATGCTTGACCTCACAGAGAGTCAGGTAATCTGGCAGGGGCTGGACTGAGCTTGAGCAAAACAATACTGGATTGAAGTCATGCGCAACACAAACACATCATTGCTGCTTAGTTTTCATTTATAGATTGAAATAAGGCAAAGTAATTTTTTCAGTGGGAGATGCAATATCGCGTGCCAACGAGAAAAAATATGCAAAATCCACACTACTCTTTGTACTATTGGGTTAGTGAGGGTTTGTACTCATTTCATCGCATTTTCCGTTTTGAAGATTAGTGGAAATAGCACTGTGCAAGCAATGCAATAAATCTAGCGATGACTTATGTACTAGTTACGGTACAGGTAGCCATGGGAATTTCATTACATATGGTACGGCAGCCATGGGGTTTTCATGACATACTGACAGCAAACTGGTAATTTCATTGCATACTGGTAGCCATGGGAATTCATCACAAATGGTAGCATTTCATTACATACTGGTTGCCATGGGAATCTCATTACCTACTGGTAGCCATGGTAATTTCATCACATAATGGCAGCAAACTATCAATTTCATCATATACTGGTGCAGGTTATTACCTACCTCATGTGCAGGGCAATCCACTCATAATATTAGTGCGAGACAGTGGCAATAATTTGGTATTTATATGCCCCCACAGTCACTATATATGCCCATACTGTTACTATTTATGCCTCTACACAGTCACTATATATGCTCCATACTGTCACTATAGCCCCCACACGTCACTATATATATGCCCCACACAGTCACTATATATGCCCCACACTGTCCTATATATGCCCCCTACTGTCACTATAGCCCCCACACTGTCACCATATATGCCCCACACAGTCACTATATATTCCCCATACTGTCACTATAGCCCCCACAACTGTAACTATATATGCCCCACGTCACTATATATTCTCCATCTGTCACTATAGCCCCCACACTGTCACTATATATGCCCCACACTGTCACTATATATGCCCCACACTGTCACTATATATGCCCCACACTGTCACTATATATGCACCATGCAGTCACTATATATGCCCCACGCAGTCACTATATATGCCCCCAGTCACTATATATGCCCCACCACAGTCAATATATGCCCCACAAGTCACTATATATGCTCCACACAGTCACTATATATGCCTCACTGTTACTTATATGCCCTCACACTGTCACTTTAATGCCCCCACACTGTCACATATCTGCCCCACACTAACACTATATATGCCCCATACTGTCACTATTTATGCCTCCACAATGGCACTATATATGCCCCACACTGTCACAATATGCCTCATACTGTCACTATATATGCCTCCATACTGTCACTATATATGCCCCATGCTGTCACTATATATGCCCCACGCTGTCACTATATATGCCCACACAGTCACTATATATGCCCCATACTGTCACTATATATGCCCCACGCTGTCACTATATATGCCCACTACTGTCACTATATATGCCCCACGCTGTCACTATATATGCCCACGCTGTCACTATATATGCCCACTACTGTCACTATATATGCCCCACGCTGTCACTATATGCCACTGTCACTATATATGCCCCATACTTTCACTATATATGCCCCACACTGTCACTATATATGCCCCACGCTGTCACTATATATGCCCCACGCTGTCACTATATATGCCCCACTGTCACTATATATGCCCACGCTGTCACTATATATGCCCCCATGTCACTTATATCCCCATACTGTCACATATATGCCCACAATGTCACTATATATGCCCTACTCACGAATATCCACTGTCTATATATGCCCCATACTGTCACTATATATGCCCCACAAATGTCACTATATATGTTAATGTTAGTTCTCCCAGTACTTTGTGCTTGTTTCAGTTCATTGCTGCTCTGTTCTTACAGTCGGAAGGGTTTGATCTCGGTTCCACAGTCGAGGCTGGTAAAGCCCACGCACACATTTCCTGTTACTTTCTAGCAGCTAACTGAACGATTTGGAATTGTAGTTTGGAGACATTTTTTTTGTGTTAAAACATCTGTATCTCTACTATGTGCCGATCTGTAATTTGCTGCACCCTGCATCATTAGGGAGGAGGCCCTGGAAATGGTGCATTTGGGGGTGGGGCTATGCCATCTGTGCATGGGGTGCGCTAGTGTGATGTAGCATGGGCCAGGTGGGGCACCCCTGCTTTACAGGTACAAATAAGCGGAACACAACGTAGGAGCTCAGTTTTCTGTACATTATATTTAGTTATTGAAGTTTAGTTTATAGAAATAATAAAAGCTACTGTAAGAATAAGACTGTTTAAACATTGACAATGACGTGCTGGAATTGAAATTTACCTTTTGTTAGGCCTCTGGATCCTGGGATAAGACTGTTCGAAATTTGGAACCCTCATAACGGTTCTCTTATCTTCTTACTAGAAGGGCATTCAGGATGGGTGACGAACATATCTTTCCCATGATGCTATTGTGATGGCATCTACTGGAAATGAAAAGAAGGTAAGGACAAACATAAAACATAATCATAAGGCATAATCCATATTATTTTGCACCTTAATTATAGGGTAATTTAGCGCTAGGCCCATAGGCTGTTTTGGTGTGCGTGTGTTAGCGCAGTGCTAACACAAACCAATAGAAGGGATCGGTGCACATCACATGCGCTGCGATAGGGTTACACAAAGGAATCACAGCACTAGGTTGTGCACACAAATCTCACCACATTGCGATTGTGATGGTTGCACGATTCACATGCACTGTCTAGTGGGGCCTTGACCTTAGAAACTAAGGTTAAGAAAACCCTGAACAGTGACTGATAAGTGTCAATGGTTTTCTAAAAGTAGCTACTAAACTGTAAAAATGTACTTTTAAAAAAGGAAAAGTACCTGAGGCAGGGAGCGAGAGTATGTACATTTTTCAATTGCCGCAATTATTGGGCAGTAGAAAGTTCCAATCCTACATCCCTGCCCCAGGAACTTTTCATTCTAACGGTTTCTAAAAAACTTCATACTCACTATAGGTCTCCTTTAGAGATGTTCAAAACATAGGTTTCGTTTTTGAATTTGAAAGTTCGAGTTTCGATTTTTCGATAATTATCTATGTTCGATAATTATCTACTTAGATTTTTTTAAAAATGGTCTACTTTCGATTTGCCGTAATTATCTACTTTTGATTTCAATAATTATCGAACTTTTGCTTTTATCGGATAATTCGGGTTTCGTAAATTCCGGGAGTTCCGAAAGTTTCGTCGGACTTCGAACCCTCAGATTCGATTCGAAACTGGGTTCTATTAGAACCCACAGTACATCTCCACTCTCCTTAATATCCAGGCATTTCAATATTACTACTGCAGAAGTTTCTTTTCCTATTTCATCTGACATAGACCATCCATTGAATTATATAACAAATTATGAATACAAATACATTGAAATGTGTCTGTTTATTTTAGATAAGGCTCTGGGACTGTGAAAATGGAAAATGTATCATGGTATAAAGGTAAGATACATATAGGGTTATGTTCCGTTGCAGCCAAGGTTTCTGCAATCCAGTATCTCTTATAGATATCTAGGGGGCTTTGGAGCAGGGGTCAGTTGTCTTTCACTAAAAAGCTGTTCTTCTAAGGCCACGCATTTTTACCATCAGAAAATAATGTCAGAACTGTGAGTGCACTCCACGAGTTTGTACAAGGCAAGGAAGGTATATCTGTTGTATTCAGTTAGATCAACTGGAATTAAAGTTTAGTTTTAAAGGCGTTTTGCTAGTATCTGATGACTTTCTCAATTCAGAATGACTTATACAAGAATCTGTTGCCAATTAAGTACCCTGGAAATACCACGTAGCATATGACAGCCAGATGTTTTGGACCTTCTGAATGCAAGGTGTGTATGCATTGAGGCTAAGGAGTGTATCGAAACTGCCCAGGGTAAGGTGTCAAAACAGCATTGTACAGGCAGACAGTTGGTGTCGAACCCCCCCACCTCTATTCAGGTTGGTTTGTTCACTTAAATGGCCTCCTTGACACTCTCTTGAACCAGTCATATTCCTTTGCACCAGATGTTGACATTACAATCTTCAAAGGTATGTCCTTTTTTCTTAGAGCACAACTATATTCATAAAATGGGAAACAAGTTAAATGTATACGTATGTTGTGGCCCCAACCTTCTCTCTGCCTTTAAAAAAAAAAATAGAAAATGTAGAAAATTCTACTTTGAAGTCCAGCTCGTTACAGCCACGGAACTCCAGAGGCTCTGGGCAGAAAGTCACACTATTAGCATGTTGTAGATAGGTAGTAGTAGAGAATTGTACCATTTAGCCATAGTGAAAGTGAAGACACCTTGGATATAAAGTAATACCTTTTATTGGCTAACTAAAATGATTGAAAATGCAAGCTTTCGAAGCACTAGGCTTCTTCCTCAGGCATGATACAATACGAATCTTGTAAGCACTGTATTTTATAATATGTATAAAGTCTTTGTTCTAGTATGTATAAATACACAGTGCTTTGACAAGATTCAGTATTGTGTAGACTCCCAATAGGGGAGTCTGCCGCGGCAGAAGGAAACACACATTCCCGAGCGTTCTCGCTATGATGTAGCTCCTCCGCGGCGTTCTCTACAAGGTCCCGGATGAGACTGCAATCTCGCCCTAATCCGTCAGGCACTGTCAGAGGACACAGAGGAGAGACTTTTTTTTTTTTTTTTATTGGGGTGATCAGGTAAGTGTTCTAAACTTCGTCCCGCTCCTGCAGGTTTATTAAGAAGGAGGTAGACACAGCTCCTTTACCTCACGTTGTGTCAATAAACGGACTACAAAAAATGATTGACCAGTGGAGATACCCTTAACGTCACACTTACTCTTGCTTCATCTTCGCTACACAGGTTAATGTGACTTTAAATGGCCAACTGTGATGTAAGAATATCCCGGAATACAGGGTATAGGTGTCAATCATAGTGTTTTTGCTGCAATACAAATTGATGTAGGAGAGGTGTCAGGTGGGACACTCCTGAGTAAAACTGGACTGTTAAGAAACTAACTTAACCCGGGATGAACCTGGAAAACCTCACAACCTTCAGTGACTTCTCTGTTGATGATCCGATTTTGTATGCTAAATTTGTGACAATTGGGTTTTGTTTCATTATAAAAGGAAACTACAAGAGTAGATGCATGGCCAGTAGATTTATCTTTTATGTCTGCCAGTATTTGTCTTTCCCTCATTCCATTCTGGATTTTCCCCCCATTATAAATTTCGTCCCTTTCTCATAGTGTATTCTGTCTCTTTGTTTATCTGTTCTATAATGTTATCCTCCGTCCATATAACAAATATGCAGCGTTCACATTATTCCTTCCTGCTCTCCTCCCAGTGTTCCCCCTAACTTCAAAATGTCTGTGTGCACAGAAATATATTTTCTACACGCATACAAATTGTAATTGTGTGAACTACACACCGAGCACATATGATTCAAGCAGGTTTTCGTGCGCGCACACTTTAACATGTGGAGGGGGCCTCAGATACTTTTCAATAAGAACTCAATTAAAATAATAAACACAAAGACGTCACTACTTGCTTACCAAGGATGACCGAAGAGCAGATTGGGGAGACTAATCATAGAGCGGATGGACTGGAAGATGAAACACCCTGGGATTACACCACATGGGACAGACAACTATTGGACAGTAAAGTGTGCCCATTTTAATCATAATAAAAAGAAAGGCTGTTTTCAAAGGGGGAGGTGCTCTGAGGGCCGATGGGGTGGTGGAGGAAAACAGAATTGTTTAAACATAAATAAAGTGTATGAAATAAATTAAGCTTTAATGGGCCCAGGAAAATCACAAGAATGCGCTGTAGCACTGTAGGTGAGTAGATAAAAAAAATTCCAAAACTTTATTTCCAAAAATATTTAAAAAAACATTGTGCAGATGGTGATCTAGCAAATCACAGATGTAAGAAAAATGACAGGGCTTACCCTGATGCGTTTTCGGACTTCGAGAGTCCTTAATCATAGGTAATACCACATGATCTTCCTCTTTTTAAAAAAAGTCCTCCAATTAAGCAAGGGTTTGACCACTCCCACATTTTATATTAAGGCCCTTCTTGCATAGTCCAACGTTATACCATTTGTACTAATAAGGAAATCTTTCCTCTATTGGCAATATACAAAAAACTACCCATAAATTATATATAAAAGCAGGATGTTACTGATATATCTACATATTTAACATGTTACGACTCATTATCAAAATTGTCTCGCAAAACATCATATCAAAAAAAACGATGTATGATTAAACATTGACCATTGACAGAATTGTTTCACTGAATTCCTACAATATACCTATCATAGTGATCAAACAGTTACAAAAAATAAGAGAATATCCCAGTTTGTGAATAAACCCCTTTGGAACCCTACAGTCTAATTCAAGTACCAATATGACTCCCTCCTGTTTAACAATTCTATTATATCTTCTCCTCTTGATTTCTTTACTATTTTCTCAATCCCTGTACCATTACAATATTTCAAATTCCTGGGGGGACCAAACACCAATCAAGATCCCTTTTCAATATAGGGAAATTAATCGAAGGATGTGGCAATTTTATCCAAATTCTTCACTATATTCCGTCTACGAATGTTGGAGCCATAACGTAGTTTTCAATTATTCACTCCCTCGATTTATCGATGAAATACGAGATCTCACCTGTCTTCTATGATACGTAGCATAGGCTTTATTAAACACTCTCTCATTATATCCTCTAGCCAAGAATCTCTCTGTAGATATTAGCTGCTTTCCTCAAATGCCTGTTCTGTCGAAGCAGTTCGCGTATTGTGCGACCTGACCATTGGACCACCCTGACTGTGTGTCGTGGGATGACAGCTAGATGATATAAGGGAAACCAAACAAACACAACAATAAAAAAACCATGCCACCCTATAATGTTTAACTATTGCTCTCTAATACCTTTCCTGTCTAGAAAGCCCAAAGCAGCTGTAATCACAAAAAAATAGGGGAATATGCACTTGGCAAGAGGTGCCAACGTTTGCCACTGCTATTACAAGACAATTATTTACACGCCTTCCCCATCGCTACTTTCTCTAAAGCTGACAAGTACGCAGCATGAAGGCCTAAAATGACTAAGTCTAACCTCTGAGTACTTTACCTAACAGGCCGCAATAATGTGAGTGGACAGACGCTATGCCAGCCATTGGGATGACAAGCTTCCTGATCCTCCTCTCTGCTAGAGATGGGAATAGAACTCGGAGAACCGAGTTCAAGTCGAAACTTACAAGTCCGAACAGACTCGACATTTTGAACTATCCCAGACCCGGATTTCTTGGGACTTCCAGATCGCGGGCTGTTACTTTCGATATTATCGAAAGTTAAGTGCTGTTCCCTAACCCGAGAAGCATCGTGTTCTAACCCTCGAAAATATCAGTAGTAACACTCGAATTTCCACGTAACCCTTGAATGTATCGATTGGTTTCGGTAACCCTCGAGTATGTTCGTTTTCGCTAACCTGAAGTATCGGAGCTAACCCTCAAAAGTATCATTAGGTAACCCATCAAATTTACCGTAACCCTCGAATGACGATGTTGACGGTAAACCCTCGGAATGTATGGTTAGTTTTCGATAACCCTAGAATGTATCAGGACGCTAACCCTCAAAAGTATCATTTGGTAACCTCGAATTGGCCATTAACACTCCAAATTAGCTTGCGCAAAAACCGCCAATTTCACGAGTGTGAAGTAAAAAGTGTTAAACAGGTTTTGGGAGAGTGACATGTTCCCCAGACAAGTTCCCAGTGCTACAGCCCATTTACAGCTAGTTACCTTTGTTATCTATAAGTAAATCATCCAAACTTTTTCTCTAAATTTCGCAAACCGAACCACAAACTTTATGATGTTCGTCCATCTCTACTCTCTGCAGGGTCTGTGACAGTGGCTATGCAGCCAATGGGAAGACACGTTCCCGATCATCCTCTCTGCCACTGTCTGTTGACAGTTCGCTACGCAGCCCAATGGGAAGACATGCTCACAATTCTCTAGCTTTACCGAATGTCGGGACGATGCGATCATTCCAGAAAGAGGGAATAATGTACCCCACCCGCAGTAGACTCCAATAGGGGAGTCTGCGCGGCAGAAGGAAAACACACATTCCCGAGCGTTCTCGCTATGATGTGTATATGCGTGTTATATGTGAGTATATGCGGCGCATGTTGATGTGTGGCATATGCTGTGTCTAGATGTGCGTAGATGATGTGTGTATATGAGTGTGTATATTGCTGTTGTATATGATGTGTATATGTGATATGTGCGTATATGATGTGTGTATATTGCTGTGTGTATATGTATATGATGTGTATATGGTGTGTATATGTTGTTTATGATGTGTATATGCTGTGTATATTGTATATGATGTGTATATGTGTATATGATGCGTATATGCTGAGTATATGATGGGTGTATATGAGTTACTGGCTGTGTTATCTGTGTATATGATGTGTATATGGGTAGATGATGGGTTTATATGGAGTGCGTATATGCTGGGATATGAGTGTATATGATGAGTATATTGTGTGTATATGATGTGTGTATATGTGCATGATGTGTAGATGCTGTGTATATGATGCCTATATGTGTATATGATGTGTATATGGTCTGCTGTGTATATGATGATATATGCGTGTATATGAGGGTATATGATGTGTGTAAATGGCCCAGGATATGATGTGTGTATTGATGTGTTATGCTGTATATGATGTGTATATGCTGTATATGGTGATATATGATGTGTATAGGGAGATGCTCGGGACGTGTGATCGTGATTTTTAAAAAATGACAACCTTTCAAAAATCAGTGTGTCCCAGCTAACACAACCGAACAATAAACCTAGAGCGGTATCTTGTGGTATGTACAGAACATTCAGGAGTTAACATGAGGTTGTGGCTATGGTAAAGGATAGCATTCCATAAACAATACACTGTTACCTGAGAAACCCAGTAGATACGTTGATGTGAGGGATCATTTTCTAAAAAAAGACTTTGGTTTTTGACTAAAGTGTGGAAGACGCCATCAAAATATTTTGCCACAGCAACCAGTGAATGGCTGCGAGACACAAAGGGGAGGTAGTCTTGTAACCTTATACTAAACGTATAGCTGCATTAGAACTACCTACATACAGAGGCAATAAGAGGTGGAAACCTTCCCATGCTGTTAGTTGCAGCAGCCAACGGGTGTTTTCTTTTACTGGGCACTGCAGTAAGAACAACTCTGATGGGTTGCTGATGATTAAAGGGGATGTTCGGTGCAAAGACATTGCCTATTAAGAAAAAGAGCAGTATTTTCCACCGCAATGAACATTGACCATGCCCATTCAGCAGTTGTGTAAAATAAATGCTTTCGAAATGACTGAATTCTGTTTGCAGGACCCTAGTAGAGACCGTTAGAGACTCGTTAGAGACATGTTGATTCAGTTGGAACAGGGTATATATGCAACTGATTCTTCAACTGGAAGAGGAATATGTAGAATAACTGGTATGGCAGAATTAACAAATAACCGGGAGATTCAATAAAAGTTCTTATCGTTTAAAAATGGTGCTAATTTTTGCCCCAAACCAATCATATATTATTTAACACTTGAAAGCCCAACATCTGATTGGTGGGGAAAACAATAAGAACTTGTAGTGAATAACCCGTAAGAATTTTAAAAATAATGTTATTTTCACTGAAAGTTCACTTAATAGCATAGTGCATGGGCAAAATTTTGCACCTTTTAATTCATCAGCCCATAGTATTTCTATGATTTATACATATATTAGCGTGGATATGTGTACAGTAATTTATATTTACATTAATAATAGCTAATGTCACCCCAACTGTAATTATAAGGATATAAGAAGTCACCGAGGAGTTACGGGACCATAAAAAGGACGTGATCCGCCTGGAAACTGTAAGATGTATAGGCATAATCTACAGTTCCTCCAAATAGAAATGCACTACAGGGGCTAGGTTATCAAAAGTATAATACAAGGATATTATACAATGCACATGGGGTATTTTCAAAAGTTATGTATATCTATATTTCCAGTTACAGTATAGTGTGTATACACAAAACCATATTGTATTAATTTCATAGAATCCTCAAACTATAGCCTCCCAGCGTTCCCCAATTTTCCCTCTTTAGCTAAGAATGGGGAGTTTATAGTTTTCAAACTCCTGGGGGGGGGGGGGGGGGGGTCATAGTTGGGGACCCTGTTATATATACTTAATAAATAATGAAAAATAAGAAATAAACAAGAAAAAGCAAGTTATAGTTGGTTTACTTTAAACAGTACATAACTGAATAAAAAATAATTATCTCTAAACAAACTTGTTTGTGTCATGGATTATTTTCTATTTGGGTTCACGGATTGCATGCTCTTGTGCTCTACTCCCCAGCCCCCCTGGTTTACTGTTTACGGTACATCTCCACGAATAGTGTAAACTGCTGCAATTCCATGACATAAGGCAATGGCATAACTTACTGGGTCTGTGACGGCAGACGGGGCACAGGACTAAGAGGGCCCAGGATTCTCACTGTGATCAGCTGGATCCGGTACCGGTGTTTTACACAGGCTGATCGCAATACATAACTACATATACGTGATCAGTGTTTTTAAAAAAACTTCGGCTGGGGGGAGGGGGGCAGTCATGACCCCTGGATTTAACTCGTGATTTCCGTGACTGGAGGATGTAAAATATTGCGATGACGCTTTGCTTTTACAACACAGTTCTATTCCCTCAGACAAGGAAAGTAGTGGGGAATATGGTCAAAATTTGGTTTCATTAGGTTACCTCTTTTCAAAATTTGGCTAAATATGAGCTAGTTTGACCCGTCCATGTTGGGTTAAGTAAATTACCGGTTACCAGCTTTTTAGTTTAGTAGAGATAGAGAAATTTAAAATGGTTTAATTTTTATTTCTATTTATTCTCTATGATATTAGTTTAAAGTAAATTAATACTGATCAATAATTTTACCTATTAAAATGGCTGCTTTCCCAGTTTACCGTTACCACTCATGGTTGCTTCCTGTGATTGCTGTTAAAGGGGGGCCCTCTGCCTTTTATAAAACGAAGCTAAATTAGGGTTCAGGTTTATGCCTTGGCAATTTCCAATCGGGGTCGGGCAAGCTAAGGCTGCGTCTGGTACTATTCTGAGGCTACGTGTTGGGCCTAGGCTGTAAGCATTGGCTCTCCATTCTAGGGTGATGTAAATGCGTTCTTTTTAAAGGCATACATTCGCTTCCAATGTACAAATCTTAGGTTTTTCTGAGCTGGCATTAATCTGGAAAAAAACTCTCAGATGAGTTGTTTTAAAGGGCATCTGTGGTCCAAAAAGTTAGGGAAGATAAAAGTCTGCAGTCTTCCTGAATTGAGACCCTAAATCACAGCTTAGCTGCAGCAGTGAAGTCCAGAAACTGGATACTGGAGGCAGTAATAAGGCACAAGAGGCTGGACAAGGGATGGGATTCCTAAAGGCAGTAACAAGGCAACAAGAACTGGGTACTGAAGGCAGTAAACAAGGACAGGAAACAGGATTTGGAGGTAGGGACAAGGCACAGGAGGACTGAATATGGAGGCAGGAGCAAAGCGCAGGAGAGCATAGACACAAAAGAAGAGGATTTACAGAATAGATGATGAGACGGTATTGTGAGCAACTCAGGGAGAATATTAAAGTTGTATTGACTCTCTGAGCAGCCTATTAATTAGGTTTGATACATAGACAGAAGAAATGGGAGGTTGATTGCTTAATTTGCAAAGGGTCACCAAATTTACAAATAAAATGCATACCTCAACGTGAGGACTATTTCTAGAGGAAAATACAGGAAATAAACATGGAGAATGAAAAGTTGGGCAGGTTTAGAACTGTAGGTAGTTTGGGGAGGGAATACAACACAATACAATATATATTATATACACAGACATCCCACCCTGCCGAACCTGGCTTCGGGCAGGGTGGGGAGAAGGGAGGCATGGACGAGTAACGGACGTCACTGAGTCACTAGGGGTGGGGCGGGGTAGGTGAGGGGGCAGTTATGCCCTAGCCATTGCCTCTAAAGTGAGTAAATTTACGTCACGTTAGAGGAGTCGCTAGGGCGTAACTGGCCCGTTGAAGTAATATGTAATAGGTGGAGTGGCACAGAAGAAAGAGCGTTAAGGAGGCCAAGAATTCTCAGGTGGTTTGGGTCGTGGGAGGTTTGGGGTGGTATCTTTTTTACTTACTTTGAATGTTTTATAACCTCTTATCTTTCTTTCTCCTTCACTGTCTCTCTTTTTTTTCTCCCCTTGCGGGTGTGCGGAGAGGACCACCCCAAAAATGGGAGACTCCCTCAAACTCCGGGAGGGGTGGATGCCTGAATACAAGAAAAGTGCGTGTCACCAGAAGGAGGTAGTTAATGATAATGTATTGGAACTGGAAGAGGCGCATAACGACAAGATAAAGACTTGCTGTAGCAACAAGCAGGACAGACAGAATGGAAGTCAAAACACAAAAATACTGTTAGGGGGTCCATAAACATATTGAAGGGTGGAGAGACCTTTTAAGGGGAAATTGTTTAAAAAAGTGTGTGGATTTTAACTGTATTTCAGTTTCTGTACGATTTCACCATGTCTATTTCAAAGAATAAGATTTTTTAGTTTTGTTTCATGACAAATAAACCCGGTCTAATAAAAAGATGGATTTTTATGGTGTAAATCCGGAGGTTTTATAGTGTGGGTTCTTACCTTGTAGGACCTATTGCTGGTGAGTTTGTGCATTGGTTACAATGTCTCATTTAATTTAGGTGAATATTTGCACTCTCTCCTGAGGCAGTTTGGTCTAATGTTTGATGACAGCCGTGTCTTCCTGTGGGAATCGAAGAAAGGAATACTCAAGAAACAAGTTAATGGACACACTTGGTGAGAAAGAATGCTTCATTCAAACAACAAAACTCCATGTTAGTTACAAGTGGCAGATCAAATACAGGGACTTTTAATTGGATTTATAGTGGGCCCAAAAGTAAGGCAGGGCCAAAGCCTTTGCTGTGAAACATCCTTTGTCATTAATACTATGGGGTATGTGTTTCATATTACATACACAGGTAATACATAATATAGTAAAACAGAGTGATGAGTTCTTACAGCAATACCATGACATGATAGGAGAGGCGGACCCTGCCAAGAGAGCTTACCGTCTAGAGGAAATGGGGTGAGAGATAAGTGACAGGAATCGGATAGACGGTAAATAGAATGGAAGTGGGCCTCATATTGGGTAGTAAGATGGGTAATGTCTAGGCAGGTTATATGGTGCTTGAAGAGGGTGGGTTTTAAGGTTACGTTTGAAGGTATTAAAAGAGGTGAATTGACGCACGGACCAGAGGAAGGAGTTCCAGAGCAGAGGGGCAGCAAGCCAAAGTCCGGAATGCGGGCATGAGAAGAGGTGACCAGGGTGGATGAGAGGAGGGATGCATTTTGCAGAGCGGAGGTTGGCTTTGGGACGGTGTCGGTGGACACTCTGAGACATATGAAGGGGCGTGCGGATAGGCTTCATAGGATAGGGTAAGCAGCTTGAACTGAGATCCTTTGCCTGATGGGCAGCCAGTGGAGTGACTGGAAGGAGGCAGTGGCATAACTATGCCCCGCCACCTCCATGACACGGGGGGGGCCGGACGGTAGTAGGGCCGCCAAACAAGCCCCAAGAACCTTCCACGACAGTCATTTTTAAACAGTTGATCGACGTATAATTAAACATACACGGAAATCAGCTGTTTTTAAATAGACCGGATCTGAATTTTGGTTCAGTTCCGAAAAGTTCGGGTCACGGTCTTTTAAAACAGCGTATCATTCATTCATACGCGTAATCAGCAGTTTAAAAACAGCTGATCATGGAAGATCTTGGAGGGAGGGGGGGTCGGGCCCAGCCCCATTCTCACGGGGGAGCCTGGGCCCCTTTGCAGGTACACCCCCTGCAGAGAAGAGAGGCTATAGAGAAGTGAGAAGAAAAATTAATGAGCTGGCAGCAGAGTTGAGGATGGATTTGAACGTGGTGCCAGGCAGTGTTGTAAACAACAGGAGTGTGTTGCAGTAGTCTAGTCGGGATATGCTTAGGGCATGGACTAGGATTTTGTGCTTCTTTCGAGAGGAAGGGATTTGAATGCGGGAGATGTTTAGAGGTGGAGCCAACAGTTGAGCAGCAAAATGAATGGGGTTTTAAGGAAAGATCGGAATAGCATTATCCAGGCAGTGGACATGAGGAGAGGGGATAAGGTGTATTGTTTAATATTAATAGTCAAGACAAGGTAGGGGAACAGATCATGAGGGTGGGAAAAGGACATGTTCATCTTGTCATGTTTATTTGAGAAGGAGGGAGGACATGGAGGCAGAGATGGGACTAAGGCAGTCGGGGAGCTGGGAGGTTATGTAGTGAAATTCTGGGGTAGAATGTAAATTCGGATCATCCGCATACAGGTACACGAAATCCAAATGAACGAATGAGTCTTCAAATCATAGGTGTAGATGGAGAAAAGGAAGGGCTAAGTAGTGAGCCTTGCGGGGACCCCCAAATGGGAGGGGGCGAGGGTAGGTTAATTCCAGAGTATCCGGATCCGTATACCTAAGGAGGCCCAGGGTCTGAAGAAGTAGAGGGTAATCACAGTATCAAAGTGAGGACAGATCAAGAAGATAATTTAAGATAGTGGCCCTTAGTTTTAGCACAACGTAGATCAATTGGCCCAGGGGGGGTCTGAGTACGCTCACTGCCATAACCCAAAACCCCGACCGAGCGTAGCTGTGGGAACCGATAACCAGTGATTACACCTCTCAGCTTAGGCCAGACACTTTCCCAGCCTCCAATGGGTCAAAACAGGTTGAGGGCTGTAGTCACTACCATTACCACGTACCATGTATATAAATTACTGCCAAAAACACACTTACTACCGGCCGTGGAAACCGATACCAGCCTTAATGGCTATAATCTAAAATAATACTAATACTGTTATTACCTCTCGGCCACACTCAGACAGGATTATATAAAAGCTAATACAACACAATACACAATACAAAATTCAATTACATAATATGTAGGCCGTCTCAGAGGCGAGTGCCTAGTTTCTTAATTAGAGCAATCAGAGAATCAGATAACGATTTAAATATTGTTTAAATAGACAAAAAACAGTGGAAACAATACAGGAAACATATAAACAGACATGGGTTATCAAAAAAATTTCTTATTGTTTAAAATGTGCTAATTTTGCACAACAATCAGATTTTGTTTAGCATTGAAAGCTAAACTCTGATTGGTTGGGATAGTGATGGCCCAGTTCTCGGATCCGAAGCAGCATCTGCGGCGGATTTACTAGTTCGCGAACGGCGGATATCTGGATTTCCAGTTTTCCGCCTTCCGACTTTCCGAACCACGTTTTAGAAAATTTAGAAATACGGAGGATTTCCGTTTTTCGAAAATGCATGAAAACACTGTATTTTCGAAATTTGCGACATTACGAGGATTTCACGTATTTTTCATTTTACTCGGGTCCGCTCGCAGATTTTCGAAATTTTTCTGAAAATTCGGGGAACCTCGATTCGTGTGACCGGTTTATGTGTTTGGTGGTCGAAGTTCGGACAATTCTAGTTGGGACAAAATTGCACCACATTTTCAACGATTAGGCCTTTTATTGAAATCAGTCCGGAAAATACACATAAGAAACAGTAAAACAAAATGGGATTGAAATGTGAAAATAATAATTAGTTTCAGTCCTTAATGTTCCAGGAGACATGAAGAAGTTAATCAGTTAAGTGGGTCCGAATTATCGGCCCTCAAAATAAACTCTATGGTCCAATATTAGATGGTAAATGAAGAGCTAGCTCTTGGGTTTCAGAGCCAGTTTTATACACCTGAAACGGGTGGAACATTACCCAAACCCCCTAATCATAGAAAGGGGTGGGCTAAGCCCCCCACGGAGGTAACCCACTCCAGGTGTCTCCCTGGCACAACCAAAGGGTGGCTGCAATGCAAACCTCCGTATGCCGAAGGGGGAACGTGCCATAACCCGCCACTTACAATCTGTGTTCCGGGCATTCGCCTTTAATGCGGCATTCGGCCTTTCTACGGGCAATCGCCTTTCTAAGACACACAATCGCTTTCTACTGCGCATTCGCCTTTTAAGACCCATCCGCCTTCGGAAGACCATCGCTTTCTATGACGCGTTCGCCTTTACTGACGGATGCTTTCTAATTCGCGTTCGCTTTTAATTCACGATCGCTTTCTAATCCGTTTGCTGTATTATTCACGTTCGCTTTTTATTCTGCAATCGCCTTCTAAGACAACAACGCTTTTCTAACGACAGCATTCGCCTTTCTAATGCGTTCGCCTTTCTATGGTGCGTTCACTTTTTTTAATTCGGTTTGTTTTTGCTGCGGCACGTTCGCCTTTCTAATGCGCGTTAGCCTGTCTAATGCGCGTTTGCTTTCTAATGCCTATTCACCTTTCAATGTGCCTTCCATAAATGCGTTCGTTATTAACGCGCTTTTCACAGCTCATTAGGCAAAGGGTTTTTTACCATTGTTTGTTTTTTATCCTCCCAATCCAATGTGGTTTTATTTCCAAATATAGTAACAATTACATTGAACAGCTTACTAAGATGGTAACTATTGATGTATCTGTGTTTCATAAAAAGCATGAACAATGAACTAGAATTGAATGGGAAAACACTATTTAAACCAGCCTATCAGTTGTGTAGAGAACATGTCTGAGGAGGAGTGTTATTTTGGGGCACTTCCAAAGCTGGCAGCAGCTGCAGTGCTCTATGTGGAGGATGCAGAGAGGCCACATGGGGGACAGGACAGGGAACATGTGTCAGGATCAGACAGCCTCATTTGTAATAGGCGGTTTAGTCATCTGTACGAAGCTGTATGATGACGAGGTTGTGCGTCACTTTACACTAAATTGCCCAGCCATATGGAGCTGTATAGCAAAACGGGCGATTTATTCGAGCCCAGGATGAGGCAAGTCTTACAATTCATGGATCCAGAAAAAAAACAAGGACCACTATCCTAAAGCACAAATACAAAGCATGAGATGTATTGGGTGCGAAAATAAAAGGGCGGAAAACGCCAAGAAAAATCCAAGTCGTCTTTCGCCCGTGAAAAAGCGTACCAAAAATTGAGCGAATACACGCCCTATTTTCCAAAACCCTATAAAGACCCACACGCTCACTACACCAAATATGGCGTGAGTGTGTTTAATATGGAAAAAGAGCAAAGAGCGGAGGAAAGAAAACAAAAAAACCAAGCACATTGAAGGTTAGGACATTTGGAAGTCTGTTTGTTTTTTAGCAAGACGAAAAACGGCATTAAAAGGCGAGCGATGCATTAGGCAAGAACGAACAGACCGAATGGAGTTGTTTTAACGGGTGACGCCTACCAGCGCTTTTTCGCGCCACGATTGTTGCTAAAATGCGAAAATTGCGGGAACGCCAAAACTTGCTGGCTTTAAGATTGCCGTCATGTGTGTTGTGTAATGCATGCGTTCACCATTTTTGGTGCATTAACACGTGTTTTCCTAACGGCAAGATGGAGAAATGCATGCGCCAAAGGCCAAAACTCACAAAACAATCACGGGCAATAGTGCTTGCAATTTTGTTGAGATTCCTGTGCGTTGCGGTGAGGCACAGGAAGCGCACACAAATTGGAGCGATATTGACATGATTGTGCACACGATCGTTGTGCTTTTGAAAAAATTAGTCTACATTGCAAACGCTAAAACGCACCAATTCAAATAAGGGGGTGAGGGTGCGTTCACGTGAGAGACAAAATAGCAGACCTCCATTAACTCCAAGCGAAAAAATATTCGTAAAAGACAAGAGAAAAATCTTATATTCTCATAGATGTGTTGAAACACAGTAAGGACAATTGATGAATGGTTTTACAGTTTTTTGGGATTAAAAATCATGAACAAATCCAAATCCCAACAGACCTGCTAACAACATGCTTTTCGCCACCTTCAGGGTAGCGATAAGATTCTGTTCCATTAAGGCGAAAACCAAACTTTACGTCTTATAACTCGTGTAGCCTTTTCGCCTAAAATTACATTGCGATGTATGGCCAGAAAAGGGTTTTAGCGAAGCTAGCGGAACGTTTTCGCCATTCGTTACCGCTACCTTTATAAAACGCGTTAACTGGCTTTTTGGCGAAACAACCATGCGTAAGCGAATGCAAGTTTTCACAAAATTTTCACACTTTTATATATATGCCACTAGTGGCATATTTATAAAGGAGTGTCTTTACCAAATTTAATTACCGCAGCACATCGCAGCGAAAATAGCGCCATTTGGGGCTGCGCTTCGCCTTATTTATAAAAAGCGAAAAAACAACAACACTTCGCGTTCTGAAAAAAAAGCGAAGGAACACGATAAGAGCGAAAACGGATTTGCAGCGAAAACTTAATGCATCTAGATTGGACGGCATTGCGAAAACCATTCGAAACAAAGAAAGCCCACTAGAAAACGAGGTAAAAATACTAAATGGCCACCTCACATTTACCAAGAAGTCAGCAATGTCTTATAGCCAATCTTTTTTAGGGAATTTCAATTGAATACAATTCTTTGTCCACTGCACATTCGCCTTCAATGGCGTCGGCTTTTCAGGCATATTCCATTATAATGGCGCGATCGATTTCCCAAGGGATAGTCCATTATTAAGCGCGATCGCCCTTTAATGCGCGATCGCTTTTCCAAGGCATAGTTTCCATTGCTAATGCGCAATCGCTTTTCCAAGCATATCCATTATAAGTACGATTGCCTTTCTAATGTGCGATGGCTTGGTTAGGGGTCCTAGAACCTCAGAAGGGCACAGGGACAATGACCCAATCCATTTGTGTCCTGTCTTTTTTGGGAAGCCTCATTCCCAGCCTGTGACCTTAACATTCTGTCAGGAGTCATTCTTCTGTTCCAGGATCTTCCAAAAGGTGATGAATGCAATTTTACCCTGGTCATGGCATACATCACCTTTCCGTCTAGTCAGCAGAGTGGATAAAACATTCCAAAGGCTTTATCTTAACGGTTTTTTCAGTAATGCTTGCCATTTGGGGCTTCGTTTACCTTATTTATAAAAAAGCTAAAAAAACAACAAAGATAAGAGCGGAAAAGTATTGCAGGAAACTAACGCATCTAGATGACTGCATTGCGAAAACCATTCGAACAAGAAAAGCCACTAGAAAACGAGGTAAACAATTCTAAATGGCCACCTCACATTTACCAAGAAGTCAGCCATGTCTATTTAGCAATATTTTAGGAATTTCTCAATGTGGAATATACAACTTTCTTTTTCCATCGCAACATTCGCATTGTAAGCGCGATCGCTTGTCCAAGGCATATTCCTTCTAATGCGCTTTTTTTTTTTATGCCTTCGTAATGCGCGTTCGCTGTTCCCAAGCATTTCCAGATAATGCGCGATCGCTTTCATAATGCGCGTCCGCATGTTTCCAGGCTTATTCGCTAGTCAGTCAGGTGGATAAAAATCAAAGTTATTTTATCTTAAGGTTTTTTCAGAAGCCTATGAGCAAATGATTGTCCGATATGCGCTCGCACACCGAACTAAACAGAGAAGAAGGCATCTTAACAGAAAACCTTCCATTCGTCTTAATGTTCAGGCGGTGTGCGATTCACACTGGACATATGAGTATCATCGGCCTATCATGGAAGTCTGACACGACTACCATAGGAATAATTTGCACCGGTAGCTCTCTACACAAGTTTACCAATGGCCACATGCCACAAGGATTGTTGGCTTTTGGCCACAAACAAGGTTTTGAAATTAGCGCAGCGTTTGGTCAGGACAAATGAGTGTCTGTTGCCACAACGAGGGCTGTGTTTTTAGGGAAACATCGTGCAGCCACATAGGGAACCGCACAATCATACCTGATTGGCAAGTCTGGAAAAAATGGGGGAATGAACTTGTTTGCCTGCACACATGTTAATCTAGTTTTGGCCCACATAATGCATGAACAATAATTAATTCCAACCAAATTTCATATGTACCCAACCTTACATTTACAATCTGTTAGGAATATAGGGCATGTTATGTGGATAGGTGTCCAGGCCTATGCAAGGATGGTGGGAACATTGTTTTCCAGAATTCATTATGTGTGTTTCAATTAAATTATATCCTATCTTTACTTGGGGAGATAATGTAGCCAATTTGGAATATAATAGGCAGAACATTACATGCAAACAATCTATGTAGGATTTTTTTTCTACACGCAATTATCTTGTCCAGACAGAAAATAATACATTTAGAGCGACTGGCAACAGGGACAAATACAGATCAAAATATAAGGAATTGGAGAATCATACAAATAGCGATTATAACAAAATTTCTCCATAGAAATATACAATAATCACATGTTGTGAAACTTTAGTCAGGGCAAGTTTCTGTAGAGTGGATAGGGCGGAACCATCAACTGGAGGTGGTCAAGAGAGGATAGTAGCAAGACAGGTATTGCAGGTCAGCATAGTCATGTTTTCCATGTTCTTTACCTTATTAGTTTTGGGGGATTACATTACTTTAATGCCATTTACTGGTAGTATAATTACAGTTTATTGGTATTTCTTGGGGGAGGATATTTCAGATAATAGAATTTTGGTTTAGTTCTCCTTTAAGTCATACATGGGTCTATTTGTATTTTCAAATGATTGTTTGTTTTTGATAAAATCGATTCCTTTTTTTTTTTTTTTGCATTTGCATTGCTTATCAACCAAAATGTCGATTGTAGAATAATCAAACTGAATTGGGTCATCTAGAAAAGTACAGCTTTTGCTTATAGAAACGTAGCCAGACCTTTTAAAGTGATCAATGAGCTTGCAATGACCGCAGTGCATCCAAGATCACAGTTTCAAAATGTTAGATCTATCGCATTAGTGCTGAGCAACTTGTGGGAAAATCAGTTACACATCACATAGTGAAGATCGCATTAGTTAATAATTGAAAATCGATTCACATGTAGTGGCTTTTATTGATCATGTTCTACAGTTTCAACCATTTTATCTGCAAGGTCATGATAAGTAAACAGATCAAACACAATCGTCCCCCATGTATTTAGCTCTCTTATACTCATTCAAAAGAAAGTCACCAGTTCCTTAAAGGGAACTTGGTGTCTCAAACAACGTTATTTTAAATGAAAAGGGCCCCATGTTCACGACTTTTAAAGTTACATCAACCACCTCTCTACGTGCTGCACGAGCCAAGATATGAAGAAATCCCTGACAAAAAAGTTAGGGGGGTGGGAGTTCTGAATCTGCAGTCAAAACTACCAATCTCCTTCAATCTGTAGTTGGCACATGCTCAGTGCAGAAGGAAAGCAGAAAGACACCTTCGAGGATGAGTAAGTGACTGTAATGGGGGGGGGGGGGTGCAGCCTAGCCTAGCCCCACAGCAGCGGAAGGACATTTTGTCTTTTTTATTGCCTCCAACAACAGAAGGGACTATACCATGTTTTCAGAGCAGGAGTGCAGGGGAATCTTGGTGACTGTGACATATCCCCAAATAAAAATATAAATATCTTCAAAACTATATAAAAAAATAATAAATGAAAAAATACAATTCCTGCCAATTTACCAGTCATTTTGAACCATAGTTACCCTTAAAGAGCGTGTGAGGTTTCACACAAAAGTGATGGGAGGTACTGTAAGGGTGTAACTTTTGGATATTGTGTTAAGACTGGTGGAGGGGTAAGGGTGAGAGCAGCAAAATCCGACACACTCAAATTACTGGAGATTGTATCAGATTAAAATCATCTGCGAGAGATGTGGCAGATTAAAAGCATTTTAAGGCCCCCAATACATGCATCAATATTCCGATCAATTAGAAGAAAATCTATCGAATTGATTGGAAAAATCATGATAGCTGGTTGCCATAGTGCTATGTTGCCGATTTTTTTCCAACTGCTTTCTAAAGGAAATATATTGTATGATCGTCCATACATGGGCCATGTTGTAGGATCAGAGTGTGGTAGACTGCAACTGTAGCGTGTATGCCACATACATAGACAAAATGTCTTACAAAATGTTCCACTCTTTATGGGACATTTCTGGGGCGTAGCTACCAGGGGTGCATGGGATGCGACCCACACAGGGTCCTTGACCAAGAAAGGGGCCCCATTTTCGCTAAGGTTCCAAAATACCAGTCTAAGTGCCAAACTATTTACCAGTGATATATCAAAGCATTTTACCACTCTCTGTGTGCCAAACATTCTTCTAGCCTCCAGTTGGTTAGTTATTTTAGAAGGTCTGAGGATCTAAGTTAGAAATATGTTTGAATCTGATGAATAGTTTGCTAGTGTGTTTGGGGGGGCCCATGTTCAAATTTGCATCAGGGCCCATAAGTCTGTAGCTAGCCACTCAGACCTTTGTTCCATTTGCGGTGTAATTTAGCTAACTTTTAATGTAATTGCACAATGTAAATATATATCTCTACCGCAGGGCCAGTGAACTCAGGCTGTTTCTCCCATGTGGTTCAGTGTTTGCACTGCTTCACATGACTGCACCGTAAGGATATGGAAAGCCGACTTGCTGAATGCCTTCATGTTCTAAAAGGTCATTCAAAAAACCAACACTATAAGTCACAATACGGATTCAGTTCTCTTATAACCTTAAAGGAACACTAAACTATCCCTGTGAATAACAGTTTGCTCGGGGGACCTGGAACTTTACCTTACCACGCTCTCTCTGCAAGTCGCTCCTTCACTGAACAGCTGTTTCTCCTGACACATGTCCCATTCTTTTGTATTGGCTCGCATGAGCCTAAGGAGGCGTGCGGTTGAGACAGAGCGGCTGTCAGTGAAAGAGCGGTTGAGAGGAGGAGAGCGGTAAGGTAAGTTCCAGGTCCCGAGCGTAATATTATTCCAGGGAGGTGGGAAAGTTTCTCAACTCCCTGTGATAGTGGAAACAGATGGCAAATAGTTGTTTTTAAGTTTAGTGTTCCTTTAATATCCTAATTAAAATTCAATTACACAAAAGTTGATCAGCAATACCGTGCACGACACTGGGAGGTTGGAGAATCTTGTGGGGTGTGTTCCTCCAATCAATGCCCAAAGCCAAATGTGTCCAATACAAAACAGTGTCTGTACAAACGGCTGTTGATCCAAACTAGGGACACCTATAAAGACAGTAACTTACAATAAGGAACCCTATTGTGTACAACATAAAACTAAAATGAAAGAGTCTATAAAATTCAAACAGGCAACTCTAACATACATAGAAGTAATTAATTTCAATGCATATAGCTGAATAATTAGTATATCCAAAAATCATATATAAATTGCTGGTGCTACCAAAAGTGCCAAGTCTGTCTAATGTCCATAAACACAACAGTACATAACTTTGGGGCTGTGGTCCACACTAGAAATGGCCTGAGAAAACAATTTAAGAAAACAAGAGGCCCTATTTGGAACACACGTGGTATTTCAATTTCAGGGTTACTAGTGTTATGTTATGTTATGACCGTGTAATTAAGGAACGTTCAGTCAAAGAATACCATGAAGTAGTAAACTACTACATTTCATAAGTTTTCAAGTCTTTTATTGGCAAATACAGCACATTAACAGCAAGTCCACCCTGAAAATAAAAAAACTGGTCACATGTACCTGTAAAAATGTTCAGAACCAAAGAGTTCCGTCTTGAAAACGGAATTTTGAAAAAAATCAGAATAGATGATGGGATTTTAAAAATCATTAATCCTGATTAAATTTAAGATAATAAGCATAGTAAGTTCGTAAGTTAGTGTAAATGGCGCAAGGACATGGAAATGTTTGGGGAACATGATTTAACAAAACTAGATAACTTATTTTCTTTATGTTCAAGCTAATGTATTCTTCAGTTTCTGCATCACATTTTCAATAGACCGTCGGTTCCGTCTACCTGGCTCCAACCTAACTGAAATATTTGTCACTTGCAAATGGCATTTCTTACAGATATTTAAGTAAAAGTAGTGTCCCCATTCTGGCAGGGTAAGCTGGCTCCGTCAATGAAGGCCGGGACTGCTGACATTACAACCAATGATTAACTATCTTTTGCCGTTGCCTCTACTGCACATGCTCAAACTTATAAAAGCTCATTGAGCAGAGGAAAAATTCAAATACTTTTTCATGAACGGGAACAAAATTTCATTACAATCTGGTTAAGAATGCCTGTAATAAACCTGGTAAAAATAGCAGTGTCAGTCCTCTGCCTGCAACTCCAAGTCACCCAGTTTGTTTTAAGGGTGGACATGCCCTATAAATTGAATTGTATTGAGTAAACAGACCTGTGGACTAAAATGTTTCAAAGGACACATTCTGTATCCTTATCTAATAGATCATACGAAGGATGTAGAGACAGTTTGCTTCAGCCCAGACTCTAGGTATCTGGGTTCTGCTGGATGGGATTGCATCAACATTTTGTGGGAAGTACAGGTGAGGATTATCATCTTTCAGGGGAACAGAAATTTCCAATGGTGAACCCGACATTTCTATTTCTATACTACTAATAGTCGGGGTAAAAACATATTCAGGGAGATTTAATAAAAGTTCTTAGTTAAAAAATGGTGCTTTGTTTTGCCCCAACCAATCAGATTTTATTTACATTTGAAAGCTAACATTGGTTGGCAAATTAGCACCATTTTTAATAATAAGAACTTTTTATTACATCTCCTGAGGATGGGGATAGGCGTCTCACTATAGTTAGAAAAAGAACATTGGATTGGTTGCTGCAGATTAAGAGCAGAACACTAGTTCATATCAAGTCAACTTTAGAGAACATTGTCTAGTGGGTTCAGATGTAATACAAAACTTCCAGACTTGTCAAACTTGTGCACAGAGGCCTAGCTAGGTGGACACAATGATCCAGGGTCCAGTTACTTCAGGGCAAGTCCAACAGCAGTGGAACAGGTCAACTCTACTTGGCATTGTCTGTAACAGCTGAGAGAGCAAAGAGAAGTATGTTATACGTGAAAATCAGGGATTTCTATTAGTGAATAATATTTAGAAACTTTTCCCCTGGAGTAAATGTTAAGCTGGGTACACATGGAATGTTCACTTCTGACCGGGGGCCAGGAAAGGCCAACAGTTCGCCACAAGCGAGCGTGCAGTCCATAGAGGTTTGATTGCCCATTCGTCTGATCCGATGAATGGACGGTTGGATGTCAGTTGCGTGCATGAAAACCCATGCAATTTTTTGCCCGATCAACCAATAATCGGTAGATCAGGCTGAAGTTGCATGTTGCTTACTGATGTTATCTGTAATTGAACAGCATGTTTTAGTCAATAGTCTTTCAATATCCACGTGCCTCCATTTAATTTGCATTCTGTTATCTCGTGTGATTGGTAAGTGCAATGTTCGCCAAGAAAGGAGGAGGATTCTACACGGGCCATATCGCAACCATTCCTGAACGATGAGACCTTCCAGTTCCCCTCACTTCCTCTGCCATTTGGCAACTTGTAAGTTCTGTTCTGGAAATCTTAAAAGTGGGTCTCTACATGATTGGGAAGGATCACCATTTCCACAGTTTATATGTGCCGTAGAGTGAGATTTATTGGGCCCCCTTAAAGGATAACTGTATTGACTCAATGCATTTTTTTTTAAAAAACTGCTTTCAAAAGAGTTGCGGCCCTCCCGATACGTTTTTTCCTGATTTCGAGCTTCTCTCTGCCTTCAATTAGCCACACTGTGAAGGGGGCGTAACAATTCTGTTTGCTTGTAACTGTCACTCAAAACTAGCAGTGAGAAACCACTCCTCCACCCACCCTTGATAGCTTGATTATGTAGGCTGTTATCCTAGCAAATGAACAGTTAAGTTTGTTTGACTGGCAGGAGGAGAGAGGTTGTAACAGACATTCCACCAGCCAATGACAAGGATATGTTAATCTGGCCCTGGGGCCATCTAGGAGGCGGCTTTTAGCATCATCTTTGCGGGTGATAATCTAAGGAAGGCAGCACAGTTGTAAATGAGAGTAAGCAATTTCAGTGCTGGAGTGTGGACACTGTAATGGGGGAGTGTTGTTTTTGGGTTGTTGTCCATAAGAGTAATAAACAAAGGAGTTTTATTAGAGGATTATTTTGAGCAACTGGATGCATCCAGTATGTCTAAGTGCCTTTGGGAGACAATCATACCCTCTGGAATATTGCAATGCTATGAGTGCTGCGCTCCTGTACATTTGTGTTATGGAGGCATGCGATATGCACAAAAAGTCATGCACGCTTGTGTTCCAATAACATAGAGGAGGATTGCATCGGCAATGCCAAACAAAAAAGCATGATTGGCGGGCAAATCGCGCTAGTGGGACACTAGCCCTAATGGAGAGTCTTGTTTGTAGTTCTAAATCATGTACAGTTACAATGTATCTAATACTTTGAGTGAGATTGAATTGTTACAGAAGTGTGCAAATATCATTAATATCCCGCTTTAGTGTTTACGGTAAAAGGTTTAAAGCGAGGTTGCAACATCCAAAATGTGAAGAGACAATCTTTTCATGTTCTGTGGGTGAGATTCTCCCGACCCTAGTTCTGGATACAGTTTTAACGTTCCCAGAGTCTACTTGCTAAAATTATTCCAAACTACAGCAAACAATCTTTATATTCTAAACCTAAAAGATTAAAAAAAAAAACAAAAGTTCTACTAATTAGAAGCAAATGATCATTTTAACTATGACATTTATAGAAGTTTGCTGCAGGTTCTCTGTCCTAATCAGCTAAACTTGTTCAACAGAATGGCAAGAAATTAAACGTCTTCGTGGTCATTGTGATGTCATCCAGTGCAGTGCCTTTTCATTAATGGATTATACATTGTAAGTATTATTGTTTTAGGCAGTCATTGTGATGTCATCCAGTGCAGTGCCTCTCATATATGCATATACATGTTAGTATTCTGTTTCTTACCAATACAGCTTGAGTTAATTAAGTGCACAGGTTAGAGAATTCTCAATTGGGGCTTGTGTTTGAAATTTACACAATGTATTTAACCCAGATACCATGAACCAGCTGGTCAGGGGGGGACTGAGACCTTTTGACCTGGGGGGCAAATACAGACAAGTGGCCTTAAGGGTTGTATGCCCACTTTGCTTAGGTCAGACACTTTGTTTATGTTACACCAATTTAAGACCACCTATTCCATTTTTTATTGTTGCCTGCTACTTTTTTAAGTGCATGGTGGGGTTAAAGGACAATTATAGTCTAAAATCATTCCCCTTCCACTTACAAGTACCCAGGGTTATGACCTGAATTCCTAGTTTCACCCTTGGGTAGATTTTCTGGTCAAGTTATACTTACCCAAAATTTCCCTTGTCCCTAATGAACTGGAGGGATGACTAACACTGGCTAATGAATGGAGGGCTGGCAAACATGATAATAAACTGGGGGGCTGACTACACTGGCTAATGAGTGGAGGGCTAACAACACTGCTAATGAGCTAGAGGGCTAACTTACGAGGTAAGATCTGAAGGGCTGACAACACTGACTAATGAACTCGAGGGCAGAAAAAATTGGCTCTAAAGAACTGTTGGTTGACTTACACTGGATAACGATCTGAAGGACTGAACAAAGCTGTCTAATGATCTCAAGGGCTGACAACACTGGCTATGAAATAGACGGCTGACAATACTGACTAATAAAATGGAGGGCTGATGAACACGGCTAATGAACTAGAGGCTGACTTAAACTGATAACAATTGAAGGACTGACACCATGTCTAATGATCTCAAAGGCTGGCAGCGAGGGCTGACAACACTGGCTAATGAAATGGAGTACCGGAGGGGTTCCTTTCTCTTGCCCATGTAAGAGCTAGAGGAGTTTCTGTGCCTTGCAGGAGATGCTAAGTAATAGCAATCTGTGGCAGTCCAAATCTTTAATAAGAGGCCAGCCTGGGGGGCTGGCAGTCCTCCCCTCAGCTGGTGGAAGAAACCCAGAGGGTTTGGACATGTCTAAATGTGTGTAGATCTAAGATGCATTAATGAGTAATGTTTTCTCAATCTGGCATAGCACCATAGCCAAGGTGAGGGCCGGATGGAGCTGGTTGCTTCCATAATGGTAATAATGGGAATTAGTTTCAGACCAATACATTTACAATTTATTTGCATGACGAGGAAATTAAGGGATTGGTTGATTAAATACTGCAGGCCAGGATTTGGATCAGCACGTCATTTTATGTAGCCTGCTTGGAGTCCATTGAATAGTTGAGATTTTTTTTTTATTAAGGTATTGACGGGGCATTTACTATAAATAAAGTAGATTGCCCCCCAAAGGTTTATGAATTGTTTTCTAGCCAAATTAGATCTTTAGGGAAGGTGGTCTCCCAACAAGTTAGGGTTAAATAAAAAGCCCTTCTGTCATACATTAAAGTGAACCTGAATCAACATCTCTAGGTTAAAACTTGACAGAAAGTTATATTCTGGAAAGATTTAGCAATAACCTTACAGTACACTTCCTGCTTTTAACAGCTTGTAGTCATGTGACCAGTCTCTGCCTGCATCATACCATTTCAATAGTCAATTTAAAAAAAAGTCTGTGCAGGTAATTCCTGTCTTTCCCAGCATTTAGTCTAAGTGAGCGTGATCAGACCCTCTGGACTGGGAAGAAGCAGGGAGTCAGGACAATCACTACTATATATATTACCTGGCAATATAATTTCTTACTGGCATGCAGCTAGGAAATGTGATCCAGGGCTCATTTTAAAGGAAAGACTGCAGGCTTTTACAAAACCCAACTTGTTCAGAGACCACAGTTGCCCTTTAGTAAAAAATGTATTAATATTCTGTATTATTAGGTATGTCCTATGTTGCAAATAAGCCACCGGATCCTGGGATCGCACAATTAGAGTCTGGGACATGCAAAACAATGAAACTCCCAAGATTACTGGGGTCATAATGGCAAAATCAGCTGTGTATGCTTCTCTGTTTCGGGCCGCTGGTGAGAGAATAATGGGTATTGATAATTATTAAAAATATAAAAGAAATCCAGCCAAGGAGTGTCATTAAAGGAGTCACTGGAAATTTGAGTTTTATTGCCCACACTGGAAACTATAATCTTCCCAACTATCAATGTACCATTTATTTTGATGATCTGTCCCCTATTTTTTAGATATCCATTTCAGATGTCAACCAAGTGCCTAGTATCATAAAACTCTTATGTTTCTTATGTATCAGTTTTGCTGTAGCTCAGAATGGGGACAGTTGGTATGTGAAACTGCTGATGGAATCCCCTTCCCAATGTTACCTCATAGGGATTATGCGCATGCTTGACCTCACAGAGAGTCAGGTAATCTGCAGGCGGCTGGAGGATGAGTTGAGCAAAAAATACTGGATTGAAGCATGCAGCAAACACAAAACATCATGCTGCTTAAGCTGTACTTCATTTATAGATTGAAAATAAGGCAAAGTAATTTTTCAGTGGGAGATGAATATGCGTGGCCAACGAGAAAAAATCATGCAAATCCACAATACTCTTTGTACTATGGGTTAGTGAGGGTGTTGTACTCATTTTTACAGTCCCGCGCAATGTGTTTTTTTTTTTTTTTTTCCTTTATGAAGATTAGTGGAAATAGCACTGTGCAAGCAATGCAATAAATCTAGCGATGACTTATGTCTGTTACGGTACAGGTAGCCATGGGAATTTCATTACATAATGGTACGGCAGCCATGGGGTTTTATGACATACTGACAGCAAACTGGTAATTTCATTGCATACTGGTAGCATGGGAAATTCATCACAAAATGGTAGCATTTCATTACATACTGGTTGCCATGGGAATCTCATTACTATGGTGCCATGGTAATTCATCACATAATGGCAGCAAACTATCAATTTATCATATACTGGTGCAGGTTATTACCTACCTCATGTGCAGGGGCAATCCACTCATAATATTAGTGCAGACAGTGGCAATTAATGTTGGTATTATATATGCCCCCCAGTCACATATATGCCCATCACTGTTACTATTTATGCCTCTACACAGTCACTATATATGCTCCATACTGTCACTATAGCCCCCCACACTGTCACTATATATATGCCCCACACAGTCACTATATATGCCCCACACTGTCCACTATAATGCCCCCTACTGTCACTATAGCCCCCACACTGTCACCATATATGCCCCACACAGTCACTATATATTCCCCATACTGTCACTATAGCCCCCACACTGTAACTATATATGCCCCACAGTCACTATATATTCTCCATCTGTCCTATAGCCCCCACATGCACTATATATGCCCCACACTGTAAAATATATGCCCCCACACTGTCACTATATATGCCCCACACGTCACTATATATGCACCATGCAGTCACTATATATGCCCACAGTCATATATATGCCCCCAGTCACTATATATGCCCCACCACAGTCACATATATGCCCCACAAGTCACTATATATGCTCCACCACATCACTATATATGCCCATCCACATGTTACTTATATGCCTCCACACTGTCACTTTATATGCCCACACTGTCACATATGCGCCCCACACTACACTATATAGCCCCATACTGTACTATTTATGCCTCCACAATGGACTATATATGGCCCCACCACTGTCACAAATGCCTCATACTGTCTATATATCATCTGACCATTCCATACTGTCACTATATATGCCCCACCTGTCACATATGACGTGGCACTATATATGCCCCACGCTGTCACTATATATGCCCACCGTCACTATATATGCCCCATAGTCACTATATATGCCCCACGCTGTCACTATATATGCACCCACAAATGCCCACGCTGTCACTATATATGCCACCGTACACATATATGCACTGCACATATGCCCATGTCACTATATATGCCCCATTTTCACTTATATCCCCACTGTCACTATATATGCCCCACGCTGTCACTATATATGCCCCACGCTGTCACTATATATGCCCCACTGTCACTATATATGCCCACGCTGTTCACTATATATGCCCCACACTGTCACTATATATCCCCATACTGTCACATATATGCACCCACAAAGCCTACTGCACTATATATCCCACTGTCAATTATATGCCCTACTGTCATATATATGCCCCAATGTCACTATATATGTTAATGTTAGTTCTTCCCAGTACTTTGTGCTTGTTTCAGTTCATTGCTGCGTCTGTTCTTACAGTAGGAAGGGTTTGATCTCGGTTCCACAGTCGAGGCTGGTAAAGCCCACGCACACATTCCTGTTACTTTATAGCAGCTAATGAACGATTTGGAATTGTAGTTGGAGCATTTTTTTTGTGTTAAAACATCTGTATCTCTACTATGTGCCGATCTGTAATTGCTGCACCCTGCATCATTAGGGAGGAGGCCCTGGAAATGGTTGCAATTTTGGGGTGGGGCTATGCTCATCTGTGCATGGGGTGCGCTAGTGTGATGAAGCATGGCCAGGGGGACCCCTGCTTTACAGGTACAAATAAGCGGAACACAACTAGGAGCTCAGTTTCTGTACATTATATTTAGTTATTGAAAGTTTAGTTATAGAATAATAAAAGCTACTGTAAGAATAAGACTGTTTAAAACATGCACAAATGACACGGCTGGAATTGAAATTACTTTCCTGTTTGTTAGGCCTCTGATCCTGGGATAAGACTGTTCGAAATTTGGAAAACTCATAACGGTTCTCTTATCTTCTTACTAGAAGGGCATTCAGGATGGTGACGAACATATCTTTCCCATGATGCTATTGTGATGGCATCTACTGGAAATGACAAAGAAGGTAAGGACAAACATTAAAACATAATCATAAGGCATAATCCATATTATTTTGCACCTTAATTATAGGGTAATTTAGCGCTAGGCCCCAATAGGCTGTTTTGGTGTGCGTTGTGTTAGCGCAGTGCTCAACACAAACCAATAGAAGTGGATCGGTGCACATCACATGCGCTGCGATAGGGTTACACAAAGGAATCACAGCAATAGGTTGTGCACACAAATCTCACCACATTGCGATGTGATGGTGCACGATTCACTGCACTGTCTAGTGGGGCCTTGACCTTAGAAACAAGGTAAGAAAACCCTGAACAGTGACTGATAAGTGTCAATGGTTTTCTAAAAGTAGCTACTAAACTGTAAAAATGTACTTTTAAAAAAGGAAAAGTAAAGTAGCTACTAAACTGTAAAAATGTACTTTTAAAAAAGGAAAAGTACCTGAGGCAGGGAGCGAGAGTATGTACATTTTTCAATTGCCGCAATTATTGGGCAGTAGAAAGTTCCAATCCTACCTCCCTGCCCCAGGAACTTTTCCTTTTTTAAAAGTACATTTTTACAGTTTAGTAGCTACTTTTGTGGAATGTAAGAAATGCCTCACTGGATCTGGTTTCCCCTGCTGTTTTTCTGACAGGTCCCAATAGAGTTCATTCTGTATGTGCATATGCGCTGTGCATGCGCATACAGTACAAACTCCATCGGGACCTGTCAGAAGAACAGCAGTTCTGTATGTGCATATGCGCTGTGCATGCGCATACAGTACAAACTCCATCGGGACCTGTCAGAAGAACAGCAGAGGATTAGTCCTGCAAGTTTTATTGAGGAACAGGAATTAAGACATAACTTCTTTACCTCCCATTCTTCAATTAAATCAAAACCCCCAAAGTCCATTTCCCCAGTGGAGATGCCCTTTAATAAACAACCTAGCCAGGGCATTCTGCATTGCTAGAAGGTGTTTTAGGACAGTTTTTTTTTAGAATCTAAAATCCCAAACATTCTAAAGCTTTAGAAGTATCAGTCATTACTGACAGGGTATATATTGCAAATAAGGAATGGAGACTTCTGGGTAATTTCCATGTTTCTATTACAATATGTTTCACCTAATAAAAGGTGAAGGTATTTCTTGCCAACAGATTCATGTACCAGTCCTTTTTGAATTAATAGAGCTATTATATCGTTAGAGATGTCCGAACTTCGAAAAATCCGGTCCGCGCGAGGATCCGCGGATTTTCGAAAAAATCCGAAAATTCGAAAATCCGCGAGCGGACCCGTTAAAACTTATTAAAATGAAAGTTCGGCAAAATCCGCATTAAAAGTGGTCTAAATAGCCTTGGTAACGTACACTTAACCACTCAGGGACCTGGGTAATGGCCTTAGAAGCACGCATAAATGCCAACAATACCTAAAAAGTACAGTCCGCTAGCGTGACTTTAAAAAAACGGTATTTTTCGAAAATACGAGGATTCCCGTAAAAACAAAGATTTCCGTAAAAAAACGAGGCTTTCTGTAACTATGATAGCTGCAATTGGCTAATTTGGATCATGTGGCTTGCTCCGTCTTGAAAATTTACAAGTTGCTGGATGTTCACACAGTTATCAATCATACGAGTATTTACATAATTGCCACAGATTCTTGTAACGCAGTCCCATTCTGATTGAGAAGCCAGCGGAATTACGTTACGGTGCTGATATCGACAGTTATACAATAATAATATTACGGTACGGTTGGCTGATATCACACAGTTATTCAATATAATATTACAGGTACGGTGCTGATATCACACATTTATACAATATAATTTACAGGTAACAGGTGGCTGAATCACACAGTTATACAATATATCTTACAGGTAACAGTGCTGATCCACACAGTTATTACATATAATATTCAGGTACAGTGCTGATATTCACAGTTATACAAAATAATATTCAGGTAACAAGTGCTGATATCACACAGTTATCCAATATAAATATTACAGGTACAGTGCTGATATCACACAAACAGTATCAATATAATATACGGTATCAGTTGCGATATCACACAGTTTATACAATATAATATTTACAGGTCTGTGCTATCTCACCACAGTTATACAATATACTATTACGGTACAGTGCTATATCACACAGTTTCGATATAATTCTTACAGGTAGCAGTGCTGATATCACACAGTTTATACGATATAAATTACAGGTACTGTGCATTATCACACAGTTATACATATAATTTACAGGTACTTGCTGATATCAACGTATACAATTAATATTACGGTACAGTGCTGATACACACATTTCTGATACAATTAATATTAACAGGTACAGTGCTGATAGTCCACGTTATACAATATAATCTACAGTCGGTGGATATCCACAGTTATACAATATAATATTACAGGTACTGGTGCTGATATACACAGTTATACATATATTTACAGTAGGTGCTGATACACACATTATACAATATAATATTACAGGTCATGCTGATATACACAGTTTATAACAATATAATCTTACAGGTACGGTGCTGATATCACACAGTTATACAATATAATATTACGGTCGGTGCTGATATCACACAGTTAACAAATATCTTACAGTAACGGTCTGATATCACACAGTTTATACAATTATATATTACAAGGTCCGGTGGCTGATATCCATTTAATACAATATAATATTACAGGTACGGTGCTGATTCACACAGTTTATACAATATAATATTACAGGTACGGTGCTGATATCACCACAGTTATTCCAATATAATATACAGTACAGTGGCTGTATCACACAGTTATACACTTCATATTAACGGTACGTGCTGATATCACCAGTTATACATATAATTTACAGGTCCAGGTCTGATCTCACACAGTTTACAATATATATTACAGGTACAGTGCTGATAATCACCCAGTTTATACAAATATAAATTAAGTACAGTGCGGATATCCACAGTTATACAATATAGAATATTACAGGTACAGTGCTGATCTCACACAGTTATACACTATAATATTACAGGTTACTGGTGCAATATATCAACACAGTTATACAATATAATATTACAGGTAACATGCTGCTATCACACAGTTATACGATATAATATTACAGGTACAGTGCTGATATCACACAGTTAATACGATATAATATACCGGTACTGTTCATATATCACACAGTTATACAATAATATTACGGTACTGTGCTGATATCACACAGTAATACAATAAATTTAACAGGTACATTTCTTGATATCAAACAGTTATACAATATAATATTACAGGTACAGTGCTAGAAATTACACAGTTAAATACAATATATATTACAGTACGGTGGCTGATATCACACAGTTTATACAATATAAATTACATGTACTGTGCGATATAACACACAGTTAACAATATAATATTACAGGTAACATTGCTTATATTACACAGTTATACAATATATTTACAGGTACGGTGCTGATATGAACACGTTATACAATATAATTTACAGGTACAGTGCTGATATTACACAGTTTTAATACATATATATTACAGGTACAGTGCTGATATTCACACAGTTTATAACAATATAATATTAAAATATTACAGTCGGTCTGATATCACACAGTTCATACAATATAAATATTACAGGTACGGTGCTTATATTACACAGTCATACAATATAATATTACAGTACGGTGCTGATATCACACCAGTTATGACAATATATATTACAGTACTGTGCTGAATCACGTTATACATATAATATACAGGTACGGGCTGATATCACACAGTTATACAATATAATATTACATGTACGGTGCTGATATCACACAGTTATACAAAGATATATACCGGTTACGGTGCTTTGATATCAACAGTTAACAATATAATATTACAGGTACCGTGCTGATATCACACAGTTTATACATATAATATTACCAGGTACTGTGCTGATTCACACAGTTACACAATCTAATATTACAGGTACTGTGCGGATATCACACGTTATACAATATAATATTACAGGTACAGTGCTGATATCACACAGTTATACAATATAATATTACCGGTACTGTGGCTGATATCACACAGTTAATACATATATATTACAGGTACTGTGTGCTGATATCACCCAGTTTACATAGAATATTACAGGTCTGTGTCTGATATCATCAGTTAATACATATAATGTTCCAGGTAGCATGTGCTGATATCAACAGTTTACAATATAACTATTACCGTACGGTGGCTGATATCACACAGTTACCCAATATAATATTAACAGTATGTGCTGATATCACACAGTTATACAATATAATATTAACAGGTAACCGTGCTGATATCACACGAGTTATACAATATAAATATTTACAAGGTACGTGCTGAGACACAATGTTATACGATATAAATATTACAGGTAGAGTGCTGAATATCCACACAGTTATAACGATATAATATACAGGTACGTGCGTATATCATACAGTTATAACACTATAATATTCGGTACAGTGCTGATATCACACAGTTCTACAATATAATATTACAGGTACGTTGCCTTGATTCACACCGTTTTTATACAATATAATATTACAGGTCGGTGCTGATATCACACAGTTAATACATTAATATTCAGGTACGTGCTGATATCACACATTTACAATATAATATTACAGGTACAGTGCTGATATCACCAGTTATACAATATAATATTACAGGAAACAGTGCTGATATGAACACAGTGACACAATATATCTTACAGGTACTGTGCTGATTCATACAGTTATACAATATAAATATTACATGTACAGTGCTGATTCACCATTTTATACAATATAATATTACGGTACTGTGCTGATATCAACACAGTTATACAATATAATATTTACAGGCCTGTGCCGATTCATACAGTTATACAATATAATATTAAGGTAAACAGTGATGATATCAACACATTATAACAATATAATATTACAGGTACGGTGCTGATATCACCCAGTTACACAATATAATATTACAGGTAGTGTGGCTTGATATCACACAGTTATACAATAATAATATTACAGGTACAGTGCTGATATCACACAGTTATACATATAATTCCAGGTAGTGTGCTGATTCACACAGTTATACATATAATATTACAGGTACAGTGCTGATATCCACAGTTATACAATAATATTATACCCAGTACAGTGCTGCTATCACACAGTTATCCAATATAAATAATCTTACAGGTACAGTGCATAATCACACAGTTTTACCACTATATATTAAAGGTTACAGTGGCTGAATCACATCACCCAGTTATACATATAATTTTCCAGGTACAGTGCTATATCACACCGTATACAATATAAATATTACAGGTCGGTGGCTGATATCACACATTTATACAACTAGTAATATTACAGTTACAGTTCTCTATACACAGTTATACAATTAATATACCGTACAAGTGCTGTATCACAACAGTTATACAATATATATACAGGTACAGTGCTGATATCACCCAGTTATACAATATATATTACAGGTCCCGGTGCTGATATCACACCTGTTAACAATAAATATTACAGGTTCCAGTGCTATATCACACGTTATACAATATAATTATTACAGGTACTTTGGCTGATATCACTCACAGTTATACAATATAATTATTACAGTACAGTGCTGATATCACCAGTTTATACAATATAAACTGACAGGTACAGTGCTGATATCACACGTTTGTACAATAAATATTACAGGTACCGTGGGCTGATACACACAGTTTATAACATATAAATTACAGTTATGGGCTATATCACACCAGTTTATACAATATAATATTACAGGTAAAGTGCTGATATCACACAGTTATACAATATAATTACAGGTACCGGTGCTGCTATCAACAGTTCTACAATATAATATTACAGGTACGGTGCTGATATCACACAGTTATACAGATATATTACAGGTACGGGCGGTATCAACACAGTTATACCATATGAATTTTTAACAGTACGGTGCTGATCTTACACATTTATAAATATATATTACAGACGTGCTGATTCAACGTTATACAATATAATATTACAGTTACGTGCTGTATCACAGTTATAAAAATATAATATACAGGTACGGTGCTGATATCACACAGTTATACCATATAAATTACAGGTACGGTGCTGATATCACACGTTTATACAATATAATATTACAGGTACGGTGCTGATATCACACCGTATACAATATAATATTACAGGTACAGTGCTGATATCACACAGTTAATACAATTATATTACAGGTACGGTGTGCTGATCACACAGTTACCCCAATATAATAATTCACAGGTACTGTGCTGCTATCACACAGTTTACAATATCATATTACAGGTACGTGCTGATATCACACAGCTATACAATAATAATATTACGGTACAGTGCTGCTATCCACAACCCAAGTTATACATATAATATTACAGGTACTGTGCTGATATCACAACAGTTATACAATATAATATTACAGGTACTGTGCATATATCACGAGTTATACCAATAATAATATTCCAGGTACAAGGCCTTGATATCACACAGTAATACAATATAATATTACAGGTACGTGCTGAAATCACACAGTTATACATATAAATATTACCGGTACTGTGCTATATCACACCACAGTTATACATATAATATAAGGTACTGTGCATATATCACACAGTTATACGATATAATATTACAGGTACAGTGCTGATATCAACACAGTTATACAATTCTAATATTACAAGGTACTGTGCTGATATCACACAGTTTTATACATAGAATATTACATACGGTACTGTGCTGTATCCACAGTTCATCAATATAATATTCAGGTACAGTGCGATATCACACAGTTTATACATGTAATATTAGCCGTACTGTCTGATATCATACAGTTATACTATATATTACAGGTACAGTTCTGATATTACCAGTTTATACCATATATATTATTTTACAGGTACTGTCCTGATATCACCAGTTCTACAATTTATTACAGGTACGGTGCTGATATCACACAGTTATAGAATATATATTACAGGTACGGTGCTGATATCACACAGTTCTACAAGAAATATGAACAGGTACTGTGCTGATATCACACAGTTAACAATATAATATTACATGTACGGTGCTGATATCACACAGTTATGCAATATAATATTACAGGTACAGTGCTGATATCACACAGTTTATACATATAATATTACAAGTCAGTTCTATACACACAGTATACCATATAATATTACAGGTAGCAGTGCTGAATATCACACAGTAACATATAATATCACATTTACAGTGCTATATCACACAGTTAATACATAAAATATACGGTACAGTGCTGATATCACCAGTATACAATATAAAATTACAGGTACTGTTTCTGATATCACACATGATACAATATAATATTACAGGTCCAGTGCTGATATCACCAGTTATACGATATAATCTTACAGGTACAGTGCTGATATCACACAGTTATCCGATATACTATTACAGGTACTGTGCATATTATCACCAGTTTATACAATATAATATTACAGTCTGTGGCTGAGATCACACATATACAATAGTAATATTACAGGTACAGTGCTGATATCACAACAGTTCAATATAATATTACAGGTACATTCTGATAATTATTCAAAAAACGAAATAAGACGGGGGGGAAAAGAGTGATGCGCGGAGCCGGGGGGGGGGGCGCAACCAAATGAACTAGCGAAACGTCTTCAAGAACGTAAACTTCAAGTCCGTTGATCTAAGTGAAACAACAGGAAATTATACTGACGTGGTAGTGAATCGATAACTGTCAAATAATCCACAAAATGCACTACAGAGCTGACAGACATAAGGTGCATGGGCGGACTTAATTTTGAAGTAGGCCAAGGCAAGCAGAATTCAGCAGTGTATTGTGTGTGCCATGGGGGTCGTTTTGCACAGGGTGCTATTTATCCTAAGGCCCGTTCTGATTACAGACCCTAAAACTGTGACCGCCGAATGGAAGATGGGTCCCACCAGCTCTGATTAATGATCTGCTGGTAAGGGGACCCCGGTGCATCACTGAACTTTCTGCCTGCAAGGGTCTTCCGTGAGTCTACTACTTACCGGGTGGGTCTAGGTTATGAGGGTAACTGCACTGTGTCTGTCATCTCAATCCAATGCATACAGGCTATAGTGAAGTTTATAACGTGAATGCACCGCTTAGTATTATTTTGTGAATTGGGAGTTTCAGGAGTTACATTCAAAATAAGGATTTGCTTAAGAAAATGGAAGGCCAGACGGTCAATATTAGTGGAATCTGTGTTACTAATACTTGATCTTTTGCCAATTTAAATAATAATCTCTTCCTGGAAAAAAAAAAATCGTTCCGGGGAGTGATTTTAAACCGATCAGACGTGTTTGACTAATGTGAAAAATATACTTTGTTCGCTAGTACCGTTAGTGGCTATTTTATTCCCTAAGAATCTCGATAATAATATTTGGGAATGATTTAAAATAAAGTGAACTGCACACACAAAAAAAACATGTGTTTCAAACCCCTGTGCAATGGCAGGCCAAGGTAGGTGGTATGATAGCAGAAAACACCATGCGCATCAGTCTTTGCAACTATGTATTTAATATTTCATACACAGGAACCACATATAGTGTAACGTTTTGGTACAATGCTGCACCTTCTTGACATTAAGTTACAAATGAGAACAAAACCAGAATGTATACAGACAGGTAATGGACATCTAGCACCCTCTAGAGGTAGAGAGCTAAAAAGATACATATCACATAAAACAGAAACAATGGCTTATATTCAGTCAATCAGTTTTAATTTTTTTTTAGTAAAATAAGTACCTGGCTATTGAGTATATCGATATAGAGATGGGCGTTGCACTGACCCGACCCGGATCCAGCGCGCGATTATCTCCGCTCCGAACGGGACCTCGGGATTACTGTCCGGACCTTTGGCCTAACTTCCGAACTGCGGATTTTTTTTTTTTATGAAAATTTGCGAAATACGAGTATCCTCCGTAATTACCAGGAGTCTCGATACTTGCGGATACGAAAAAAAACGAAGATCCTCGTAGTTAACGAGAGATTCACGTAAGTAGGGTAAGAAACTACTCTAAAAACGATTATTCAGTGGTAAAAAGTTTTCAAGACGGAGCAAGCCACTGATCCCAATTAGTCCAATTGCAGCTATCATGAGTTACAGAAAGCCTCGTTTTTTTCAGGAAATCTTTGTTTTTACGGGAATCCTCGTATTTCGAAAAATACCGTTTTTTTAAAGTCACGCTAGCGGACTGTCTTTTTAGGTATTGTTGGCATTTAGCGGCTTCTAGCGCCATTACCCAGTCCCTGAGTGGTTAAGTGACGTTTACCAACTGTTTAGACCACTTGTCAATGCGGATTTTGCCGAACTTTCATTTTATAAGTTTAAAACGGTCCGCTCGCGGATTTGTCCGAATTTTCGGGTATTTTTTCGAAAATCCGCGGATCCTCGCGCGGACCGGATTTTTCGAAGTTCGTACTTCTCTAATACAACATAATAGCTCTATAATCAAACAAAAGACTGGTACATAGAATCTGTTGGCCAAGAATACCTCACCTTTTATTAGTTGAACCATTTGTAAAAAACGGAAATTACCCAGAAGTCTCCATTCCTTATTTGCAAATACCCTGCCAGTAATGACTGATACTTCTAAAGCTTTAGATGTTTGGGATTTTAGATTTCAAAAAACTGTCCTAAAACACCTTCTGCAATGCAAATGCCCTGGCTAGGTTGTTTATTAAGGGCATCCCACTGGAATGGACTTTGGGGGTTTTGATTTAATGAAGATGGGGTTAAAGAAGTTATGTCTTAATCCTGTTCCTCATAGGACTTAGCAGGGAGCCGTAATAACATCGTGGGAAAAACTATCCTCATGCTGTTCTTCTGACAGTCCCGATGGAGTTTGTACTGTATGCGCATGCACAGCGCATATGCACATACAGAATGAACTCTATTGGGACCTGTCAGAAAAACAGCAGGGGAAACCAGATCCAGTGAGGCATTTCTTACATTCCACAGGGTATATCAGTGAATAGAGAGTGAAGACAGCAAGAGAATTACAGCATTAAAGTCTATTTTATGTCTATCTTATTTTGTTTCAAGTTCTCTAGATAACCCTTGACTGAAAGCTATGAGGAACATGTGTGTCTCATGTGATTCCAGGTTCACTCTAACACATTGTTTGCTGGCCTTGGCCTAGTACTCTGTAGGTGCAATCCTCTACAACACCTACCCAGAGGGTCATGTAATACAATAAAAGAAAAAGCAAGAGGAACACCACTTGTGAAATCACAATTTATTTAGTGCAAAAAGATCAGAACAACGTTTCTATATAGAAGAAGCCGAGAGAGACGCATAAGAATGTGGGACACTATAAGCTTGACAATGAACCCACATGCATTATAAAAAAGGACATTGACATTTTATTGACACGGGGTGGTGGACAAAGAGGTTTTGAACATCCCAGTGTACTTGTTTTTTTATTTACTACCAAAGATTCATATAAGTATGGTGAAACCTCCAGGACGTCCAATAGTTTCAGGAATTGATTCTTTGTTGCATTCTCTGAGAAAGTAGCTATATACTTGAGTATAAGCCAACCTAAGCTCACATACATTTAGGAAATACAAATACTCCACTGTGTAATACCATAAAGAGTTTTGGTCATATTTCCAAGTTCTCCTTGTCTTTAGATTCTTCGTGACCCCATGGCTCCAGTTAACCGCAGGGTGCCATCTTGTAAAAATGTACATGCGTGTATTGCTTCGATCATCCCCTGCAATAGAGAGAGTGCTTTTATTGTAAACACGGAGACACATGCTGATTAAACACGAACATAGAAACTATCAGGTGCTGTAGTTAGAACACAGCTGCAGTATCTTTAGCTTAATTGATGAGATAAATATTTTCATATTATATTAATTGTTGTGTTTGGGGGTGGAGTAAACTTTTAAATGTGCAACTCGTGAAAAGATGAATACAGGAACCATTGATGTAGGCAATTAGCTCACAAATAGAATTAGTTATACAAGTATAGTTGTTGAGTGGGGGATTTAGAATACAGGTTGTATTTTATAGGCAACAAATTTGAGTGTTTTATCAGTATAAAGTGTTCTGTCACTAGATGGTGGTATTCTATAAGCAGCTGTATATGCCATGTGTAATACAATAACTTAGTAACATAGTAACATAGTAACATAGTAATTAAGGTTGAATAAAGACATTCGTCCATCAAGTCCAACCTATCACTTTTTTTTTTTTTTTTTTTACTTATTTATTTTTTTTTTTAACCCTACCTAACAGTTGATCCAGAGGAAGGCAAAAAACCCCAGCTAAAAAAGGGGGGAAAAAATCCTTCCTGACTCCAAACGGCAATCGGAAAGTATCCCTGGATCAACCAGATCTATATGCATTAATACCAGTAATTCTCAATATTTTTTAGTTTTAGAAACTTATCCAGGCCTTTTTTAAAGTTATTCAATGAACTTGCCATTACCACCTCTGCTGGAAGACAGTTCCACAGTTTCACCGTTCTCACTGTAAAGAAACCTCTCCTAACTTGAAGATGAAACTTCTTTTCTTCCAACCTTAAAGGATGTCCACGAGTGTGTCTCACTATCTTGGATTTTGTGGTGCCCTGGATCATTTGAGACCCTAGCAAAGCGCCTGCCGGTTGAGTAGGTTACTTTATTTTTACTTCATGTAGTAGTATCTGCAAAATGTGCCCTCATGCAGTAATCCAGACATCAGAAAGTCTACCTTTTGTGTCCTTCCTTGCCTTGTGAAGGTTCTCATTCATCACAGTCATGGTATATCAGTTTCAGTAGATCAACTGGACTTAAGGTTTAGTCCTTGAAGACGTTTAGCTAGTATCAACTGGCTTTCTCAATTCAGAATGATGTGTAAAAGAATCTGTTGGCAATATAAGTAGAAAATATATTTAGGAACAGGTGGCAAGGCGTCACCCTCCTAAACCAAAGAAACTCAAGATAGCACTGCATCTAGTAAAAGACACAATAAGATGGGCTAATAAGCACCTGAATAAACAATGCTGCCAGGAATAACCAGATTCAAGCTGTATTAGTAGAAAACACACAATAAAATACAATAACAATAAACCCCATAAAAAAAACCACAGTCACCATACTTCCAGCAGCAGAGAGAGAGAAACAAATATGCAGCAATGCAACACTACCAAAACACTTTGTATCCAAATGCACTAAAGAGCAGAGTCCTTTGAAACACTGGCAACTCAGTCCCCTTAATCAGAGTTCTGGATATAAACAAAGTTTCCAACAAGAATCCTGCTGCCGTGATACATAGTTACCATCCTCCGTGTTCCTGCAGAGGCTATCAATCCACATTCCAATCCTCCGGTCAGAGTCTTTAACACCACGGTTCGTTGGTCACAGCGTTCCTTCCGCTCCAGCCGATCTTTTAATCCACTTGTTTAGTCCATGACACTATGGATCCACAATTACCTCTCCTCACTCCGGACTCACTCTGCTGCTGCTAGGGTGCCGGTACGCCTACGCGCGTTTCACACCCACGTGACTTCCTCAGGGCAATATAAGTAACCTTGTAAGTCCCAATTAGCATATGACAGGACAGCCAGGTGGTAGAGACCTTCTAAATGTAGGTATGTATGCATTGAGGCTAAGGATTGTTATTTGTTTTTCATTTTCACATAATGGCCTCCTTGACACCTTGTAAACCCGTTGTGTTCCTTTTCCAAGATGTGTGCATTACAATCTTCATGCAAAGGTATGTCCTTTTCCTTAAGAGAGGTCTAAGGAGGTCTCTCCATTCTGTCACACAAACCACAATGAGCCAGCAATCGGTATATCCAAAAGACCAGTACCGAAACACAAGAAGAATGGCATCATATTCCAGTGCAGTGCAGTGAACAGTGCTATGATTTGTATGTGGGGGGGACCAAACAGCCACTGCACCAAACGTATGGCCAGCACAGAAGAGCAAATTCCTCAGGTCAGCTGTCTACCTGCATCTTAAAGGACAACTATACTGGTGTGAAACACACACATAGTCAGCAGAGTTAAATAGATATACAATTAAACCCACCCACACTGTGTCCTACATTATGTCAGAAATAAGATTTAATGTCCAAAATCCCCTTCCTCAGACCATAAATCTTGCCTATCCCTCTCTGTCAGCAACAAAAAATAGGATGTGCCATTGAATGGTCAGGAAACATGCAGCTTTGCTGAACTTTGTCACTTTTCTTATCTACAACATGAAGACATCTTGGATATAAAGTAATACCTTTTATTGGCTAACTAAAATGATTGAAAATGCAAGCTTTCGAAGCACTAGGCTTCTTCCTCAGGCATGATACAATACTGAATCTTGTAAAGCACTGTATTTTATACATACTAGAACAAAGACTTTATACAATATGTATAAAATACAGTGCTTTACAAGATTCAGTATTGTATCATGCCTGAGGAAGAAGCCTAGTGCTTCGAAAGCTTGCATTTTCAATCATTTTAGTTAGCCAATAAAAGGTATTACTTTATATCCAAGGGTGTCTTCACTTTCATCTATGGCTAACATGGTACAATTCTCTACTACACTATCTACAACATGCTAATAGTGTGACTTTTCGCCCAGAGCCTCTGGAGTTCCGTGGTGTAACGAGCTGGACTTCAAAGTAGGAATTCTTACATTTTTCTATTTTTTTTTTAAAGGCAGAGAGAAGGTTGGGGCACAACATACGTATAAATTTAACTTGTTTCCATTTATGAATATAGTTGGCTCTTAAGAAAAAAGGACAACTCTTGAAGATTGTAATGTCAACATCGTGTGCAAAGGAATATTGAATGGTTCAAGGAGGGTGTCAAGGAGGCCATTTAAGTGAACAAACCAAGCCTCTGAAGAGTGGGTGGGGGTGGGGTGGTTCGACACCAACGTTCTGCATGTACAATGATGTTTTGTCACCTTACACTCGGCTAGTTGCATTAACTACTCCTTAGCATCGGATTAGTCCTGCAAGTTTTATTGAGGAACAGGAAGTAAGACATAACTTCTTTACCTCCCATTCTTCAATTAAATCAAAACCTCCAAAGTCCATTTCCCCAGTGGAGATGCCCTTTAATAAACAACCTAGCCAGGGCATTCTGCATTGCCAGAAGGTGTTTTAGGACAATTTTTTTTTAGAATCTAAAATCCCAAACATTCTAAAGCTTTAGAAGTATCAGTTATTACTGACAAGGTATATATTGCAAATAAGGAATGGAGACTTCTGGGTAATTTCCATGTTTCTATTACAATATGCTTCACCTAATAAAAGGTGAAGGTATTTCTTGCCAACAGATTCATGTACAAATCCTTTTTGAATTAATAGAGCTATTATATCGTATATACTCAAATTAGCCATGGTACTTATTTTACCTAAAAAAATATTAAAACTGATTGACTTGAATATAAGCCATTTGTTTCTGTTTTATGTGATATGTATCTTTTTAGCTCTCTACCTCTAGAGGGTGCTAGATGTCCATTACCTGTCTGTATACATTCTCTGGTTTTGTTCTCATTTGTAACTTAATGTCTAAAGAAGGTGCAGCATTGTACCAAAACGTTACACTATATGTGTGTCCTGTGTATGAAATATTAAATACATAGGTTGCAAAGACTGATGCGCATGGTGTTTTCTGCTATCATACCACCTACCTTGGCCTGCCATTGCACCAGGGGTTTGAATCACATGATTTTTTTGTGTGTGCAGTTCACTTTATTTTAAATCATTCCCAAATGATTTAAAATACTCTTTAAATCATTTGGGAATGATTTACTCTTTTGGCACGCAAGGGGGGACCCTTAGGGAATTTTTTATTTTTGGCACATTGTGGCGACTCTTTTGGCACAAAGGGGGGACCATTTGGCACAAAGGTTTTTTTTTTTGGCACATGCTGGCGACCCTTTTGGCACGCAAGGGGGGACCCTTAGGGAATTTTTTTTTTTTTGGCACATGATGGCGACTCTTTTGCCACAAAGGGGGGATCCTTTTGGCACGCAAGGGGGGACCCTTAGGGAATTTTTTTTTTTTTGCACAGAGTGGCGACTCTTTTGGCACAAAAGGTGGGACCCTTTTGGCACGCAAGGGGGGACCCTTAGGGGAAAAAATAATTGTCACATGGTGGCGACCCTTTTGGCACGCAAGTGGGGACCCTTAGGGCACACAGGTTTTTTTTTTTGGCACATGCTGGCGACTCTTTTGGCACAAAGGGGGGACCCTATTGGCACGCAAGGGGGGACCCTTAGGACACACAGGGTTTCGTTTTTTGGCACATGCTGGTGACTCTTTTGGCACAGAGGGGGGGCCCTTTTGGCACGCAAGGGGGGACCCTTAGGGAATATTTTTTTTTTGGCACATGGTGGCGACTCTTTTGGCACAAAGGAAGGACCCTTTTGGTACGCAAGGGGGGACCCTTAGGGGAAAAAAAATTTGTCACATGGTGGTGATTCTTTTGGCACAAAGGGGGGACCCTTTTTGCACGCAAGGGGGGACCCTTAGGGCACACAGGTTTTTTTTTTTTGGCACATGCTGGCGACTCTTTTGGCACAAAGGGGGGACCCTTTTGGCACGCAAGGGGGGACCCTTAGGGAGTTTTTTTTTTTTTTGGCACATGGTGGCGACTCTTTTGGCACAAAGGGGGGACCCTTTTGGCACGCAAGGGGGGACCCTTAGGGAAAAAATATTTTTGGCACATGGTGGCGACTCTTTTGGCACAAAGGGGGGACCCTTTTGGCATGCAAGGGGGGACCCTTAGGGAATTTTTTTTTTTTGGCACATGATGGCGACTCTTTTGGCACGCAAAGGAGGACCCTTAGGAAAAAAACATTTTTGTCACATGGTGGCGACTCTCTTGGCACGCAAGGGGGGACCCTTTTGGCACGCAAGGGGGGACCCTTAGGGAATTTTTTTTTTCTGGCACATGGTGACGACTCTTTTGGCACAAAGGGGGGACCCTTTTGGCACGCAAGGGGGGACCCTTAGGGGAAAAATTTTGTCACATGGTGGCGACTCTTTTGGCACAAAGGGGGGACCCTTTTGGCACGCAAGGGGGGATCCTTAGGGCACACAGGTTTTCTTTTTTTTGGCACATGCTGGCGACTCTTTTGGCACAAAGGGGGGGCCCTTTTGGCACGCAAGGGGGGACCCTTAGGGAGTTTTTTTTGGCACAGGGTGGCGACTCTTTTGGCACAAAGGGGGGACCCTTTTGGCACGCAAGGGCGGACCCTTAGGGGATTTTTTATTTTTTTGGCACAAAGGGGGGACCCTTTTGGCATGCAAGGGGGGACCCTTAGGGAATTTTTTTTTTTTGGCACATGATGGCGACTCTTTTGGCACGCAAGGGAGGACCCTTAGGAAAAAAACATTTTTGTCACATGGTGGCGACTCTCTTGGCACAAAGGGCGACCCTTTTGGCACGCAAGGGGGGACCCTTTTGGCACGCAAGGGGGGACCCTTAGGGAATTTTTTTTTTCTGGCACATGGTGACGACTCTTTTGGCACAAAGGGGGGACCCTTTTGGCACGCAAGGGGGGACCCTTAGGGGAAAATTTTTTTTGTCACATGGTGGCGACTCTTTTGGCACAAAGGGGGGACCCTTTTAGCACGCAAGGGGGGACCCTTAGAGCACACGGGGGTTTTTTTGGCACATGGTGGCTACTCTTTTGGCACAAAGGGGGACCCTTTTGGCACGCAAGGGGGGACCCTTAGGGAATTTTTTTTTTTGACACATGGTGGCGACTAAGGTGGGACCCTTTTGGCACGCAAGGGGGGACCCTTAGGGAATTTTTTTTGTCACTTTGTGGCGACTCTTTTGGCACAAGGGGGAACCCTTTTGGCACGCAAGGGGGGACCCTTAAGGCACACGGGTTGTTTTTTTTTTTGGCACACGGTGGCGACTCTTTTGGCACAAAGGGGGGACCCTTTTGGCATGCAAGGGGGGACCCTTAGGGAATTTTTTTTTGTCACATGGTGGCGACTCTTTTGGCACAAAGGGGGACCCTTTTGGCACGCAAGGGGGGACCCTTAAGGAAAAAAAAAATTGTCACATGGTGGCGACTCTTTTGGAACAAAGGGGGACCCTTTTGGCACGCAAGGGGGGACCCTTGGGGCACACGGGTTTTATTTTTGGCACATGCTGGCGACTCTTTTGGCACAAAGGGGGGACCCTTTTGGCATACACGGCAGACAGTTGGTGTCGAACCCCCCCACCTCTATTTAGGCTTGGTTTCTTTATTTTCGCATAAATGGCCTCCTTAACACCTCTCTTGAACCAGTCACGTTCCTTTGCCAATATGTTACATGACTGGTTCAAGAGAGGTGTTAAGGAGGCCATTTATGTGAAAATAAAGAAAATAAAGAAACCAAGCATAAACAGAGGTGGGGGGTTTCGACACCAATTGTCTGCCGTGTACTATGCGGTTTTGACACCTTAGTACAAAGTAGTAGTCCCTGAGGGCAGGAAGGCAGGGCCCTTGGTCTCCTAGTGCTCCTGTCGTGGCACCAAAAACATCCACAAAATATAAAGCAAAGACTCTGGGCGTTCAAGCTGCAAACAGGTTTATTGGTGCAATATACACAACATGTTTTGGGTGTAAAACCCTTTCACACTTGAGAAAGGGTTTTACACCAGAAACATGTTGTGTATATTACACCAATAATCCTGTTTGCAGCTTGAACGCCCAGAGTTTTCGCTTTATATTTTGTGGCTGTTTTGACACCTTACTCTGGGCGTTCCTATAACACCTCTTAGCCACTATGCAATCACGCCCTTAACTCCTGACTGTGATATGCTAATTGGGATTTTCCAGGGTACATAATTGCCACAGATTCTTGTACAAGTCATTCTGAATTGAGAAAGCCAGTCGGATGACTAGCGAAACGTCTTCAAGAACTAAACTTCAAGTCCAGTTGATCTAATTGAATACAACAGATATACCATGACCTGGATGAATGAGAACCTTCACAAGCATAATCCACTAAATGCACAGACAGAACAGCACAGTATACAGTGATCTTAAGTAAGACTTACGTGTGTTGGTGAATTGTCTATGGGATTGTGCTGATGCATACATTTGATCTGCAGGACCAAAACCGGGAGGGATTTTCATGAAACCGGTGGGGGATCGAGGGGGCTAGGAGGGCACTTGAATGCTGCCAGTGGCCTGGGCACTTCTGCTGCATACTGCCCCTTTAAGGCAGCTAGTGGCAATCAGGGGGCAGCATTCAAGTGCCCCCTAGCCCCCTCAATTCCCCATTGGTTTGGTCCAAATCCGATGTGGGGATCAGGAGCTAGCAGTTCTAGAAATCGTGACCGTATAATGGATGCCGGTCCCGCAAAGAGAAATTCTGCGATAAGGGAAGACATCACAGGACTTCCCCGGTCTCTCCCTTATTGCGGAACTCCTCTTCTCTTCATGGGACCGGCTTCCATTATGCGGTCACGGCTTCTAGGGCTGCTAGCTCCCAATCCCTATATCGGATTTTCATGAAACCGGTCGGAGATTGAGGTGCAGTATACAATAAAAGTGCCCGGGGCCACTTTGCCATTAGGAGCTGAAAAAAAATGATGTGACTCGAGTATAAGCCAACGTCAGCTTTTTAGGCTTATTTGTTATTTAAAAAATAAAAACCTTGGCTTATACTTGAGTATACACAGTAATTAGCAAAACATCTTCAATACCTAAACGTCAGGTCCAGTTGATCTAACTGAATACCACAGATTTTAACACTTGTTTTGATAAAAGATGGTTGGGGGATCTATGTTAAAATTCACACAGGGAGATTCAATAAATGTTCTTATCGTTTAAAATGGTGCTAATCTTGCCCCAACCAATCAGAACTTATGTAACATTTGAAAGCTAACATCTGATTGGTTGGGGCAAAATTAGCACCATTTTTAACGATAAGAACTTTTATTGAATAACCCCCATAGTTTAATAAAATAAATCTGAATTTTTTTTGTTGCAATGTCTGGGGAACAAAAAAAAGGAGCTAATAGCGCTCATTTCTAAGTATGCCATTAATGGGTGTACATGTGCGGTTAGACCAATGGTACCAGACAAAATTACATTTTCTTTTATATTACGTTGGCTTCAATTCCATTTCTTTCCACTTAAGGATTTTTTTTTAAACTCTCACAGAAAGATATATATTTAAGAATGTTTTGGGGGATTTTTGGGAAGCAAAAGCAAGTACTGTATAAGGCAGAAATGTTCATGTTCAGTAGAAAATTGCTAGTTAGTTACAAAATGTATTATTTTATGTTCTATAGGTAAGATTTAGACACCTGTGCTCATATCTTCATCCTTCCTCTCTATGGATTTATGAAAAACAAAGCAACACTTTAAAGGGGAACTAAAATCTCCAGACAACCCAATAGAAATAGCACACTCACAAAAATACAAAAAGCTGTGTCTCGCCATTCCCTTTGCTGTGGAATCTGGGTAATTTAGGAAATTAACCTGTAGGTACTAGGGGCCAGCTCCTAAAATTAATTTTATCTGGGAACACCCAGCTATGTACGCAGTGCACTTCCCAGCAAGCTACAGCCTTGCTTCCTTGAAACTGACAGCCAATCATGTTACAGCTCAGAGATCATCTCTCCTTCAAATATATCCAGTGCATAAAAACAAGTAGTGCACCCCAGTCTTTAGCAAACAGTGTTTATTCAACACATGAGTATCTCTCTCACACCAAAAAGAAAAAATGCTGGTGGAATTATATAGCGTGGAGCAGTTACATCATGACTGCCATCTAGTGGTTAGATTTCACAATTAAAAATAAATACAAAGTGCTAATGAGTCAGAAAATCTTATAAAAAATCTTGTATGGATAAAGGTGGTAAAAACAGATTTTTGAGACACTACACAAGATATATGCACTAGCACTTTATTATATGGATTGTTACCACCTTTATCCACACAAGATTTTTAGACACAGACACAAGTACACAAACTGATATACCCCAACGTACACTTCTCTTTCCTTGGAAACCTAAATCAACAAATTCAACGTTAACTTTCAAACTGTCGCTTTCTAGTTACTTTTTCTTACAATTATTTCTCATACTTGTGCATTGGATTAGTATAGCAGGCATTGAGTTCTTTTTAAGGGTTAGACCCCACTTACGCTTTTTTTGAGCGATTGCGGCCGCGTTTTGCGCTCGTGATTGCGCATGCGAATTGGTTATAATGGAAATTGCGTGAACGTGAAAATCACTGCGATTCCGTGCGTGATTTATTGCATCTGTATATTAAAGGGAAGAAGGTAAATTTGAGACATCGAGTTTTATTCTTCAAGACAGAACCAGAAATTATAATAAATGTGACACAGTTGAAAATAAAACGGTTCTGTTCATATCCAACAAATTGCTTTAAACCAGCAGCTGTAAGAAAGTGAGAGAACTTTAGTTGCGGATACAGCATAATTTAAGCTTTTATTTTAAATGTCTGTAATGCCAGTGGTTATATGTAAATGGTTGAAAGCTTTATGGGCAAAAGTAAGTGATGGACCATGCTGGCAATGCATCTATTTTCCATACCCCGAGAGAAGTTCTCTTAAGCAAAGAAAATTGTATATTATAATATGGGACAGTTCCAATCTTAGGCAAAATCAACCGACTTCCATAGAAGTAGAAGTGTCCTGTTGTGTTTCTGTACCACAGGAATGTTACATTACGATGAATTGTGAAATATCGAGGAAGACAATAATGTAATATCTCTGCTCTGTAAAAATGTTCTTTTGAATTTCAAATACAGAAAAAAAATATAGGTGACCAGCAAGCTTCCTGGTGTAAGAAATTCCCCATTGAGTTGCAATATAGTTCAATGATAATCTAGAAGAAAGGAATGTACGTTACATACTCCTGCCATTAGGTCTATTATAGTCATTAAATGCCAGCAAAATTCCACACTGTTTATAAAAATATGTTCCTGTACACCAATCCCAAAATGTAATCTTGTCCAATTTAAAAGTGTATATGAATGCACGTAGGTATCGTCTATTATGGAGCAGAAATTATGTTTTCAAAGGTTTAAAAGAAATGTAGCCATTTGTATATTACCCTGCCTTTAAGACTTTAAAATCTAAGTACTCCATGACACACAACTAAACATGCCCGAACACAATGCACTTTGGTCCACTGATATTTTAGTGGCAAAATATTGTCATTCAAATGAAATGAGAATTGAAATCAAAATTAAGCTGCCAAAACTGAAATTCAGTTTTGAGTCATAAATTAAAATCCATCACTACTAGAGATGTCTGAACTTCGCAAAATCCGGTCCGCTCGAGGATCCGAAAATTTCCGAAAATTCGTATTTTCATGCATTTTCGAAAATACGAGAAATCTTAGTAATTTTGAAAATTTTCAAAAACGCGGTTCGGAAAAGTTCGGAAGGCGGAAAACCGGAAAATCCGCGATATCTGCCGTTCGTGAACGAGGTAAATCCACCGCGGATTCGGGTTAGGATCCGTGAACTGGGCCATCACTAATCCCTACACACAGCCTATTTTTATGTCTTTGAGACATACAGACCAACTAGAGTCAGTATTGACTTTGAGAAATCTTATACTGCCCACCACTAAAGCTACATACACAATTAAAGATTTCTACACATTTTATCTAACAACCCCTTACAGAAAGGTTGCTTGGCCTTTGGAGAGAAGAGGAGAAAGTTGAGCAAACAGGGGATCCTCTTCAGTGACTGAGACAAAAAACAGCAAGGTGAATCATTTAAGGAAGAAATCACAGAAAAAGTGAACTATTCCTTTAAAGGGACACTAAACTGAAAAAAAATGACTTGTCTTTTCTATATTTTTAGTGCTGCCTTTTTGCTCTCAGTGCTCCCTGTCACCAGATCTCCTCATGTCCTGTTCAACTCACTCCTAGTTAGTATGCATGTCTCCTCTCTATGTATCCACCCCCTCCCAAAACTGAGGCACAGCTAAAGTGGTGAGCACGTGCAGTAGAGATGATCTGTGCCCCCTACAGCCAATAGCATTCACAGTGATTCCAGTGATTTTTTTGTTAAAGTGAAAGTAAAACTGCTTTGCTATAGGAAGGTAACCGCACTGGAATCTGTAATCACTGCTTGAATCATATAAAGTTTTCTTCTAGCTGTAGGAGTTTGAAAATGTGTGTGTGTGTATGGGGGAGACTTTGTAATTGACTTTTTAAGATACAGTGCTACATTGGGAGTTCAGTAACAAAGGAATCGGCTAACTGCAAGATTAGGATTATCTGCACAGAAAGAGTACAGAGAAACAGATAATACTTATTCCTTTTCCTGATCTTAATGCTGAATCAATTAGCCATGCAGTGACAGAGAAATAAGCTTTAGTGTTATAGAATGGAGAGTTTCTACATAAAGTGTGCCAGGGGGAGGGGCTGGGTGATTGACAGTTCTTTACTGACTAGCTGTGCCCCGCCCTCATAAAAAAAGTAAAACTCCCAGAGCTAAATAAACAAGGGATAGGAAAGTCAGAGAAGAGAAAAAAAGCAACTATGCCTTATCTTCCTGGCTCCTGTAAAATTGATTAAAGAACGGAACAAAGAATAAGAAGTGTACCTTTCACATGATGCTTCCTGCATACTTCAACTATAGTGCAGTATTTTTCCATCCTAATGACCTTACCCTGCCCATTCAGCATTTTGTCTGTATATAAATGCTTCCGAAATACTGACTTCCTGTTTGCAGGACCCCTAATAGAGACCGTTATGGTCTTGCCCTTGCCCAAGCGCCTGGGTTGATTCGGTTGCTCAGTTGAGATCTGAGCATGTTTGACCCATCCAACAGCCAATCAATAGAAATTACTTTTAGCGAGATTTCAAGAAAGTGGTGCATCCTGGAAAGTAGAAGGACCGTTAGAACCTGAAATGGCAGCTCACTAATGTCAACAGCAGGGTATAGCAAGGGTTATAAATGCAACAAATTTTTTTTAAATGGAAGAGAATATGTAGAAAAACTAGGTATGCATAATACAAACATTGAATTGGAAAAAAAAAAATAATGATTTTTTCCACTGAACTTTTACCTTTAATAAATAGCCATCATAGGACATCAGTGGCGGATATAAATGAAATAAGGGATAACTAAAATGTACTTTCTAAACGATGCACACAATATATGACTAAAAGTAGGAAGAGAGACATTGGTTTACGTAGAAAATGAAGCCATCTGAGGGATCCCGGAGCCTCCCGTTGTGAAAAATGATTTTCTTTTCTGATGAGAGTTTATTTTAAATTTGAGCTGGTATTTGATTTTTCATATTTATCCCAGCATCTCCGCTATTACGACGCAAAAACAGCCGGCATAGAACTACAAGTGGAAATGCATTAATGTGTAATTTCCCTTTTCCTTTTAGCTGCCCACAATATGCACAAGTAATCATACCTCTCATTTCATTGTCATTAAAAGGGGTAATAGCTTTAGCGGTTTTACAGCCAGCTCTCACTCTGGCTTCCTTACATCAAGGAAAAAAAATTGTTACAGGTTGGGGAGGTCATTTCCCTTAAAGCAAATACAGTCGATCAATCCTACCCTGCGGGAAAGTCGGTCCTTGGAGAACCCAGAAATTCCAAAGTCCATATACTGTATATGAATCCACAAAGTGACGGACTAAGACTCCATCCAAACGCTGGGTTAAAAGTTTACTTTTTTTAGTGTATTTAAAAGCATGGCCCACAAAGATATAAAAACCCTGACGCGTTTCGCAACCTCCACTCATCACTTCGTCAGAGACCATATTTGTTACAATTTGTTGATCTCCCCAACCTGTAACAATAATTTTCTATTAAGTTAAGCAGACATAGCAAAAGCAGAGTTCTGGGAATAACAACTAAAGTGGGAGGAAGGAATGCTTGTTATTGCCTCCCATACATGGACTTTTAGTGGTCCTTTAAACAATCATTAGGTTTTTTAAGTGTCCTCCGCTGTCATTTCTATGAAAAGGTTTTTATAGACCAATAGGAACGTGGGAGCAGCCAGCCTGCAGAATTCAGTATTTCTCCATAAACATGCACATCGTGGGCAGCTCAGTGGAAATGACACATTAATTGCATTTGTACTTGTAGTTCTATGCCAGTATTTCTTGTGTCATAATAGCAGATACTGGGATGAGTGTGAAAAATCAAACACCAACTCAAAAATAAAACTGATTCCATTCAATAAAATTGCATCATTGTTAGAATACATTTTGTACAAAGTGAGGATTCTGGATCCTCAGCTGAATGCATGGTCTACAACTTCATGACTCATTTTAGTCTACTGCATGTGGTTCTCCTTGTTTATAATTTAGCCAGGAAAAATACATTTTACAATGAGCTATTCTCTCATTAATATTAATCAGCCTGTGGTGCTCTTAATACTTTCACTTTATCGCATTTCTCTTTATTAAATCTACACAAGCATTCAATAAAATGTCAGTTCTATAGCTGGGTAACAGACTAGATTGTCCCTCTATCACAAATGTGTGTAAAGCCGAAATGACCATTTCCGATGCAGTATCAGAAACAGTCGTTGTAAATTGAAAATTTCCCTTAGCCGCGGTATAGGGAGTCGGACGCAATTGTAGTGAATCACAAATGTTCTCTCTATACTTTATATATACTTTATTTAGGGAAAACACATGTGACTGTCTGTACTCCCATCTGTATGTAAATACAGATTCTTGCAGATTCTTAAGGGAACCATGGTCTGATATAAAGGGAAGTGCACAAAGGCACCTGGGTCAGGTTTAACGACCAGAGTTTTCGCTTATTTTTGTGGCTGTTTTGACACCTTAACTCGGGCGTTCCTATAACACCTCTTAGCCACTATGCAATCCACGCCTTAACTCCTGACTGTGATACTAATTGGGATTTTCCGGGTACATAATTGCCACAGATTCTTGTACAAGTCATTCTGAATTGAGAAAGCCAGTCGGATGACTAGCGAAACGTCTTCAAGAACTAAACTTCAAGTCCAGTTGATCTAATTGAATACAAAGATTATACCATGACCTGGATGAATGAGAACCTTCACAAGCATAATACTAAATGCACAGACAGAACAGCACAGTATACAGTGATCTAAGAAGACTTATCTGGTGGTGAATTGTCTATGGGATTGTGGATGCATACATTTGATACTGCAGACCAAAACCGGGAGGGATTTTCATGAAACGTGGGGGATCGAGGGGGCTAGGAGGGCACTTGAATGCTGCCAGGCCTGGGCACTTCTGCTGCATACTGCCCCTTTAAGGCAGCTGTGGCAATCAGGGGGCAGCATTCAAGTGCCCCTAGCCCCTCAATCCCCATTGGTGGGTCCAAATCCGATGTGGGGATCAGGAGTAGCAGTTCTAGAAATCGTGACCGTTAATGGATGCCGGTCCCGCAAGAGAAATTCTGCGATAAGGGAAGACATCACAGGACTTCCCGGTCTCTCCTTATTGCGGAACTCCTCTTCTCTTTCATGGGACCGGCTTCCATTATCGGTCACTGCTTCTAGGGCTGCTAGCTCCCAATCCCTATATCGGATTTCATGAACCGGTCGGAGATTGAGGGGCAGTATACAAAAAGTGCCCGGGGCCACTTTGCCATTAGGAGCTGAAAAAAATGATGTGACTCGAGTATAAGCCAACGTCAGCTTTTTAGGCTTATTTGTTATTTAAAAATAAAAACCTTGGCTTATACTTGAGTATACACAGTAATTAGCAAACATCTTCAATACCTAAACGTCAGGTCCAGTTGATCTAACTGAATACCACAGATTTTAACACTTGTTTGATAAAAGATGGTTGGGGGATCTATGTTAAAATTCACACAGGGAGATTCAATAAATGTTCTTATCGTTTAAAAGTGTGCTAATCTTGCCCCAACCAATCAGAACTTATGTAACATTTGAAAGCTAACATCTGATTGGTGGGGCAAAATTAGCACCATTTTTAACGATAAGAACTTTTATTGAATAACCCCCATAGTTTAATAAAATAATCTGAATTTTTTTGTTGCAATGTCTGGGGAACAAAAAAAAGGAGCTAATAGCGCTCATTTCTAAGTATGCCATTAATGGGTGTACATGTGCGGTTAGACCAATGGTACCAGACAAAATTACATTTTCTTTTATATTACGTGGCTTCAATTCCATTTCTTTCCACTTAAGGATTTTTTTTAAACTCTCACAGAAAGATATATATTTAAGAATGTTTGGGGGGTTTGGGAAGCAAAAGCAAGTACGTAAAGGCAGAATGTTCATGTTACGTAGAAAATTGCTAGTTAGTTACAAAATGTATTATTATGTCTAAGGTAAGTTTAGACACCTGTGCTCATACTTCATCCTTCCTCTCTATGGATTTAGAAAAACAAAGCAACACTTTAAAGGGGAACTAAAATCTCCAGACAACCAATAGAAATAGCACACTCACAAAAATACAAAAAGCTGTTCTCGCCATTTCCCTTTGCTGTGGAATCTGGGGAATTTAGGAAATTAACCTGTAGGTACTAGGGGCCAGCTCCTAAAATTAATTTTATCTGGGAACACCCAGCTATGTACGCAGTGCATTCCCAGCAAGCTACAGCCTTGCTTCCTTGAAACTGACAGCCAATATGTTACAGCTCAGAGATCATCTCTCCTCAAATATATCCAGTGTAAAAACAAGTAGTGCACCCCAGTCTTTAGCAAACAGTGTTTATTCAACACATGAGTATCTCTCTCACACCAAAAGAAAAAATGCTGGTGGAATTATATAGCGTGGAGCAGTTACATCATGACTGCCATCTAGTGTTAGATTTCACAATTAAAAATAAATACAAAGTGCTAATGAGCAGAAAATCTTATAAAAATCTTGTATGGATAAAGGTGGTAAAAACAGATTTTTGAGACACTACACAAGATATATGCACTAGCACTTTATATATGGATTGTTACCACCTTTATCCACACAAAGATTTTAGACACAGACACAAGTACACAAACTGATATACCCCAACGTACACTTCTCTTCTTGGAACACAAATCAACAATTCAACGTAACTTTCAAACTGTCGCTTTCAGTTACTTTTTCTACAATTATTTCTCATACTTGTGCATTGATTAGTATAGCAGCATTGAGTTCTTTTTAAGGGTTAGCCACACTTACGCTTTTTTGAGCGATTGCGGCCGCGTTTTGCGCTCGTGATTGCGCATGCGAATTGGTATAATGGAAATTGCGTGAACGTGAAAATCACTGCGATTCCGTGCGTGATATGTATCTGTATATTAAAGGAAGAAGGTAAATTTGAGACATCGAGTTTATTCTTCAAGACAGAACCAGAAAATAATAAAGTGTGACACAGTTGAAAATAAAACGGTTTGTTCATATCCAACAAATTGCTTAAACCAGCAGCTGTAAGAAAGTGAGAGAACTTTAGTTGCGGATACAGCATAATTTAAGCTTTTTTTAAATTGTCTGTAATGCCAGTGGTTATATGTAAATGGTTGAAAGCTTTATGGGCAAAAGTAAGTGATGGACCAGCTGGCAATGCATCTATTTTCATTACCCCGAGAGAAGTTCTCTAAGCAAAGAAATTGTATATTATAATATGGGACAGTTCCAATCTTAGGCAAAATCAACCGACTTCCATAGAAGTAGAAGTGTCCTGTGTTGTTTCTGTACCACAGGAAGTTACATTACGATGATGTGAAATATCGAGGAAGACAATAATGTAATATCTCTGCTGTAAAATGTTCTTTTGAATTTCAAATACAGAAAAAAAATAGGTGACCAGCAAGCTTCCTGGTGTAAGAATTCCCATTGAGTTGGCAATTAGTTCAATGATAATCTAGAAAAAAGGAATGTAGTTACATAATCCTGCCATTAGGTCTATTATAGTCATTAAATGCCAGCAAATTCCACCTGTTTATAAAAATATGTTCTTCTTACACCATCCCAAAATGTAATCTTGTCAATTTAAAGTGTATATGAATGCACGTAGGTATCGTCTATTATGGAGGAAATTATGTTTTCAAAGGTTTAAAAGAATGTAGCCATTTGTATATTACCCGCCTTTAAGATTTAAAATCTAAGTACTCCATGACACACAACTAAACATGCCCGAAACAATGCACTTTGGTCCACTGATATTTTAGTGGCAAAATATTGTCATCACAATGAAATGAGAATTGAAATCAAAATTAGCTGCCAAAACTGAAATTCATTTTGGTCATAAATTAAATCCATCACTACATAGAGATGTCTGAACTTCGCAAAATCCGGTCGCTCGAGGATCCGAAAATTTCCGAAAATTCGTATTTTCATGCATTTTCGAAAAACGAAATCTTAGTAATTTTGAAATTTCAAAACGCGGTTCGGAAAAGTTCGGAGGCGGAAAAACCGGAAAATCCGCGATATCTGCCGTTCGTGAACGAGGTAAATCCACCGCGGTTCGGGTAGGATCCGTGAAATGGGCCATCACTATCCCTAACACACAGCCTATTTTTATGGTTGAACATACAGACCAACTAGAGTCAGTATTGACTTTGAGAAATCTTATACTGCCCACCACTAAAGCTACATACACAATTAAGATTTTCTACACATTTTATTTCAACCCCTTACAGAAAGGTTGCTTGGCCTTTGGAGAGAAGAGGAGAAAGTTGAGCAAACACGGGGATCTCTTCAGTGACTGAGACAAAAAAAAGCAAGGTGAATCATAAGGAAGAAATACAGAAAAAGTGAACTATTCCTTTAAAGGGACACTAACTGAAAAAAAATGACTTGTCTTTCTATATTTTTAGGGCTGCCTTTTGCTCTCAGTGCTCCCTGTCACCAGATCTCCTCTGTCCTGTAACATCACTCCTAGTTAGTATGCATGTCTCCTTCTTAGTATCCACCCCCTCCCAAAATGGGGCACACTAAAGTGGGTAGCACGTGCAGTAGAGATGATCTGTGCCCCCTACAGCCAATAGCATCACAGTGATTCCAGTGATTTTTTGTTAAAGTGAAGTAAAACTGCTTTGCTATAGGAAGGTAACCGCACTGGAATCTGTAATCATGCTTGAATCATAAAAGTTTTCTTCTAGCTGTAGGGTTTGAAAAGGGTGTGTGTGTATGGGGGAGACTTGTAATTGACTTTTTAAGATACAGTGCTACATTGGGAGTTCAGTAACAAAGGAATCGGCTAAGCTGCAAGATTAGGATTATCTGCACAGAAAGAGTACAGAGAAACGATAATACTTATTCCTTTTCCTGATCTTAATGCTGAATCAATTGCCATGCAGTGACAGAGAAATAAGCTTTAGTGTTAAGAATGGAGAGTTTCTACATGAAGTGTGCCAGGGGGAGGGGCTGGGTGATTGACAGTTCTTCTCTGACTAGCTGTGCCCCGCCCTCATAAAAAAAGTAAAACTCCAGAGCTAAATAAACAAGGGATAGGAAAGTCAGAGAAGAGAAAAAAAGCAACTATGCCTTATCTTCCTGGCTCCTGTAAAATTGATTAAAGAACGGAACAAAGATAAGAAATGTACCTTTCACATGATGCTTCCTGCATACTTCAACTATAGTGCAGTATTTTCCATCCTAAGACCTACCCTGCCATTCAGCATTTTGTCTGTATATAAATGCTTCCGAAATACTGACTCCTGTTTGCAGGACCCCTAATAGAGAGACCGTTATGGTCTTGCTCTTGCCAAGCGCCTGGGTTGATTCGGTTGCTCAGTTGAGATCTGAGCATGTTTGACCCATCCAACAGCCAATCAATAGAAATTACTTTAGCGAGATTTCAAGAAAGTGGTGCATCCTGGAAAGTAGAAGGACCGTAGAACCTGAAATGGCAGCTCACTAATGTCAACAGCAGGATTAGCAAGGGTTATAAATGCAACAAATTTTTTAAATGGAAGAGAATATGTAGAAAAATGGTATGCATAATACAAACATTGAATTGGAAAAAAAAAATAATGATTTTTTCCACTGAACTTTTACCTTAATAAATAGCCATCATAGGACATCAGTGGCGGATATAAATGAAATAAGGGATAACTAAAATGTACTTTCTAAACGATGCACACAATATATGACTAAAAGTAGGAAGAGAGACATTGGTTTACGTAGAAAATGAAGCCATCTGAGGGATCCCGGAGCTCCCGTTGTGAAAAATGATTTTCTTTTCTGATGAGAGTTATTTTAAATTTGAGCTGGTATTTGATTTTCATATTTATCCCAGCATCTCCGCTATTACGACGCAAAAACAGCCGCATAAACTACAAGTGGAAATGCATTAATGTGTAATTTCCCTTTCCTTTTAGCTGCCCACATATGCACAAGTAATCAACCTCTCATTTCATTGTCATTAAAGGGGTAATAGCTTTAGCGGTTTTACAGAGCTCTCACTCTGGCTTCCTTACATCAAGGAAAAAAAATTGTTACAGGTTGGGAGGTCATTCCCTTAAAGCAAATACAGTCGATCAATCCTACCCTGCGGGAAGTCGGTCCTTGGAGAACCCCGAAATTCCAAAGTCCATATACTGTATATGAATCCACAAAGTGACGGACTAAGACTCCATCCAACACTGGGTTAAAAGTTACTTTTTAGTGTATTTAAAAGCATGGCCCACAAAGATATAAAAACCCTGACGCCGTTTCGCAACCTCCACTCATCACTTCGTCAGAGACCATATTGTTACAATTTGTTGATCTCCCCAACCTGTAACAATAATTTTCTATTAAGTTAAGCAGACATAGCAAAAGCAGAGTTCTGGGAATAACAACTAAAGTGGGAAGGAACGATTGTTATTACCTCCCTACATGGACTTTTAGTGGTCCTTTAAACAATCATTAGGTTTTTTAGTGTCCTCCGCTGTCATTTCTATGAAAAGGTTTTATAGAACAATAGGAAACGTGGGAGCAGCCAGCCTGCAGAATTCAGTATTTCTCCATAAACATGCACATCGTGGGCAGCTCAGTGGAAATGACACAAATTGCATTGTACTTGTAGTTCTAGCCAGTATTTCTTGTGTCATAATAGCAGATACTGGGATGAGTGTGAAAAATCAAACACCAACTCAAAATAAAACTGATTCCATTAATAAAATTGCATCATTGTTAGAATACATTTTGTACAAAGTGAGGATTCTGGACCTCAGCTGAATGCATGGTCTACAACTTCATGACTCATTTTAGTCTACTGCATGTGGTTCTCTTGTTTATAATTTAGCCAGGAAAAATACATTTTACAATGAGCTATTCTCTCATTAATATTAATCAGCTGTGGTGCTCTTAATACTTTCACTTTATCGCATTTCTCTTTATTAAATCTACACAACGTTCAATAAATGTCAGTTCTATAGCTGGGTAACAGACTAGATTGTCCCTCTATCACAAATGTGTGTAAAGCCGAAATACCATTTCCGATGCAGTATCAGAAACAGTCGTTGTAATTGAAAATTTCCCTTAGCCGCGGTATAGGGAGTGGACGCAACTTGTAGTGAATCACAAATGTTCTCTCTATACTTTATATAACTTTATTTAGGGAAAACACATGTGACTGTCTGTACTCCCATCTGTAGTAAATACAGATTCTTGCAGATTCTTAAGGGAACCATGGTCTGATATAAAGGGAAGTGCACAAAGGCACTGGGTCAGGTTTTGTGAAGTAATATCAAAAAGACACATGTTTTTTGGTTTTACTTATAGTCTAAAACCACTGTGTTTGCTGTAAGTTTTAAAAGCTGCACCTGTGACACGGGTAATCAAGACAGGTAATCAGAACTGATTAGCTATGGTTCACAGCTAAATGCAATCAAGAGGCAGTTAATCAGTGCTGATTAGGTCTGCTCACAGCTGAATGCAGTCAAGAGGCAGGTAATCAGTGCTGATTAGGTTGCTCACAGCTGAATGCAGCTCAGAGGCAGGTAATCATGTGATTAGGTCTGCTCACAGCTGAATGCAGTAAAGAGCAGGTAATCAGTGCTGATTAGGTCTGCTCACAGCTGAATGCAGTCAAGAGGCAGGTAATCAGGTGGTATAGGTTGCTCACAGCTGAATGCAGTCAAGAGGCAGGTAATCAGTGCTGATTAGGTCTGCTCACAGCTGAATGCAGTAAAGAGGCAGTATCAGTGCGATTAGTCTGCCACAGCTGAAGCAGTCAAGAGGCAGTTAATCAAATGCCAGTAAATCACAATAAATATCAAATATAGAAGCCCGCACCACCCGGAATCACAAGGAAGGAGAACCAGGCTGTAAGCTGTAAATTCCAGATGCTTTATTCCAACTTGCCTTACGTGTTTCAGGCCATATGGTCCTTAATCATAGGATTATGATTATTTATTATGGTTGAATGGAAACAGAAGGATGGATGCAGGTGTGGGGTGCAGTGGCGTAACTACCGAACCCCACCACCCTTGCGACCGTGGGGGGCCCGGACGGTAGTAGGGCCTGCCACAAGCCCTAATTTGTGCAGGATAGCCCGTTTTAAACAGGTGATCGCGCGTGTGAAATGAATGAAACATATGCGCGTATCAGCTTTTTAAAAGACCGGACCCGAACATTCCAGGTCAGTTCCAGAAGTTCAGGTCCAATTTTTAAACAGCATTTAAGATCATAAAATGACATTTTGATTATTATTTATGGAGTGCCATGTGAAACAAAAGGAGGGGGCATATTCAGTTGACGTGTGTACCTGTGTCTGTTTGACCACAGGTTTACGAGCAAGCAAGACTAACCTGGCAGATGAAATGGACATGCTGGTACCCTAAATGAATCATATTGGGAGCAATGGCTTAACTAGGAGTCACTGGGGCTCCCTTGCCTGCAAAACTATGATGAGGCCTCTTTCTTTGCTTAATCTACAGTGGTTTTCTGGGAGGAGGCTATATCTATCATAGTAAATGTAAGAAGACAGGGCCCCCCCTTATGTCTCACGCCCCCCCCATGCAGTTGCTGGCCCTGCTCCCCTGGTACTTATGCCTAACTCCCTGCACCAGGTACTTTTAATTTTTGAAAAGTTCATTTTTGCTGTGTAGTTGTCCTTTTTAAAGAGAACACGTAATTCATTTCACAGCAACACTTTCCTTTTTCAAGATTTCTGGAAATTCGCAAATTACAGGATTTATGAAGGTCACGGAAATTCTAAAATCATTTGGTTTTTGGGAGATTCCCAGAAATCGAGAATTTCCGGAAATACGAAAATGAAAAACATTTTGGAATTTCCGGAACTTCGCAGGTTATCGAAGATTTTAATGGATTTGAGGGTTGTCGTTTTCGCACAGTCTCGGAATTTCGAGGATTTAAAATTTTCAAAGATTCTCTGAATTTCAAGTTTTCACAATTGGGGGTTTCCGAATATTCTGAGAATTTACTGTATATGTGCTAGTTATACGATGGTGCACTGGTCTGTTCCCATGTGTTATTACAAGATCAAGATCTACTGCGTGTTATGCTGGAGCCCAGGTAGAAGATATCAAGTGGCAATATGGAAAATCCATTTTCTTTCTATTCCTATTTTAAGAAAATGCTGCTATGAATGGCAATAAGGCATAGATCTATCTGGGCCTAACTGAGCCAGAAAAGAAGGCGGGTTTGGGGTTGGTGTGGTTGTGCGCCCCACAACTGTGTAAAACTGCTGAAGCCAGATATTTAGGTCCATCAACAAATTCTAAACAGAGTAGAACTAAAGGCAAAACAGCAACTCACTGTTGTGTTGTGGGATTAACTTCGGATTAAAGGGACAGTTCAGTGGAAATGATCAATATTTGTTAAATTGTTAGTTTATGTAACGCATACTTAGTTATTCACATTATCTCTCCCATTTTGAAAAATCAGTTGATTTCATACCCTTTGCTATTCCTGCTGTTGACATTAGTGAGCTGCCATTCTCGGTTCTAACGGTCCTTTCTTCCCAGGATGCACCACACCCTGGAATGTCCTAACAGTAATTTCTACTGATTGAACTGTTGGATGGGGTCACACACGCCTCAGATCTCTATGAGCAACTGAATCAACCCAGGCGCTGGTCAAGGGCAAACCATAACAGTCTCTTTAGGAGTCGTGCAAACAGGAAGTCAGTATTTCGGTTGCATTATATTATACACAGACACAATGCTGAATGGGCAGATTAAGGTCATTGGGATGAAAAAATTCTGCTCTTTTTTTTTTGAAAAGCATATGTATTTGCACTGAACTTCCCCTTTAAAATCAGGAAAATTCTAACAAACAATACTTTCATAACAATGTACAACAGTATTTAAAGGCGATAATACGCACTATAGTGCAATAGAATAAGAAAGCGGTCGGAGATTTCCATCTCCCCAGCGGTGTATGAAGAATGGAAGGTAAGCCACAGCTCCTTATCCTCCCAGGATTCAATCAATACATTAAAGGAATAGGTTACGTTTCGAGTGAACTATTCCTTTAATCACTAGATAGCTCCCAACTGTTTTGTGAAGCACTCAGTAGCTGATACGAGCAAGACAGTGTCTCACTGTCACCTGTACATGGTTACATATTTCCAGCACATGACCAACTAGAAGTGACAGGGTGTATAAAAACATCTGGACATTTCTTTTCACACACTGCATTCCGCTCAATCAACATTCAACATCCAGCAGGGAGCATCATTTCAATTGACTCCTACCGCAAGCTGCAAATGTTTAATGTTCTTTTCCTGGAGAGGTGACAGATTAGAAATGACAAACTTAAAGTGTGTGCAGAATTGGGGTCATATCTGATTAGATTCATTGTGCTGCTCCTTCATTGGAACTTATTGGCTAGAAATGACATTTCTGCTTCTCATTTTTTCTCCCCAGCGCTAATGGAAACTTTCTGCAAATTATGATATGACGGAAAACAAATTGCTATCAACAGACCCATTAGTTAAAGGGGAAGGCGAAACTGGTCTATGGAATAGAGAATAACATATATACAGTATAGGCCACATGTTACAAACCTGTTGCTGGATCATGTACCATTACCAGGATTGGCTCCAAAGGATTTCGAGAGTTGGATTTATTTATTTTGTTATTATCAATTGTTGGTCATCCATAGAATTACCCTATAAAGTTAGTGTTTATACACACAGTTTACGTGTAAATATACGTATACTAGAGTTTTTTTTTATAAGACTGACGGGATGATGGGAGTTGGTTAACAGTGTCCAGGGCAATGCAAACTGAAGTAGCTTAAAATATAAAAACTCCACTTAGTACCAACATGAAAACACCCTTAGAAAGGATTTCCTCCTGCTTGCAAGTGTGACATCCCCAAGGGCTAAGCTGATATTGAAACATGATTCTTACAGTTTCCTACTGTGTGTTGCCTCATTTATTAAGGCAAATAAAACTGTAAGTATATTTTTTAATTCCAGAAATAATCCTAATGGAATAAGGGACATACTGTATTCTTTAAAGGGCATCTCCCCCCCATATTAATATTCTGATAGGTAAGCCAATGTACCAGGCCTTAGATGGTAACATAGTAATTGAGGTTGAATAAGATATTCATCCATCTAGTCCATCCTATATTCCCTCCTCTTTAACCCAACTGTTGATCGAGGGGAGCGCAAAACAAAACAAAAAAAAAAACAGCTAAAAGGGGCGGGGTTGGGGTGGTGATTCCTTCCTGACTTCAAATGTCAATCAGAACGTGTAACTGGACCAACCAGAACTACAGTATATGTATCGATACCAGTAATTCTCAATATTATATAGTATCCCTGTACTAACCAGAACTACAGTATAGTTATTAATACCAGTAATTCTCAATATTATATAGTATCCCTGTACAACAGAACTACAGTATATGTATTAATACCAGTAATTCTCAATATATATAGTATCCCTGTACCAACCAGACTACAGATATGTATAAATACCAGTAATTCTCAATATTATATAGTATACCTGTACCAACCAGAACTACAGTATATGTATAAATACCAGTAATTCTCATATTATATAGTATTCCTTTACCAACCAGAACTACGTATATGTATTAATACCAGTAATTCTCAATATTATAGTATCCCTGTACCGACCAGAACTACAGTATATCTATTAATACCAGTAATTCTCAATATTATATAGTATCCCCGTACCAACCGGAACTACAGTATATGTATTAATACCAGTAATTCTCAATATTATATAGTATCCCCGTACCAAAGCAGAAAAACAAGTTGAAGGTCGCACTTCAAACTTCGTTAAGCCTTTTATTTAGTGACCAAGATCAAAATACACAACGTTTTGGGGGGAACAAGTGCCCCCTTCCTCAGGTGATGGAAGTGTAACAGTGAGAGTGACTAAATACCTGTGAACAACATGTGACCCCATTTGGCGTGTCCCTTACTTTACATATAAGTGCTGAACAGTATACATAAAGTGCAAATGCAATAATACTTAGAATAATCAAATCCATAAGTATAAATAGTGGGAACAATTCATTAAAATTTCAATATTCAGTGTCGAGCATAAAAGTGAACATGTAAAAATCTGTGCTAAAATAATCATAACATAGTGATAAAAATATAAATACTTGATATACCGTGGTAGAAGCTGTGATAAAAATGATTAAATGTACTTTAGGATATCTGGTTGCCTTGTTATTCCTCCTTAAAGGGTATGTCACCCCCTAAAATTGATTTTTAATATGCTGCTCCCCCAGTCCCCAGCCCAACCGCATAAATATTTTTTTCAGAAAGCCCCCCAAACTCTTACCTACCTCCCCTCGTTTCCGCCCGCAACTGCCGAACTCTGCTTGCGAGAATGCAAGCAGAGGGGCGGGACCGGCAGTCGCGTCTGTGATTGGCTGAGCGGCAGCAATCACGGACACGGCTGCCGTCATTAGTGCAGCGGAGGAAAGCGGAGAGGTAAGTAAGAGTTTGGGGAGCTTTTTGAAAAAAAAATATACGGTTGGGGCTGGGGGACTGGGGGAGCAGCGTATTAGGGGGTTTTGCGCTAGGGGAGGGATAGTAGAACGGGAGGGAGGGAGGGGAGGGAGGGGGAGAAGGGCTGCAGTGCGCATGGCAAATATCTACCGGAGGCAGATAGCAGCAGAGCCCTGCTATCCTCTGGTGGTGTTAGTTTTGGGACTTTGGGGGGGGGGGGTTTACAGGAGAACCCTATGGAGCTGGGATGTGAGGTAAGGATAAACTACACTACATGGTGGGGCCATAGTTGGGCGGATTATAGTTTTGGGGGTAGACATGCCTTTAAAAAGGCGAATGCAATGTAGGGGGCCCAGCAGTGGCGCTATAATCTTGAAGAGAAACTATAGGCAAGCAGATAAAAAGATTACTGTTATTAAAAAGTTACAATACATACAAAATATCAATCTTAAAAGTAGTGATTCTAAAACGTTCAGCGATAACACAACCTGATGCATTTACAAGAAGCAGGACTAGTTAAATTCCTTGTGGGAGCCAATGTATCATCATTATCAATCCAGAATAATTCTCTCTGTAATAGTTTTTTCTTGTGATTGCCCCCTCTTATAGCTTTACTACCACTTTGAGCAGTTTTATGCTTAATTAAAGAAATGTTTACTCACTGGAGTTTCATATTTCTTATTGACATCCCCATAGTTCGGTATATCCCTTTATGTTTTCCGATTCTGAGCCTAATTTCCCTTTTACATTTGCCCACATATGCCCATCCACATGGGCACTTTAACATGTAAATCACTCCTGATGTTCTACAGGTAGAGAAATATTTTTACTTATCGGAGTTCCTTCATAGAGTTGCTTATGTGTTTTGGGAATGGTATATCAGAGTTTATTAGATCGCCTCCTAGGTTCTTGAATCTTTTGTAAGCATTCCTAGCATTCGGTTTGGTAACCCTCGAATGTAATGTATTGTTTGGTAACCCTCAATGTAATGTATTGTTTGGTAACCTCGAATGTAATGATTGTTTGGTAACCCTCAAATGTAAGTATCATTTGGTAACCCTCGAATGTAGCATCGTTTCGGTAACCCTCAAAGTAATGTATGTTTGGTAACCCTCGAATGTAGCGTTCGTTTCGGAACCCTCGAATGTAATGTATTGTTTGGTAACCCTCGAATGTAGCGTTCGTTTTCGGTAACCCTCGAATGTAATGTATCGTTTGGTAACCCTCGAATGTAGCGTTCGTTTTCGGTAACCCTCGAATGTAATGTATTGTTTGGTAACCCTCGAATGTAATGTATCGTTTGGTAACCCTCGAATGTAATGTATGTTTGGTAACCCTCGAATGTGAGCGTGCGTTTTTCGGTAACCCTCGAATGTAATGTATCGTTTGGTAACCCTTGAATGTAGCGTTCATTTTTGGTACCCCATGAATGTAATGTATCGTTTGGTAACCCTCGAATGCAGTGTTCGTGTTCGGTACCCCATGAATGTAATGTATCGTTTGGTAACCCTCGAATGTAATGTATGGTTTGGTAACCCTCGAATGTAGCGTTCGTTTTCGGTAACCCTCGAATGTAATGTATCGTTTGGTAACCCTCGAATGTAGCGTTCGTTTTCGGTAACCCTCGAATGCAATGTATCGTTTGGTAACCCTCGAATGTAGCGTTCGTTTTCGGTAACCCTCGAATGTAATGTATCGTTTGGTAACCCTCGAATGTAGCGTTCGTTTTCGGTAACCCTCGGATGTAATGTATCATTTAGTAACCCTCGAATGTAGCGTTCGTTTTCGGTAACCCTCGAATGTAATGTATCGTTTGGTAACCCTCGAATGTAGCGTTCGTTTTCAGTAACCTCGAATGTAATGTATGGTTTGGTAACCCTCAAATGTAGCATTTGTTCTCAGAACCCTCAAATGTAATGTATTGTTTGGTAACCCTCGAATGTAGCGTTCGTTTTCGGTAACCCTCGAATGTAATGTATTGTTTGGTAACCCCGAATGGTGTTTGTTTTCGGTAACCCTCGAATGTAATGTACGTTTGGTAACCCTCGAATGTAATGTATTGTTTGGTAACCCTCGAAGTAGCGTTCCTTTTGGTAACCCTCAAATGTAATGATCATTTGGTAGCCCTTGAATGTAGCGTTCCTTTTCGGTAACCCTCGAATGTAATGTATTGTTTGGTAAACCTCAAATGTAATGTATGTTTGGTAACCCTCGAATGTAATGTATTTTTGTAACCTCGAATGTGCGTTCGTTTTCAGTAACCCTCGAATGTAATGTATCATTTGCTAACCTCGAATGTACCGTTCGTTTTCAGTAACCCTCTACTATCTCTACCATCCACATTTATATCTTATCGGGTCCATTTATACAAGCAATGGTTGTTTTTTATACTGGTTTCTTAATAGGATAATAGTGTAAAACTCAAAAGGCTATTATTAATAGGATGATAGTGTAAAACTCAAAAGGCGAATTTCTCTATTTCATTAGTAGGATGATAGTGTAAACTCAAAAGGTGAATTTTCTCTATTTATTAATAGGATGATAGTGTAAAACTCCAAGGGGAATTTCTCTTCATTTATAATGATAGGTAGAATTTTCTCTTTTATTAATAGGCACCTGTTTTAGTATTGCTTATTTTTAGCAAACTGCAGCTAATTACCAAACCAGTTCCATTAATATGGGAACATACCATAGTGCTGGGTAAGAAATAGTCATGTTAAGGAACATTCCAGTAAATAATGATGTTTGGCGAAATCCACCTATTTAAAATGGCTGTAAATAAAAAGGCAAAGATAACTCTGAAATTACACTAGAGAGCAATACTCTCTTTTCGCAGTAATACCGCACTTAACGCAATGAATAGGGCGAAAACTATCGCCACACATCGCCATCGCAATGACCAAAATCGCTATTTTACTAAATTGACCAATTTTCGCGGGGGAAACTATCGCCGTGGCGATACTCTGCGATATCAGTTGTATTACACGGCGTTAACATCGCCATAGTAATTGCGTTAAGTCCACTATCGCAGTGAAATGCTAGATTTTAGGAAAGTCTTTCTTATATCACACCAGTGCTGTAAGGAAGAAATTGGTGACTCTAAAAAGAGATTTTGCCACAAAAATCCCTCATGTATACTGTATGTATAACTAAGACCCCCCCATTTGAATGAAACATTACATTAAACATCTTGTCACTTGTGCTTTAATCGATATCGCCTTCGGTGGCGAACGCATCGCATCGATCTGGCAAATTTTCTCCGCAATCGATTTCTCTGTGTTCGATTCGTTCGGCCTGCGTCAGTGACGCTATAAATAGATGCCAATTTGCCATTTTGTTTCATCTTCTGCACCATGAATAATCTGTGGAAGACGGATTTGGTGAATATTTAGCACACCACAATTATGATGGTTTGGCATCTGACATACCAAATAAACAAAAGAAAAGAGAAAGAGGAAAATATGCGCAGACGCAAAGGAGGCTGCTGGAGAAATTTGCCCTAGAAAGGACAGTCCCCCAGCTGCGGAGGGCCTGGTCGGACCTCAAGAGCAGAAGGCGGGATTTTGTAAACAAAATTTTGAACGACCTTAAAGGCAAGTTTCCTATGCATTTTTGATTTCCCTTAAAATTTTTGTTTTGCACTCTTTTAAATTTTGTGGTATAATAAATGTTTGTATGTAAACCATGTTGTGTTTTCCACAGTGTGTTATCTCCTACAACTCACAGTTCTTTTTTTGGTTTCTACATTAGAAGATACAACTGCGAGGCCATACTGGTTCCTTCCTGGTCCCCACAGACCACGGGGGAAATCGTCAAGGCAAGTATCCTATGCCCATTGGTGTTCGGTTTGTAACCTTAATATTTCCCCAATTTTTATACAAATCATTAGCCAAAGAACATTCACTAAATAGTGTGCAAAATCAAACTTAGTTTTTTAATGTTGGCCAAATCCACTGTTCATTGTATCTGTTGTTATACAGTAAATGTAACCATGTTTGTTTCAGGAAATGTCTTTGAATATATCACTACTTTTCTAATTATGTTTTTTTTTTTTTTTACATGCAGAGGAGACACTAGGGCAGCAGAACGGGTCCTGCACTGTGTGGCACACAGCTTTAGAATTTGATTTTCCACCCTGCCATCAACCCCACATATGCCACCACCCATACAAATACAACAACACCATACACTATGCCACACCACCCCTACCTATGCCACACCACCCCTACACTTGCCACACCACCCTACACTATGCCATAACACCCCTAACAATGCATAACACCCTATACTTTCGACACACCACCCCTACTATGCTACACCCCTACACTATGCCACACCCCCCTACACTATGCCAAACACCCCTACACTTTTCCTCACCACCCCACACTATGCCACACCACCCCTACACTTTGCCATAACACCCCACACTTTGCCACAACACCCATACTTGCCAAACACACACTACACACCATCCTACACTTTGCCAAACACCCCTACACTATGCCACACCACTCCTACACTTTGCCCCCACAACACCCCTACACTTTGCCACACACCCCCTACACTTTGCCCATACCCCCACTGCCACAACACCCTCACTTTGCCATAACACCCACACTAGCCATAAACACCCCTACACTAGCCACAACACCCTACACTTTGCCACAACACCCCTACACTTGCCTCCTCACCCCTACACTTTGCCACACAACAACCCTACCTTTGCCACAACACCCCTACACTTTGCCACACACCCCTACACTTTGCCACAACACCCCACACTTGCCTCTCACCCTACACTTGCCACAACACCCTACACTTTGCCACAACCCCCTACACTTGCCACAAACAAACCCTACACTATGCCACAAACACCTACCTTTGCCACAACCCTACACTGCCAAAACACCCCTACACCTTTGCCACAACACCCCTACACTTTGCCAAACCCCCACACTATGCCAAAACCCCTACACTATGCCACCCTACCCTACCATCTTGCACAACACCCCTACACTTTGCTCATCAACCCTACACTTTGCCACAACACCCCTACACTTGCCACAACACCCCACAACTATGCCATAACACCCCTACACTTGCCACCGCACCCTACACTTTGCCACAACACCCACACTGCCACACCCCCCTACACTTTGCCACAACACCCTACACTTTGCCACAACACCCCTACACTTGCCACAACACACCTACATTTGCCATAACACCCCTACACTTTGCCACAGCACCCCTACACTTTGCCTCCTCCCCCCTACACTTTGCCTCCCCCCTACACTTTGCAACAACACCCCCTACACTTTGCCACCCACCCCTACACTCTCTCCTATACCCTTGTACCCCAACCCCTACACTATCTTCATACCCACCTCCCACAATTCCCACATTGCCTACCCCCACTATCATCTCCCCACGCCCATTTTTTAATTGGGCACAAATGTTGTCCATTAACAATCAAATTAAATGTTTAAATGAAAAAATTGACATGTATTTTAAGAATCAACTGCCATAATTTTCTTTTGAATGTTATTCTTTTGGTTTTTGATTTTGTTAAAAGTTCTTGTACCGATAAATGGGTTTTTTTTGGTTGTGTTTTGTGAATAAACGTTTTGATTTGGAATGCACATGTAGCTTTATGTCATCATTATTCAACTGCACTTTTTACACCATTGTTTAACCCCCAATTTAAAGATCAAAAAATTCAAGTAGTAAATTTGATGGTTAAACTGTACCCAAAGGAGAGGATCTAGCGGTTTTGTTCCTCATCCTGGGTGTTATTTTGTTGTGGAGGAGGAGTGAGGATGAGGAGAGTCTAATGTGATATTCCTGAAAGGACATACATGTGTAATGCTTTAGATTGATGGATAGCTGCAAAAAATAACCCAACAGAAAGATGCTGTAAAACAGTTTTACTTTTTTTTGGGGGGGGGGGGGGGTAAATAGAAAATGTACCCAAACTAAAATAATAATGTAGGCTTTTTTTGTAATAAAAAATATATAAAACTATTTACATAAATCATAAACAAACAAAATAAAAAATGATTTATGAAGGTGACACTGCCTCCTCTCTAGGTGTTTTATTATCTGGACAGAGGTTCAGAGTGTCCTGGACCACCTCCAGTCTATCGGACATCTGCTGGATGGTGTGGCTGATGTTTGCCAGCACATCACCCACAGGGCCGGATTTCCCACTAGGCCACCTAGGCCGTGGCCTAGGGCGGCACAGCCACTAGGGGCGGCAAAAAAAGAAAGAAAGAAAGAAAAGGGTAAAGCAGCATTGCACCCCCATTTTAAATTTACACAAGCACGTTAGTTGGCACACAGCAGAGCTTTACCGGTTTCTGTTAAATCAGAAATGGGCAGCGATTGCCAATTTGCTGGGGAGCAGGTCCCTCCCCCACTTACAAAGCTCTGCTTCCGCTAATAAGGGACCGCGTACAGGTGTACAGGCAGTGAAAGTTAGCTGGCCTAGGGGAGAAAAAAGTATAAGTCCGGCCCTGATCACCAGATCAATTGGGGGTGGAGGGGGGTGTGGGCCATCTTTGAGGAGTCAGGATGGGGGGGGATGGTCCTGGTCCCATTTCTGCAGATTTAGATGGAAATAATGAGAGTGAGCTGTGAGAATGTTTTAAGGCATTTTCATCAATACAACAATTAACCTTTGATTCTGAATATTACAACCAACATAGATAATTACATTCGAGAAACATCCAACATTGGATTTGTCACGGAAAAGAGTTGCATCCATTCTTGATAATTTCCTTGACTAACAGTTGTTGAAAAATGCCAACTGAAAAAGGAGAAACATTTGCATGCTATATTTGCCTTGGAAGAGGGGGGAGCTGGCCTGAGGTGTTTCAGGCACCGAGGCTGGGTGCTGCCTCCTCTGTGTGATAAGATGGAAAAAAAATCCATGAGAGTTTTGAGGCCAAAATTAAAATGTGGGTTACAGTCCTGCATTGTGTCGATTTTGCGGGAACTGTTTGTGGAAATTGCAATATGTTTTAATGGCTTACAAGTCTGGTGTAAATCTGCAGTTGTGGTCATGTCAGGGCAGGCACCAGCTAAGATGCAGGTCATTTGAGATATCAGTTTGGCATTTCAGTGTCGGTTACAAATATGCACAGGGCTGTTGTATTCAATTACATCAACTGGACTTGAAGTTTAGTTCTTGAAGAAGTTTCGCTAGTCATCCGACTGGATCTCTCAATTCAGAATGACTTGTACAAGAATCTGTGGCAATTATGTACCCTGGTAAATAGAGATGGACTCGAACTTGAACCCGAGTTCGAGCAGACTATTAGAAATTGAACGAATTCGGACTTCTAGAACTTTCCCGGACCGTTTTCAATATTTTTGGACTTTCGATAAATATTGAATGTTCGACCGTTCGAATCCACGAGTAAAGTGCCTATTTACCATATGCGAACACAAACAGCGAGTTAAGTGTCCATTAAAACCTATACGCGAGCATCGAATCCACAAGTAAAATGTACATGGTATTAGGCACGAACATCGATCTACGAGTAAAGTCCATTAAAGCCTATATGCGAGCAATAAAATCAGCGAGTCAAATGTACATGTACCTAGGCACGAACAAGCTCGAAAATAGCGCAAGTGAGAGTAAAATTGATTTATCAAATGTCCTGGATATTGGAACATTTTCCAGGTCCCAGAGCCATTACATGAAGTTACCATTGATAGTTTAATTGTATTTCATTAGAACTTTTCGAAAAATTTGACTCCCATTGACTTTAATGGGTCCATTTTTGAACTTTCAATATAGTTAGAAAGTTCGAAAAGGACCGAACTTTCGAAAGTTCGGCCAACTCTACTGGTAAATGCCAATTAGCATATCACAGCCAGGGTGTAAGGGCGTGATTGTATAGTGGCTAGGAGGTGTTATAGGAATGCCAGGGTAATGTATCAAAACAGCATTGTACATGCCAGACAGTTGGTGTCGAACCCCCCCACCTCTATTTAGGCTGGTTTCTTTATTTTCACATAAATGGCCTCCTTAACACCTCTCTTGAACCAGTCATGTTCTTTGCCAATATGCTAACATTACAATCTTCAAATGTATGTCCTTATCCTTAAGATGCAGGTACACGGCTGAGTCCTGACCCGAGGAATTGGCTCTTCTGTGCTGGGACATACGTTGATGCACCTCTCGGTTCAAGAGAGGTGTCAAGGAGGCCATTTGATCAATTGAATACAACAGATATAATTCACAAGCATGCACAGGGCTGTAAGATTGGGAACATTTCCTGTTCAAGTTTTAACAAATCACATCCAATGAACAACTAACTGGAGAAGTTAAATACTTGTCAAAGAAGCAAAACAGGTATAGAGGAAACTTGCCTTCAAACAGGTCACCAATGCCTGGTGAGTGGGGAGGTGAGCTCGTGGCAGTGGAGGTTGGTCTGGTGGGGGGGAATTTGGTTGGGGAGGTTCGGACACCTCTGGTTGAGGGGTTGGGGAAGGCGCTGGTGACGTCTCCTGCAGGTTTAGATATAAAAAAAAAGGAGGGTAAGTTGTACTAAATTGATCCCACACATATAACAAACATCATTAATCCCAAATTTTTTTGAAAAAACCCCAGAAAACAACACATGCAGCATGGCTGAGTTAGAATTAATGTTGGTTAAAGCAGAAATAAAGATCCAACTCCAGCAAATGGCAAGAAGGAAGTGAAAGAAGTGTAAAGAACTGGATGTAATAATTGTCTGGATGTGCACTTTCTGTCCACACCATGTGGACAGAAATATGTCCTAATATGTCTAATATGTCCTGTAAAATGATTGGCTAACACTACTAGTGAGCATTAACATCTGTAACAAGTTTATGCATTAACTTAAACTGAGCATGCTGGTAAAACATAATGGTCACTGACCAAACACTATGGAATGCTGGGGGAAAAAACCTTTTAGTAAAATCATTTCCCAAGTTATGACAGACAGTGATACTTTAATGTCTAGGTGTTTGCCATTTGATTGTGTTTTGTTGTGATGCTTTAGTTGTCCTTTAATTGCAAGTAAGTTTGCAGTCATAGTATGTCACAAATTATTCAGATGATTTTGCAAACAGTATACACTGAACAATTGGATTGGATAAGATTTTAATACAGTTGAATTTGACAAATTGTCAGTGTTGATTATTTTATGAATAATTTCATCAAGTTCATTTCTGAATAATAATAAATAATATTTGAACTTGCATATGATATTGCCTTCCATATGTCCCTAATCTCCTGCACATAGTGGGGCCTTTTGCGCTTTAAGTCAGACCACCTGTGCTGCAGGTCAAAGAGGGACAGCTCCACATCATATTTATTAAGGATTTTCCTCCTCAATCGCTGCATGATGCGTCTCCTCTTCTTAGTGTGTCAAAGCCATCATATTTCTTGCACAGAAGATACCTGACAAGGAACCTCTGCCACTCTAGTTCTGGCATCTTTCTGGTCCTTCTGTGACATACTGCCACTCTTTATGATTTACCCGCCCCTATCAGAGGTCGAAGGTGAGATCATAGAGAGTGCAGAGTGTGTCCAGGGGTGTTCCTAGGGTTTTTGGCACCTGAAACAACTTTGAATGCGCCCCTAGACTGAGCGGCGCGCGTAGCGCGCTGCGGCAGGAAAGTGGGCGTGGCTTAGGTGTGGGGTGGGCTTAGCGCGGGTGTGGCTTATCACGTGGGGTGGCAAATTTCATTATTTTGTTTTTGAAAATGGTTATTTATACGCTTCTCTATTTTTAGAAAACACTAAAAACATGTTGGTGCAACTGGTACATTACATTAGAAAGCCCTACCATACTTGTAGAATAAAAGATGTTGGCCAAAGATTTGTAAGCCCTGCTACACGTCAAGGTAGACTCTTTCAGCAGGGCCCTAACTATTATCTAGACTATATATTTATATATAGATATATAGATTATTTATCTATCTTGCTATCTATCTATCTATATTATGTATCTATCTCTCTGTCTATCTATCTATCTCTGATATTTATCTATCTATCTATCTCTGATATTTATCTATCTTGCTATCTATCTATCTCTGCATCATCTTATGCTATTATCTATCTCTGCTATCATCTATCTATCTATCTCTGCTATCTATCTATCTCTGCTATCTATCTATCTATGCTATATACTATCTCTCTATCTATCTATCTCGCTTTATCTATTTATATCTCTGCTCTGCTATCTATTATCTATCTGTCTCTGCTCTATATCTATCTCTGCTATCTATCTATCTATCTATCTCTGTATCTATCTATATATCTTGTCTATATCTATCTGTCTGTCTGTGTCGTCGTCATCTCTGTCTATCTATCATTCTGTATCTTCTATCTATCTCTGCTATTTTCTATCTCTCTCTGCTATCTATCTGTATCTCTATCCGTCTATATATCTCGTCTTATCTATCTATCTCTGTCTATTATCTATCTATCTATCTATCTATCTATCTATTATCTATCTATCTGTCGTCTCTGTCTATCTATCTCTACTATATATCTCTGCTATCTATCTATCATCTATACTATCTATCTATCTATCTATCTATCTATCTATCTAACTATTCTATCTATCTGTCTATCTATCTCTGTCTATCTATCTCTGCTTATCTTCTATCTATCTATCTATCTATCTATCTCTATCTCTGCTATTTTTTCTATCTATTATCTATCTATCTGTCTCTGTCTATCCGTCTATATATCTCTGTCTATCTATCTCTCTCTCTCTATCTATCTATCTACTATCTATCTAACTCTTCTACTATCTCTGCTATCTAGTCTATCTCTGTCTATCTATCTATCTCTGTCTATCTATTCTATCTCTGTCTATCTATCTATCTCTGTCTATCTATCTAATCTGCTATTTATCTATCTATCTATCTCTATCTATCATCTCGCTATCTATCTATCTATGTCTCTGTCTATCATCTATAAATCTCTGTATCTATCTATCTATCATTCTCATTATTCATCTATCTATCTATCATCTATCATCTATCTATCTATCTATCTATCTATCTTTCTATCGATCACTATCTAATAACTCTTCTAATATCTATCTATCTATCTATCTGTCTATCTATCTATGCTATTATCTATATCTTATTCTATCTCTGCATCATTGTGTCTATATCTATCTCTGATATCTATCTATCTATCTATCTATCTATCTATCTAATCTATCTACAACTAATATGCCTTCCGATAAATAAATATTATTATTGATACCCAGACCATATATTATATGCTTTAAATACATTATCCATCCCTTATGGTAATTTACAGCTGCAGCTTTAGAGTCCCTTATGTTATAATAATAGGTCAATTGTTATTCCCATAATTATGCTATCATACAAGTTATATGCATTGTAAACATATCACAGAAGATGGAGCATGCCAGGAGGCAGGTCAGATATTTACCTTGCCAAAAGCCTCTGGACAGAAGCAGCATGCCCCATGGTTGAAAAGGAATTGCACAGTGAGTTTGGGTCTTTTCCTTGTAAAACTCAGCACTTTGCAGGACACAGCTTAGTGGCAGGACACCATTATAGTCTGCAGCATTTAAACCACTCCAGCAGCAAGCAGAAGTTCCACAAGCTTGTGCTCGCTCTCCTGCCTGCAGGCATGGTGCAGGGCTAACATCTTGCTGTCTGGAACTCTGGGTCAGCACCGGCCTTAGTAGGAAATGGCAAACTTCCAAAAGTGCCCCTTCGGTTCCTCTTTTGCTCCACATGCAGCACTCGTGCAGCCTCACACACACACACCACTCACACACTCTCCACACACTCACATACTTTCACACACACACACACACACACACACTCAAACACTCACACAATCAACAACACACACAAACACACACAACCACACCACACCACCCCACTCCTACACACACACACACACCACTCCTCACACACACAAACTTCACACAACACACACACTCTCTCCTCACACACACACACACAACCACACACACACATTCAACACTCATACACACACACACACACACTCTAAACACAACAACTCACACTCACCCTCACCTTTCTTACACACACACACACACACAACACTCACTCTCTCTTACACACACACACAAACACACTCACAGTCACTCTTCTCTTTACACACACCTCTCTCCACACACACAACACTCTCTCACAGTGTCAGTCAGGATCCGTCGGACAACTCAGACCTGCACTGCAGCAACAGAAGCTCCCATGATGGCTTCCTCACAGGTGACAGTCGCAGCTTCCTTCCTTCATGTAAATTTCTTGCTCACTTGCTCTGACCGATACGATAATCCTTTACTTTTCTGGCGCTGGCGCCTGGCGGGCAGAAGAGGAAGTAGCGCTGTAGCAGTGGATTTGTCTCCCTGCTGATTGGCTGATGATAGACCGGTTGAGCTCTGAAAGCGTAAGTTACGCGAGACGTGACTAGCCAATCAGACGGATTTTTCCCCCTGCCGTCTGATTGCTGATTGTTCCATTAAGTCCTAGTCGCATAACTGACATCACTTACGCGTCCGGAGCTCAACCGGTCTATAGCTGATCAGCGGGGGACAAATCCACTGCTACAGCGCTTCCTCTTCATCTTCCGCCAGTCTGCCGAGTAAAGTAAATGCAATTAACAGCGCTAGCGCACGCAGCGCAACTCAAAAGGGGGTACTTTTTTTTTTTTTACAGATTGCCGCTTTTTAAAAATACCGATGCGTGCGCCATGAGCAATCTTTTCAGATTGCTTCATGGTAGGAGCGGCGCTGAGTGTGTCACAGAAGGACCAGAAAGATGCCAGAACTAGAGTAGTTTTCGCCCTATTCATTGTGTTAAGTGTGATATCACTGCAAAAAGAGAGATTGCTCTCTAGTGTAATTTCAGAGTTATCTTTGTCCCTTTTATTTACAGCCATTTATAAAAGGGGGGGGGGGGTTGCCTTTTTGCCCCTTTTCTCCTTTTGTTGAATTTTTTGCAGGTTTAACAGGATTTTCGCCAAACATCATTACTTACTGGAATGTTCCATTAACATGACTATTTCTTACCCAGCACTATGGTATGTTCCCATATTAATGGAACTGGTTTGGTAATTAGCTGCAGTTTGCTAAAAATAGCAACCCTAAAACATGTGTCCTATTAATAAAATAGAGAAAATTTGTCTTTTGATTTTACCTATATCCTATTAATGAAATAGAGAAATTCGCCTTTTGAGTTTTATACTATTTATATATTTGGCTGAAAAAAACATTAAATAACAACGATAGGTGTTCTGTGTGTTTTAACCAATTTAATGCTACTTTTCAGCATTATTAGTACTTTTTGCTAGATAATTTTCGCCTTTGATGAATTCGCCTTTGATGAAAGGAAAAGATGAAAGTTAAAAAACTGTGGTAAAGGCTGGTGGGAAAAAAAGCAAAAATAATGCCCCTTATAAACATGTCCCTCAGACCCCCATTTGATTTTATGGTAAATAAAGAAAATCGGACATTAAAAAAAAAAAATCTTTTGAAGCGAAATCGCAGATTGTATTACAGTAAAAGCTGGAAATAGTCTAACACCCACAAAATATGGGAGTCGTGGCAACTTCCAGGAAACGCACTGTTTATACCCATAATGCGAAGGTGAGAATCACACACCACCTGAACATTAAGAGAATGGAAGTGTTTTCTGTTAAGATACACTTCCATTCTCTGTTTAGGTGGTGCAAGCGCAATATGCGTACAATCAATGGCTCCTAGGCAGTTGGGAAAACCCCCTAGCTGAAAAAAATCAGATGTGATGTTTTGCCACTCTGACTCACTGGATGGAAACTGGATATATTCTCTGGACAAGGGCAAAATTGCACTCAGAACCTTGGGGAGGATCCGAGAAAAAGAAGACTGACTCATGCCAAGGAGTTGTGACGTCACAGGCTGGAATGTGGCATTGCCAAAAAAATAAAGGACAGACAAAAGCTTTGTCATCCCAGGCAATGCCACATTCCACCTTGTTGATGGCTCCAACAAATCGCCCAGTTTGCCATACAACTCCTGTACGGCTGGGCGATTTAGGCGAAAGTGACGCACAACCTCCTCATCAGACAGCTCGTCTAGAAGACAAAATCTCCTTCGAAAGAAACGAGGCTGTCTGATCCTAACTGAAAAATGTTCCCTCCTCTGCACTCCACCCTGCCTGTGTTCCTCCTCATCCAGCAACACAGCAGCTGCTGACGCTATTACATTGCCACAGGCCAAAATCAGGATCTCCTCCTCACTCATTTTCTCTACCCACAATGATCTGCTTCATCTGCTGGTTTAAATAGTGTTTGTTATCAATCAAACTTTATTGTTCCTGTTTTCTAAAGTCGCTCCAATTTGTGTCCAAATAAGGGAAAACCACATCCGATCTTTGTTAGTGACTAGCCAGCTGTTAAACGTTATTGGCACTATATTTCAATTATACGAAAATTGGGCGAATTTGGAGAAACTAAACCAAGAAAGTGAACAACATGCCTATTCACCAGAAAAAACGCCCATTCGAAAGACGAACGCACATGCGCATTCAAAAGGCGAACGCGCATTAAAAAAGCGATCACACATTCAAAAGGCGAACGCGCATTAGGAAAGCGAATGCGCATTAGCAAGATGAGCGGGTAGTAGGAAGGCGAACACGCATTCAAAAGGCAACATCTAATTGGTTTGGGCAAAATTAGCACCATTTTCAACGATATGAACTTTTATTGAATAACCCTGTATATGCGTTCACTATTTTGGATGCATTAACGCATGCGTTTCCATAACGTAAGACGGAAAAAACGCATGCACACAGCGCCGCTCCTACCATGAAGCAATCTGAAAAGATTGCTCATGGCGCACGCATCTGGTATTTTTAAAAAGCGGCAATCTGTAAAAAAAAAAAAAAGTACCCCCTTTTGAGTTGCGCTGCGTGCGCTAGCGCTGTTAATTGCATTTACTTTACTCGGCAGACTGGCGGAAGATGAAGAGGAAGCGCTGTAGCAGTGGATTTGTCTCCCCGCTGATCAGCTGATAGACCGGTTGAGCTCCGGACGCGTAAGTGATGTCAGTTATGCGACTAGGACTTAATGGAACAAATCAGCCTATCAGACGGCAGGGGGAAAAATCCGTCTGATTGGCTAGTCACGTCTCGCGTAACTTACGCTTTCAGAGCTCAACCGGTCTATCATCAGCCAATCAGCAGGGAGACAAATCCACTGCTACAGCGCTACTTCCTCTTCTGCCCGCCAGGCGCCAGCGCCAGAAAAGTAAAGGGATTATCGTATCGGTCAGAGCAAGTGAGCAAGAAATTTACATGAAGGAAGGAAGCTGCGACTGTCACCTGTGAGGAAGCCATCATGGGAGCTTCTGTTGCTGCAGCCTGCAGGTCTGAGTTGTCCGGACCGGATCCCTGACTGACACTGTGAGAGAGTGTTTGTGTGTGTGAGAGAGAGTGTGTGTAAGAGAGAGAGAGAGTGACTGTGAGTGTGTTTGTGTGTGTGTGTAAGAGAGAGAGTGAGTGTGTGTGTGTGTGTGTGTGTGTAAGAAAGAGAGTGAGTGTGAGTATGTGTGTGTATTAGAGTGTGTGTGTGTGTGTGTATGAGTGTATGAAAGTGTGTGTGTGTGTGTGTGTGTGAGAGAGTGTGTGTGTGTGAAAGTATTGTGTGTGTGAGAGAGAGTGAGTGTGTGTGTGTGTAAGAAAGAGAGTGAGGGTGAGTGTGTGTGAGTATGTGTGTGTATTAGTGTGTGTATGTATATATGTGTGAGTGTTTGAGTGTGTGTGTGTGTGTGTGTGTGTGAAAGTATGTGAGTGTGTATGAGAGTGTGTGAGTGAGTGTGTGTGTGAGGCTGCACTGAGTGCTGCATGTGGAGCAAAAGAAGGAACCGAAGGGGCACTTTTGGAAGTTTGCCATTTCCTACTAAAGGCCGGTGCTGACCCAGAGATTCCAGACAGCAAGATGTTAGCCCCTTGCACCATGCCTGCAGGCAGGAGAGCTGAGCACAAGCTTGTGGAACTTCTGCTTGCTGCTGGAGTGGTTGTAAATGCTGCAGACTATAATGGTGTCCTGCCACTAAGCTGTGTCCTGCAAAGTGCTGAGTTTTACAAGGAAAAGAGGCCCAAACTCACTGTGCAATTCCTTTTCAACCATGGGGCATGCTGCTTCTGTCCAGAGGCTTTTGGCAAGGTAAATATCTGATCCTGCCTCCTGGCAATGCTCCATCTTCTGTGATATGTTTACAATGCATATAACTTGTATGATAGCAGATAATTATGGGAATAACAATATGACCCTATTATTATAACATAAGGGACTCTAAAGCTGCAGCTGTAAATTATCCATAAGGGAAATGGATAATGTATTTAAAGCATATAATATATGGTCTGGGTATCAATAATAATATTTATTTATCAGGAAGGCATATTAGATATGTAGATAGATTAGATAGATAGATAGATAGATAGATAGATAGATAGCAGAGATAGATAGATAGACACAGATAGATAGCAGAGATAGATAGATAAATAGCATAGATAGATAGATAAATAGCATAGATAGATAGACAGAGATAGATAGATAGACAGAGATATATAGAAGAGTTAGATAGATAGATAGATCGATAGAAGAGATAGATAGATAGATAGATAGATAGATAGATAGATAGATAGATAGATAGATAGATAGATAGATAGATAGATAGATAACAGAGATTTATAGATGGATAGACAGAGACAGATAGATAGATAGATAGCAGAGATAGATAGATAGCAGAGATAGATAGATAGATAAATAGCAGATTAGATAGATAGACAGAGATAGATAGATAGACAGAGATAGATAGATAGACAGAGATAGATAGATAGACAGAGATAGCTAGATAGACAGAGATAGATAGAAGAGTTAGATAGATAGATAGATAGATAGATAGAGAGAGAGAGATAGATAGACAGAGATATATAGACGGATAGACAGAGACAGATAGATAGATAGATAGATAGAAAAATAGCAGAGATAGATAGATAGATAGATAGATAGATAGATAGATAGATAGATAGATAGCAGAGATAGATAGACAGAGATAGATAGACAGATAGATAGAATAGTTAGATAGATAGATAGATAGATAGATAGATAGATAGATAGATAGATAGCAGAGATATATAGATAGATAACAGAGATAGATAGACAGAGACAGACAGATAGATAGATAGATAGATAGATAGATAGATAGATAGATAGATAGATAGACAGAGATAGATAGATAGACAGAGATATATAGACGGATAGACAGATACAGATAGATAGCAGAGAGAGATAGAAAAATAGCAGAGATAGATAGATAGATAGCAGAGATAGATAGATAGACAGAGATAGACAGACAGACAGACAGACAGACAGATAGATAGATAGCAGAGATATATAGATAGATAACAGAGATAGATAGATAGATAGATAGCAGAGATAGATAGATAGACAGAGACAGATAGATAGATAGATAGACAGATAGCAGAGATAGATAGATAGATAGATAGCAGAGATAGATAGATAGCAGAGATAGATAGATAGATAGATAGCAGAGATAGATAGATAGCAGAGATAGATAGATAGCAGAGATAGATAGATAGCAGAGATAGATAAATATCAGAGATAGATAGATAGATAAATATCAGAGATAGATAGATAGACAGAAGAGATAGATACATAATATAGATAGATAGATAGCAGAGATAGATAAATAATCTATATAATCTATATATAAAATATATAGTCTAGATAATAGTTAGGGCCCTGCTGAAAGAGTCTACCTTGACGTGGTAGCAGGGCTTACAAATCTTTTGGCCAACATCTTTTATTCTACAAAGTATGGTAGGGCTTTCTAATGTAATGTACCAGTTGCACCAACATGTTTTTAGTGTTTTCTAAAAATAGAGAAGCGTATAAATAACCATTTTCAAAAACAAAATAATGAAATTTGCCACGCCCACGTGATAAGCCACACCCACGCGCTAAGCCACACCCACACGCTAAGCCACGCCCACTTTCCTGCCGCAGCGGCGCTACGCGCGCCGCTCAGTCTAGGGGCGGCATTCAAAGTTGTTTCAGGTGCCAAAAACCCTAGGAACACCCCTGGACACACTCTGCACTCTCTATGATCTCACCTTCGACCTCTGATAGGGGCGGGTAAATCATAAAGAGTGCAGAGTATGTCACAGAAGGACCAGAAAGATGCCAGAACTAGAGTGGCAGAGGTTCCTTGTCAGGTATCTTCTGTGCAAGAAATATGATGGCTTTGACACACTAAGGAAGAGGAGACGCATCATGCAGCGATTGAGGAGGAAAATCCTTAATAAATATGATGTGGAGCTGTCCCTCTTTGACCTGCAGCACAGGTGGTCTGACTTAAAGCGCAAAAGGCCCCACTATGTGCAGGAGATTAGGGACAGTATGGAAGGCAAGTATCATATGCAAGTTTCAAATATTATTTATTATTATTCAGAAATGAACTTGATGAAATTATTCATAAAATAATACAACACTGACAATTTGTCAAATTCAACTGTATTAAAATCTTATCCAATCCAATTGTTCAGTGTATACTGTTTGCAAAATCATCTGAATAATTTGTGACATACTATGACTGCAAACTTACTGCAATTAAAGGACAACTAAAGCATCACAACAAAACACAATCAAATGGCAGAACACCTAGACATTAAAGTATCACTGTCTGTCATAACTTGGGAAATGATTTTACTAACAGGGTTTTTTCCCCCAGCATTCCATAGTGTTTGGTCAGTGACCATTATGTTTTACCAGCATGCTCAGTTTGAAGTTAATGCATAAACTTGTTACAGATGTTAATGCTCACTAGTAGTGTGTAGCCAATCATTTTACAGGACATATTAGACATATTAGGACATATTTCTGTCCACATGGTGTGGACAGAAAGTGCACATCCAGACAATTATTACATCCAGTTCTTTACACTTCTTTCACTTCCCTTCTTGCCATTTGCTGGAGTTGGATCTTTATTTCTGCTTTAACCAACATTAATTCTAACTCAGCCATGCTGCATGTGTGTTTTTCTGGGGTTTTTTCAAAAAAATTTGGGATTAATGATGTTTGTTATATGTGTGGGATCAATTTAGTACAACTTACCCTCCTTTTTTTTTATATCTAAACCTGCAGAGGAGACGTCACCAGCGCCTTCCCCAACCCCTCAACCAGAGGTGTCCGAACCTCCCCAACCAAATTCCCCCCCACCAGACCAACCTCCACTGCCACAGAGCTCACCTCCCCACTCACCAGGCATTGGTGACCTGTTTGAAGGCAAGTTTCCTCTATACCTGTTTTGCTTCTTTGACAAGTATTTAACTTCTCCAGTTAGTTGTTCATTGGATGTGATTTGTTAAAACTTGAACAGGAAATGTTCCCAATCTTACAGCCCTGTGCATGCTTGTGAAGTATATCTGTTGTATTCAATTAGATCAAATGGCCTCCTTGACACCTCTCTTGAACCAGAGAGGTGCATCAACGTATGTCCCAGCACAGAAGAGCCAATTCCTCGGGTCAGGACTCAGCCGTGTACCTGCATCTTAAGGATAAAGGACATACATTTGAAGATTGTAATGTTAGCATATTGGCAAAGGAACATGACTGGTTCAAGAGAGGTGTTAAGGAGGCCATTTATGTGAAAATAAAGAAACCAAGCCTAAATAGAGGTGGGGGGGTTCGACACCAACTGTCTGGCATGTACAATGCTGTTTTGATACATTACCCTGGGCATTCCTATAACACCTCCTAGCCACTATACAATCACGCCCTTAACACCTGGCTGTGATATGCTAATTGGCATTTACCAGTAGAGTTGGCCGAACTTTCGAAAGTTCGGTCCGTTTTCGAACTTTCTAACTATATTGAAAGTTCAAAAATGGACCCATTAAAGTCAATGGGAGTCAAATTTTTCGAAAAGTTCTAATGAAATACAATTAAACTATCAATGGTAACTTCATGTAAATGGCTCTGGGACCTGGAAAATGTTCCAATATCCAGGACATTTGATAAATCAATTTTACTCTCACTTGCGCTATTTTCGAGCTTGTTCGTGCCTAGGTACCATGTACATTTGACTCGCTGATTTTATTGCTCGCATATAGGCTTTAATGGACACTTTACTCGTAGATTCGATGTTCGTGCCTAGATACCATGTACATTTTACTTGTGGATTCGATGCTCGCGTATAGGTTTTAATGGACACTTTACTCGCGGATTTTGTGTTCGCATATAGGTATAATAGGCACTTTACTCGTGGATTCGAACGGTCGAACATTCAATATTTATCGAAAGTCCAAAAATATTGAAAATCCGGGAAAGTTCTAGAAGTCCGAATTCGTTCAATTTCTAATAGTTCTGCTCGAACTCGGGTTCAAGTTCGAGTCCATCTCTATTTACCAGGGTACATAATTGCCACAGATTCTTGTACAAGTCATTCTGAATTGAGAGATCCAGTCGGATGACTAGCGAAACGTCTTCAAGAACTAAACTTCAAGTCCAGTTGATGTAATTGAATACAACAGCCCTGTGCATATTTGTAACCGACACTGAAATGCCAAACTGATATCCTCAAATGACCTGCATCATTAGCTGGTGCCTGCCCTGACATGACCAGCAACTGCAGATTTACACCAGACTTGTAAGCCATTAAAACATATTGCAATTTCCACAAACAGTTCCCGCAAAAATACGACACAATGCAGGACTGTAACCCACATTTTAATTTTGGCCTCAAAACTCTCATGGATTTTTTTTCCATCTTATCACACAGAGGAGGCAGAAGCACCAGCCTCGGTGCCTGAAACACCTCAGGCCAGCTCCCACCTCTTCCAAGGCAAATATAGCATGCAAATGTTTCTCCTTTTTCAGTTGGCATTTTTCAACAACTGTTAGTCAAGGAAATTATCAAAGAATGGATGCAACTCTTTTCCGTGACAAATCCAATGTTGGATGTTTCTCGAATGTAATTATCTATGTTGGTTGTAATATTCAGAATCAAAGGTTAAACTTGTTGTATTGATGAAAATGCCTTAAAACATTCTCACAGCTCACTCTCATTATTTCCATCTAAATCTGCAGAAATGGGACCAGGACCATCCCCGCCCATCCTGACTCCTCAAAGATGGCCCACACCCCCTCCACCCCCAATTGATCTGGGTGATCAGGGCCGGACTTATACTTTTTTCTCCCCTAGGCCAGCTAACTTTCACTGCCTGTACACCTGTACGCGGTCACTTATTAGCTGAAGCAGAGCTTTGTAAGTGGGGGAGGGACCTGCTCCCCTAGCAAATTGGCAATCGCTGCCCATTTCTGATTTAACAGAAACCGGTAAAGCTCTGCTGTGTGCCAACTAACGTGCATTGTGTAAATTTAAAATGGGGGTGCAATGCTGCTTTACCCTTTTCTTTCTTTCTTTCTTTTTTTGCCGCCCCTAGTGGCTGTGCCGCCCTAGGCCACGGCCTAGGTGGCCTAGTGGGAAATCCGGCCCTGTGGGTGATGTGCTGGCAAACATCAGCCACACCATCCAGCAGATGTCCGATAGACTGGAGGTGGTCCAGGACACTCTGAACCATCTGTCCAGGATAATAAAACACCTAGAGAGGAGGCAGTGTCACCTTCATAAATCATTTTTATTTTTGTTTGTTTATGATTTATGTAAATAGTTTTATATATTTTTTATTACAAAAAAAGCCTACCTTTTTTTTTTAGTTTGGGTACATTTTTTGTTTACCCCCCCCCCCCCCAAAAAAAAAAGTAAAACCTGTTTTACCAGCATCTTTCTGTCTTGGGTTATATATTTTGCAGCTATCCATCAATCTAAAGCATTACACATGTATGTTCCTTTCAGGAATATCACATTAGACTCTCCTCATCCTCACTCCTCCTTCCACAACAAAATAACACCCAGGATGAGGAACAAAACCGCTAGATCCTCTCCTTTGGGTACAGTTTAACCATCAAATTTACTACTTGAATTTTTTGATCTTTAAATTGGGGGTTAAACAATGGTGTAAAAAGTGCAGTTGAATAATGATGACATAAAGCTACATGTGCATATCCAAATCAAAACGTTTATTCACAAAACACAAACCAAAAAAAACCCATTTATCGGGTACAAAAGAACTTTTAACAAAATCAAAAACCAAAAGAATAACATTCAAAAGAAAATTATGGCAGTTGATTCTTAAAATACATGTCAATTTTTTCATTTAAACATTTAATTTGATTGTTAATGGACAACATTTGTGCCCAAATTAAAAAATGGGCGTGGGGAGATGATAGTGGGGGGGTAGGCAATGTGGGAATTGTGGGAGGTGGGTATGAAGATAGTGTAGGGGTTGGGGTACAGGGTATAGGAGAGAGTGTAGGGGTGGTGTGGCAAAGTGTAGGGGTGTTGTTGCAAAGTGTAGGGGGGAGGAGGCAAAGGTAGGGGGGAGGAGCAAAGGGAGGGGTTGATGTTGGCAAAGTGTAGGGGTGTTGTGGCCAAGGTAGGGGTGTTGTGGCAAAGTGTAGGGGTGTTGTGGCAAAGTGTAGGGGTTGTTGTGGCAAAGTGAGGGGGGGTTGTGGCAAGTGTAGGGGGGTGGTGTGGCAAAGTGTAGGGGTGCTGTGGCAAAGTGTAGGGGGTTGGTGTTATGGCATAGTGTAGGGGTGTTGTGGCAAAGTGTAGGGGGTGTGTGGCAAAGTGTGTAGGGTGAGGAGGCAAAGTGTAGGGTGTTGTGGCAAAGTGTAGGGGTAGTGTGGCATAGTGTAGGGGTGTTATGGCATAGTGTAGGGGTGTTATGGCAAAGTGTAGGGGTGTTGTGGCAAAGTGTAGGGGTGTTGTGGCAAAGTGTAGGGGTGTGTGGCAAAGTGTAGGGTTGTTGTGGCATAGTGTAGGGTTGTTGTGGCATAGTGTGGGGTGTTGTGGCAAAGTGTAGGGGTGTTGTGGCAAAGTGTAGGGGTGTGAAGAGGCAAAGTGTAGGGGTGTTGTGGCAAAGTGTAGGGGTGTTGTGGCAAAGTGTAGGGGTGTTGTGGCAAGTGTTGTGGGGTTGTTGTGGCAAAGTGTAGGGGTGAGGAGGCAAAGTGTAGGGGTGTTGTGGCAAAGTGTAGGGGTGTTGTGGCATAGTGTAGGGGTGTTATGGCATAGTGTAGGGGTGTTATGGCAAAGTGTAGGGGTGTGTGGCAAAGTGTAGGGGTGTTGTGGCAAAGTGTAGGGGTGTTGTGGCAAAGTGTAGGGGTGTTGTGGCAAAGTGTAGGAGTGGTGTGGCATAGTGTAGGGGTGTTATGGCAAGTGTAGGAGTGGTGTGGCATAGTGTAGGGGTGTTATGGCAAAGTGTATGGGTGTTGTGCAAAGTGTAGGGGTGTTATGGCAAAGTGTAGGGGTGGTGTGGCATAGTGTAGGGGTGGTGAGGAAAAGTGTAGGGGTGTTATGGGCATAGTGTAGGGGGGTGTGGCATAGTGTAGGGGGGTGTAGCATAGTGTAGGGGTGGTGTCGCAAAGTATGGGGTGTTATGGCATAGTGTAGGGGTGTTATGGCATAGTGTAGGGGTGGTGTGGCAAAGTGTAGGGTGGTGGGTGGCATAGTGTAGGGGTGGTGTGGCATAGTGTAGGGGTGGTGTAGCATAGTGTATGGGTGGTGTGGCATAGTGTAGGGGTTGATGGGCAGGGTGGAAAATCAAATTCTAAAGCTGGTGTGCCACACAGTGCAGGACCCAGTTCTGCTGCCGCCATAGATGTCTCCTCTGCATGTAAAAAAAAAACAAAAACATAATTAGAAAAAGTAGTGATATATTCAAAGACATTTCCTGAAACAAACATGGTTAACATTTACTGTATAACAACAGATACAATGAACAAGTGGATTTGGCCAACATTAAAAAACTAAGTTTGATTTTGCACACTATTTGTGAATGTTCTTTGGATGATTTGTATAAAATTGGGGATATATTAGGTTACAAACCGACACACCATGGGCATAGGATACTTGCCTTGAGCGATTTCCCCCGTGGTCTGTGGGGAACAGGAAGGAACCAGTAGTGGCCTCGCAGTTGTATCTTCTAAATGTAGAAAGCCAAAAAAAGAGACTGTGAGTTGTGAGGAGATAACACACTGTGGAAAACACAACATGGTTTACATACAAACATTCTATTATACCACACAATTTTAAAAGAGTGCAAAACAAAAATTTTAAGGGAAATCAAAAATGCATAGGAAACTTGCCTTTAAGGTCGTTCAAAATTTTGTTTACAAAATCCCGCCTTCTGCTCTTGAGGTCCGACCAGGCCCTCCGCAGCTGGGGGACTGTCCTTTCTAGGGCAAATTTTCCAGCAGCCTCCTTGCAGTCTGCGCATAATTTTCCTCTTTTTCTTTTGTTTATTTGGTAGTCAGATGCCAAACCATCATAATTGTGGTGTGCTAATATCCACCAAATCCGTCTTCCACAGATTATTCATGGTGCAGAAGATGAAACAAAATGGCAAATTGGCATCTATTTATAGCGTCATGACGCAGGCCGAACGAATCGAACACAGAGAAATCGATGCGGAGAAAATTTGCCAGATCGATGCGATGCGTTCGCCACCGAAGGCGATATCGATTAAAGCACAAGTGACAAGAGTTTAATGTAATGTTTCATTCAAATGGGGGGGTCTTAGTTATTATAATACAGTATACATGAGGATTTTGTGGGCAAAATCTTTTTAGAGTCACCAATTTCTTCCTTACAGCACTGTGTGATATAAGAAAGACTTTCCTAAAATCTAGCATTTCACCTGCGATAGTGGACTTAAGCAATTACTATGGCGATGTTAACGCCGTGTAATACAACTGATATCGCAGAGTATCGCCACGGCGATATGTTTCCCCGCGAAATTGGTCAATTTAGAAAATAGCGTTTTGGTCATTGCGATGGCGATGTGTGGCGATAGTTTCGCCCTATTCATTGCGTTAAGTGCGGTATTACTGCGAAAAGAGAGTATTGCTCTCAGTGTAATTCAGAGTTATCTTTGTCCCTTTTTATTTACAGCCATTTATAAATAGGTGGATTTTCGCCAAACATCATTATTTACTGGATGTTCCATTAACATGACTATTTCTTACCCAGACTATGGTATGTTCCCATATAATGGAACTGGTTTGGTAATTAGCTGCAGTTTGCTAAAAATAAGCAATACTAAAACATGTGTCCTATTAAAAATGAGAAATGCTGATTTACCTATCATCTATAAATAAAGAGAAAATTCCCCTTTGGAGTTTTACACTATCATCCTATTAATAAAATAGAGAAAATTCACCTTTTGAGTTTTACACTATCATCCTACTAATGAAATAGAGAAAATTCGCCTTTTGAGTTTTACACTATCATCCTATTAATAAATCGCCTTTTGAGTTTTACACTATTATCCTATTAAGAAACCAGTATAAAAAACAACCAATTGCTTGTATAAATGGACCCGATAAGATTGATTAAATGTGGATGGTAGAGATAGTAGAGGGTTACTGAAAACGAACGGTACATTCGAGGGTTAGCAAATGATACATTACATTCGAGGGTTACTGAAAACGAACGCTACATTCGAGGGTTACCAAACAATACATTACATTCGAGGGTTACCAAACAATACATTACATTTGAGGTTTACCAAACAATACATTACATTCGAGGGTTACCGAAAAGGAACGCTACATTCAAGGGCTACCAAATGATACATTACATTTGAGGGTTACCAAAAAGGAACGCTACATTCGAGGGTTACCAAACAATACATTACATTCGAGGGTTACCAAACGATACATTACATTCGAGGGTTACCGAAAACGAACACTACATTCGAGGGTTACCAAACAATACATTACATTCGAGGGTTACCGAAAACGAACGCTACATTCGAGGGTTACCAAACAATACATTACATTTGAGGGTTACTGAGAACAAATGCTACATTTGAGGGTTACCAAACCATACATTACATTCGAGGGTTACTGAAAACGAACGCTACATTCGAGGGTTACCAAACGATACATTACATTCGAGGGTTACCGAAAACGAACGCTACATTCGAGGGTTACAATACATATACTGTAGTTCTGGTTGGTACGGGGATACTATATAATATTGAGAATTACTGGTATTAATACATTTACTGTAGTTCTGGTTGGTACGGGGATACTATATAATATTGAGAATTACTGGTATTAATACATATACTGTAGTTCTGGTTGGTACGGGGATACTATATAATATTGAGAATTACTGGTATCAATACATATACTGTAGTTCTGGTTGGTATAGGGATACTATATAATATTGAGAATTACTGGTATTAATACATATACTGTAGTTCTGGTTGGTAAAGGAATACTATATATGTCATACTTGTCATCTGTCATACTTGTCATTTGTCATACTTGTCATTTGTCATACTTGTCATTTGTCATACATTTGTCATTTGTCAAACAGTGTGCTATATGGGGTGTAATATCTTTACTATCCTGCAATACCATGTAAAGGAGGACAAAGGGCTGATTTGTTCTTTGCACATTATAAGGGCTAGGCAACACTAGCGCGTTTTTCGCGCGTTTGCACCCGCGATTTTCGCTAACATGGAAATTGCAAAAAAGCAAACATTCCTGCATTTACTGATGCACATGCATTTTCTCTTTGAAGATGCCGAAAACGCATGCACAAACGTAAAACAGCGTGCGCTGCCGCACAGAAATTGCGCAAGAAATTGTGTGCGTTAACGCTCGCGATTGCGTGTGCGATTTGGTGCGTTGTCGTGTGGCCTCAGCCTAAAGGTCCCACACTGAATCCCACGTCTTCCTACATCCTGGGTCTCTTAATCCCTAGATAGGAGATAATGGCTACTCAATTTAAACACTCAGATCAATGTGCATGTTGAGATTATAAGGAAAACAAAACAAAACAGGAGTGTGTGTGGTGAAGAGGGATTATTTACTAAATATTTATGTTTATGTTTACCCACATCCAATTCATATTAAATCCAATTTTGAGAATAACAATTTTGCCAGTATATGGACCATAATATGGTACTGAGCAGTCATTTGGGTCTTACTATTGATCTGTGCCTACTAGTCAAGTCCGTGCTTGTCCACTGCCCCCTGCTGGCATCAAAGACTGTGTGATTAGCTTTTCACTGGACTGGTTGAGAATCTTGGTTAACCCTCTGACATGAGATGAAGTGGGACTTGCTTTTCACTGGTCTCTTGGTAAACAGTGTGGGTAACATGTGCTAAAAGACATGTATTTAAGTCAATTATTTTACATAATTATGAGAATAAACGATGCAATAGTGTGACCAACATAACAGCTTATTCCTACCTACACACATTCCTGATACGATCATCCTATACTTCATAGGGAAATTATTTGGGTGGCAACAGAAACTTTCATTCAAAGCTGAATGGTGATAATTCTTCCACTGTGGGTCTGACCCATTATTGTTGGTGCATGTACCCAGCTTAAAGGCAAGGCAGAATTAAAAGAATGAACAATTTTTGGGTCCCAGTCCTATCATATTATTAATCTTATCAATTATTTAGTGAAAAGCATAGCTGAATGATTTTGGGAAAAAAATCCGACGCTGGATAATTATAACTGTAGAAATCTGTAATAAAAAAGTTAAATTTTGTTTAAGGGATTGCTGATATGATGGACGTGAAATATGAAGGGACTGAGGTTAAATGGGGAAATGAAAAAGAAATGAGAGAATGGGAATAGGAGTAGGAAATTGAAAACAGAGATTTAAGGGAGGACTACGAACCCCCACCCCTACCCCCACCCCTACCCCCACAACTACGTTAACACAAATCTAAGTCTCAGTGAGAATAGCCAGAATACTTGTCTGGTGCTATAATTCCAAGGGGGAGATCCTAAGCATAACTATGGAGAGTGGATAGGTGAAGGGTTAATAAGAGACATGTGGAACTCAATCCAAAATGTATGATCATTTAACCCTCTCCCAAGGAAAAACCATAGTCTCAGATGGGGGAATTAGAATGGAAATTAATTTCTCTCTAAAAACTGAATGTTCCCATAACCCAGAATTTAGCATGAACCAGATATATTTCAGTGCCAGCTGAACTTACATACTTTATGGCTGCTTACCAAGGGTTTCCCTTCACCATTCTACAGGCAAATACAATTTAGTTAAAAGCAAACTGTGTTTAAAAGGGTCCTTAGGGCTAGGCCACACTATTGCGCTTTTTTTTTGCGATTGTGCTCGCGGTTGCGCACGCAAACACAGCAATCGCGGCAACGCTTGCAAAACGCAATCGCATGCGATCACAAAAGAAGACACCGCATGTTTAAACGCAACGGATTCACACAGGCAATCACGTGTTTGCAGCACAGTGTGGCCGAGCCCTGTTGTAAAAACATAATGGATTTTGTACCGCCAGCAAAGTATATTGAAAGTAATGTCTTTCTCATGGATATATCACAGTGATCATACAGGAGAAATACCTGTTGAAAAGATGGGGGATTCCCTTGTGTTTAAAATACATAGGGAATTATATGAGAGTTTTCTGATATTGAGGGCTAGGCCACACTGCTGCACTTTTTTTGCATTTGCGCTTGCATTTTTTCATATCAATGAAAACGCTGCAACGCATCGAAAATGCGCGTTTACGGGTGTGTTGCAATTGCGATTTGCGTTCCGCATTTTAAATCACAATCGCATGCGTTTTTGAATACTTAATGGAAAAACGCATGCGCAAACCCAACAAAATTGCGCATGAAATCACATGCGATTGCGTTGCAGTGTGGCCGTGCCCTGACCCTTTTATTGCCGGGTGTGTAATAGATGGTATTCTGAGGGTACCTGGTAGTCAATTCCATAAGGAACCGCATGATTGGCCTTGATTTACCAACAGACTCGATTGCCCGTTTGTCAGATGCGAACGAATGGCTAACCAAGCTTGGCCGCGGCAGGCTGACCCACACCAGCAGATATTGCCTTCCGACCGACCAATAGTGCTGTGGATTGGTCGGTTGGAAATATTTGCTTGTGTGTGCCCAGCCTTACATTTCCGTGCATATCTGTGACAGAAAGATAACATACTGCCAAGGACATTTCCAAAAGCTACAGCTCTTATTGGAGGCTTCAGGACTCCTTCCAGATGCACACAGACCAAGAATCACCTTGACACATCTGCACAGTAGTATTTCTATTGTGTAATCGCAATAATTGTGATGTCATTTTACCTATATATGTCTAAACTGTCCCCCATTATATTGAGCTGGTTATACACAATTGCTGTGTATTGCCTGCCACCACACATGTGATTATGTGATAAAGATCTTTAATCTATCAATTTAGCCTCTGAGTGATATTCTTTTGGGGTATCATCCAGGGGTACCCCATTCTGCCTTACAAGTGTAAAAACACATGGCCGTAAAATACTGATCATTATCAGTAATTCATGACATCAGCATTGTTTTACAACTAAGCTGTAAAGCAACGTCCACAGCAGTCAACACCTCATGGTAACAGAATTTGACATTATGGTCGGTAATTAGCGACCAAATTGTAAATTGTCACCATTTTGTGAACATGATAAAGGAGCAATATTGCCCCTTTATAAATATTGTCCAAATTACAGACCATATTAATATTTTTTTGCAAAACTCTGAGCTAATACATTTTAAGGGTCTATTTTCAAATTTTACATAGGTTTTAAATAAAATTTTAATCCACCAATGCGCCCAAAATTTACACCCATTGCTACACACAGTGGTTTAAAAACAAGCCATTACTTAAAATGTGCAAAACTCGGTGTACTTCTAAAGTATTTTTTATGTAATATTACAATATATATATATATTTTACAAATAGGGTTTGCTGTTAGTTGTATTGTTGGGTGACTTCTCCCTCTGGTGGTTAACAGCCCATACTACAACAGACATTTAACGGACAATTATACTATTCCCACTCCCCCCCTCTTCTCACTATCTGAAATATCCAAGGTGAGGACTTGAATTGCTAAGTCCCCACCCCTGTGTATAGCAGTATTACTCTATTTGTGCCTTTGCAGTCTGTCTGGAATCTGACCAGTGGGAAGCTGCGCTTCTTGCAGACAGTCTGTAAAGCAGAGTTAGACTAGTCCGACGAGAGAATCTTTTTTTATTACATCTGATAGAGAGTGGGGCGAGGACGTAGTGGATTGGCAGAGTTTAACATCCCTTTAAAGGCCTAGGCCACACTAGTGCGATTTCCGTGTGTTTGTGCATGCACTTTTTTCTAACACTGGAATCTTGCTATTTCGGTTGCGTTGTGATTGTGCACCCGTTTGCAATCAGCATTTTTAATGCGCAATCGCATGTAATTTACAATGTAAAAAGGAGAAAACGCACAGAAATTGCATGTAAATCGCACCAGAATTGCACACAAATTTTGTATGCTTTGTGAATAGGGCAGCACGGTGGCTCAGTGGTAAGCACTGATAAATTGCAGCACTGAGGTCCTGAGTTCGATTCCACCCTTGGACACGTCTGCAAGGAGTTTGTGTGTTCTCCCCGTGCTTGCGTGGGTTTCCTCCGGGCACTCCGGTTTTCCCCACAATCATAAAGACATACTGATAGGTTGTATGTGCACATAAAGTGATTAGATTGTAAGCTCTTCGGGGCAAGGCCTGAATTGAGTAAATAATTGTAAAGCGATGTGGAATATGTAGCGCTATATAAGAAATAAAATACATATATACATACATACAATATATCATCTTTGGGAAATTGGGAATGATACTCGGAAACCTGATAATTAAAGTTAAAACCCTAATGGGAGAACCACAAAGCACAGATCAATACATCAGTACTGATCTATTTATTTGTTTGGAGAGGTACAAACAAATATATAGATACTTACCTGACGTGGCGCAGACTTTAGGGGGTGCACCTCACAACTTCCCCGCTTGAACTCCACAAATTCGCTATTGATGATCCATGCCTGCATTTTTTAAGAAAAAATTATTAGCGTTGCAGTGGGGAAAGAGTTGATTGCAGGCATTTCCTACATCACTTTCAAGCTAAACAAGTAGGAGACCCTATTGACTGGCCATGGGAGTTAACTATCTGCCCGTGTGTATGTAGCCTAATGCAGATTTTAAAGGGCACGTATACCCCCAAACAGTGTTCCCTCTAAGTTGTGCGCTCACACATAACTCTGCAGGTCTGTGCACACAGATTAAAGTGGTGCGCACACAGAAATCTTCTGGAATATGAGTGCTGCGGTATGGAGCTCACAAAATTCCATTTTGTATGTGCACAGAAAATATATTTCTGGGCACACAGCCAATTTGAGGTTAGAGGGAACATTGCCCCCAAACAGAAATCTCACCCCCTCCAGCCCTACAAATAACCTGATTCTGCCCCAGCTCTCCTCTGAAAAGTTTGCTGTCTCCACCCACTGCTGCATGAGCATGTTACAAGCTTGAGAATACCCAAAGGCAAATGCACAGTTAAATACATTCAATCATTGGCAGTAATGTCAGGTGACAGCAGTTGGTGGTGGTGGATTGTATCAAGTAACAAAAGAGGTGGGTGATGTACCCCTTTAAGAGTTAAGAGTAAAGGTGGCCATACATATATCCGATTCTACTGACCTGGCTGAGCGCTCCCGTGACATTAGACCGATCCTGCCCGAACCGCCTTTCCCATTCTTCTATGCGACCGATATGCGATAGCAAAATGAATGGGATTTGCGATCGCATGACAGTCGCATAGAAGAAAAGGTGGTTCCGGCAGGATCGGTCTAATATCGGATATATGTATGGCCACCTTTAAGCTAGGTACAAGAGGGTTTGAGAGGGTGCATAATCGCCATAGTAAATAACCAGGGCCTCCGTGCTCCTAAGGCAGGGTTAAAATAATGCACAGGCCCTGGGGTTTCCATTAAATAGGAGTCTATGGCACTGCATTCCCATGCCATAAACTTCTACCACAGAAACTGCCTTTGGGGATTTCAGTTTAATTGAAAAAACAGGTGGTAAAGGACTTTATGTCTTACCTCCCGTTCTTCAATAAAACCTGCAGGAGCCAGGAGAGAAGAGAGAACTTACCCGGTCTCACTCTCCTCTGCTGTTTTTCTGACAGGTCCTGACGCACTTTGTTACCATTGTTGTTAAAACTGGAGCCAAAAATGATCACCAATTATTGGTTTAGGTGACAGTTTTCTGAAATCTGTTTGTAAACAGCAGGACAGAGGCTAAAAATCCGGCCATAGTCAATACGAAACCTAGAAAAGATTACTGTCCCGCTTTCCTCTGAATCCCTATTCCACTAAAGCATTAATTGAACTATACTTTGGGTCCGTGCACACGACTGCAGCTAATTGAAGAATGCTGCTCAAGCTAGTGCATTGGCTATTGCACTTAGGCCTTGTCCGTGGCGTGAGACGTGTGTATGAGGCTTTAGATTTTAAATACTTAAAAACAAAAACATATATAAATTAATATCAAACTAAAGCTTTCTATAAAGGGGACACAGGCTCAAGTAGTAACATTGCTCCCACGCAGGGAGGAAGGCTACTTACCGTACCTGATGCTGGTATGGTAAGTAGAAAAGCTATGTTTTTATTTTTAAATTAATTGGAATATAGTTGTCATTTATATGTCACACCGGGAATAGAACGAACGGGACACTCTCTCACCGAACAAATAAAAAACATTTATTGTAGAGAAGCTTGACGTGTTTCGGACGCTACGATCCTTAATCGGAAGCGGCTTATTCAAACCTTAACCACAGGTACACGGGTGTCAGGGTTGACAGATTTCTCTGGCACCCAAGTGGGTAGGGAGAAGGGGCGGAGCAGGAGGTGGGGCTGGTAGGGCCATTCCTAGGATGGGATTTCAGCCCTGACTGCGGGACACGGATTTTCTCCCTGCAGTCGGGAAAATCCTGTCCAAATAAGAGACGTCTGGCAACCCTGACAGGCGTGTACCCGGTCCAAGCCCACAGTTCACTTCTAGCCCGCCCCCCAAAAAGCCACTGGTCTAGGCATGCTCAGTGTAGAACAATCCTAATGAGCTCATTTTGTATCTTCCTGTGGCCAAAAAAGGGAAAGTAACTACAGCAGGTCTGACCAGTATGTTATACCAATAATGTCCAACCATCAGATGTTTAGAAACTACAACTCCCAGCATTCTGCAACCAAGGCATGCTGGGAGTTGTATTATTCACAGGTACATTCAAGTTAAGAATCCATTAAATTATAAATGATTGTGTTTTAGTCTTTTAGTAAAGGGGTACACGGGGCAATTTCATTGTCAGTCATATTCCTCTTACTAGAAAGCCACGACCTATTTACCTTTTCGGCGGGAAACTGCTGGCAGACCAAACAGCATCAGGCGCCTGACCAATCGCGTCTTAGCGGCGAAACCAGCGAGCCAATAGGCGTCGGGCAGAGTGCGGTTGTCAGGCAACTCTCGGTTCTGATTGGTCAAGTTATTTTGTGAGGGAGACGTTGTTACGCACTCCCCGCCACTCCCACAATGTGTCAGAGCGACAGACGAAGAGCCGGTTAGATGGAGGTGAGGAGCCTTTTAGGCAGTTGATAAGTGACTGGGTCGGTCTAGGGGTAAAGTTACACACGCCATTGTGTACATTTCATTAACCTCAGTTCGTTTTCTTTCTAGACACTAAACATTGTGCTCGTGCTTCAGGGCCTTGAGTAGTTTGTTGGCCCCTTACTGTACATGGTATTATGGGATGAATCAGGGGTTGGACTGGGACCTTTTGGCCTGGGGGGCAAATACAGCCAAGTGGCCCTTTAACGGTTGCAACGCCCACTTTACTTAGGTCAGACACTTTGTTTAGGTTACACCACTATTCCCATTTTACATTGTTGCCTGCTACTTTTTTAAGTGCATGATGTGGTTAAAGAACAATTATAGTCCTAAAATCTCCCCCCCTCCCCCTTACAAATACCCAGGGTTATGACCTGAATTGCTAAGTTCTCACCCCTGGGTAGATTTTATATGTCAAATTATACTTACCCAAAGTTTCCCTTGTCCCTAATGAACTGGAGGGCTGACTAACATTGGGTAATGAACTGGAGGGCTGACTAACATTGGCTAATGAACTGGATGGCTGACTTACACTGGCTAACAATCTGAAGGACTGACAACACTGTCTAATGATCTCAAAGACTGAAAACACTGGCTAATGAACTGGAAGGCAGCGAGGGCTGACAACACTGGATAATGAACTGGAGGGCAGCGAGGGCTGACAACACTGGCTAATAAATTGGAGTACGAGGAGGAGGGGTTTCCTGTTCCTTTCCCATGTTAGAGCTAGAGGAGTTTGCGGTGCCTTTCAGGAATAAAGAAAGTAATAGCATCTGTGGCAGCCCAAATCTTTAATTAGAGGCCAGCCTGGGGGGCATTTGCCCCTCAGCCTACTGGGCCAGTCCTCCCCTAGGATGGCTGTGTGCTGTTATTCTGCAACTACCAATCAGATGGTAGCTTTTTACTGGGGTACTTTAGCAAGATGACATCTGATTGGAGGCTGCAGATCAATAGTGCAGGCAAACATTTACCCCTCTTAAAGAGGAAGTTCAGTGGAAATACATATACATTTAATAACAAAGAGCAGTATTTTCTATCCTAATGACCTTAACCTGCCCAGTCAGCATTGTGTGTGTGTGTATAAATAAATGTTACCGAAATAATGACTTCCTGTTTGCAGGACTCCTAATAGAGACTGTTATGGTTTTGCCCTTGACCCAGCGCCTGGGTTGATTCAGTTGCTCAGTAGAGATCTGAGCATGTTTGACCCATCCAACAGCCAAGTGTCACTTGATAAAAGATCAGTTAGATCTGAAACATGTTGTGCGGATAGTACAGTAAAGCACATTTTGGCATACTTGATTGGTGTCATTCAATCCACCAGGATTTTCATCTCTTCATTTCCATTCTTCAAATTGAATTATAGGTTACGGATCCCCCAAACCTGGTTTTCTATATAGTAATCTTTTCCTAAGATACTTCTAAAGTTACTTAGAAAACCTTCCGGTAGATTCACACCACCTCTGCTGGTTACCAGAAGTTGCAGAGGAGATGATAGAGCAGCAGCAAAGGGATTAGGTTCTTTATATTACTTTGGAAGCATCTTTGGAAATGGTAAGTATAATGAAAATTAACTGGGGGGGGGTTCTATATACCATTTTTTTTAATGTCGGAGATATGTTTTCCATACAAGTGTATTTATTGTAAGTTTATTAAAAAGTGCACACAACCATCTTTAAAATGACTCCAGGATAATGCTTCTAGCTGCAGTATCAAAAGTTACAGCAGAATAAAGAAAATATTCTCAAATCATGTGCCTCCAGATATTTTGAAAACTACAACTCCCTGCATTCCTTTTTTTCCCTTTGTAGTTAATGAATGCTGGGGGTTGTAGTTTTTAAACATGTGGAGGCACACTGTTTAAGAATCCCTGGTATAAAAGGGTTTCTTTTCCTGCTAGCACTGCAAGCTGTGACATCACCAGAAACACTGTTCTGCCCCGAAGTCTCAGGTATGAGCATGCCCACTTGTATCATCAGCTGCATCATAAGCTCCATCCCCAAACTTTTTAATTATTTATAAAGCTAGAAAAAAACTTAAAAAATATTATTTTTCTCTCCCTAATGAATCCATGGGTAGAGGAATGGACAGAGAATGGTTGTAGGATTGTAACTAGCTTTAGAAAAGATTTTTTTTAGGGCTGGGGCTTTTTACAAAGCTCATAATGTGTCTGTCATAGACACATTAATTTTCAGAGAAGCTCAAGACCCCATCCTAGGTATGAGAGAGCTCTTTCCAATAGAGGGCAATCGTGTGGAGACCACATTCACCCTTTAAAAAAAAAACATTGTAACCTGTTTATGTTCGAAATTCATAACTATTGTTTTGTGGGCTTTGGGTGAGGGTTGTTCTCCACATAACATTTATTATTTGGAAAATGTAAAATAAATATTACAGTACAGTTGCTCCTTAAAACTGATTTTATAAGAAAATTTGCTTTAGTGGTTTTAAATGAAAAAACTGTAGGTAAATTGTTTTTTTTTACTGGATTTAGCTTTGTTCTATGCCAGTGATGGGGGACACATCTTTCATATGAAAACACAACCAAGAAGGGATGTACCAGCTTAGAAGATTAACTCTGGGTAATTTGTTTGTAATGCAATGCAGACAATTTATGGGACTTTGGAATATGCATAGATCCTTTTATTTAGAATTTATTAAATGCCGCACACACACTAAAGAATTGTTGGCCCACAAGAGCGTGATTGTCAGTCAGTGAATATCATGAAATATATTTGTTTTCCAGCTGTAGAACCCTGTACATAGCTATTTATTTACATTTTTATTTTTGCACCAAGCATAAAGATATGAGTTATCAAGATGGAAGTCACAAATTGATGGAAGGGTTTAGCAGCAGCTCCTCAACAAAATCTACACCATTATATCATTTATACAAATTGCAGGTAATATCAAAATTATCAGGGCTAGGTTTGTTTTTCTAGATAATATTGCATTCTCTTGTAAATGTTTTACTGGAAATAAGAAATCAAACAGTTTTACTTTAGAAGGCATCAATATTGTAAGAAATCCTGTTAAAAAGTGTCTGTGCATGCATTGTATGGGTTTGTGGGAGCTGCTGGTCTTATTCTCGTTGGTTTTTGAACATCACCTTCTTCTTCATGCTGTCACTTTGTTGGGCTTAGTTCTTCTGATAGCCCACCTAGGCTTCATTTTAATGCAGTATGCATGTGTGTAAAGAGAAGCTCTGATGGGTAAGAATCTTTGCAGGTCAGTCAGAACAGGAGATGGGAGTGGCAGCTTATACCTTATTTATAATTTTACAATGTTTTGGGGCATACAAAAACTTAATACTTATCCTATTCTTACCCCAAACCCCTCAACCCCAACACCAAATTGCAATACTTGCTTTCCTCATAAAAGAAGAGGGCAGCAGACACATGAGTAAATATCAGGCTTCAGGAATGGATTGGGGCTTGGTGCGGTAAAAACACTATAATGTAATTGGATACATTCAAAAATATCCATGTATACCTGTTAGATTAAAGTCACAGGTCAACATGGAAGTTTTTGTTTAGATGATATACCCATTCTCATTAGCCTACTTTGTAGTCCCTAATTATATTTTAGATAAAGAAGTGTGTAGGGGTAAAGTTGCGACAGTAAAGATCTCTAGTCATATAGTCACAGAATGAATGCAGATGCATGTTTCGCCTCCCTATTCTTATAACATAGCTTCCTCAGATATTATATATCAATGTATTAGAAGGAGAGATATGGTCTTAAACACATTTATTTTAATAACTGATGATTGGTGATGTTGCTTTTTGTGTGGAAGGGTTGAACTTCATGGGCATTAATAGCTAGCTATGCAAGTCTTCACAACAATTTTGCAGTCACTTTTAACCAGTTCTAACCTTGGCACAGGAAGCTATAGCTCCCTGAAGCAAGGCAGTAAAGATTTTAATTAGCCACTGATTGACAATAGCAGCTTTCAAGCAAGTGTTATTTATTCAAAAACAAGACCCATATATCTGCTGACCCAATATCTGCTGAAACTCCTACCACCCACTCTCATAATTTTATCCTCTGGCATACCCTGGCATGTCCAGAAGATTGATAGGAACTGAAATCTGCAGAGAAAGCTACCATCTTTGTGGAATAGCAGGGGATCCTGACTACTGGGATGGATTCTTAGGGACTGAACAGGAAAAAATGCATCACCTACACAATATAAAGAATGGGTAAAGAACACTATAACAGTACCCCTTAATAATTCTCGCTTTCTTGACACCTTAAATACAACTACCTTTAGTGACATTATATATGTGCAAATTCCTCCTACTGTCATCTGGAGCTCCGCCCCCACGAGATCTCCTGCTCCCTCCAGCTTCTTTGGTCCCAAAAAGTAAGTTCCAAATGTCCGGACATGTGGGATGTGGGACATCCGGAACTTACCATTTGGGACCAAGGAAGCTGGAGGGAGCAGGAGATCTCGTGGGGGAGGAGCTCTAGATGGCATTATTCAGGAGGAGGGAGCCAGCAAGATTTAAGCATTAAAGGTAACCCCAAAAAAATTAGGCAACTTTAGTTTTAAATTCACAGCTTTCCACTAACCTAAAGTATTTTTTTACAATGTACATATCCTTCAAAATTTAAAAAAAAAAACTCCCATATTGCACAAAAACAACTCTTTGCCATTCGTGTGTATTATTTACAGGGAGGTGATAACGCTTATTCTCACCTCCCTGTGAATAATATTACGCTCGGGGGACCTGGAACTTACCTTACCGCCGCTCCACTCGCAGCCACTCCTTCACTGACAGCCGCTCTGTCCCGTCCGCGTGCCCTATCTTAGGCGCATGCTCGCCAATACAAAAGATAGGGCGCGCGATCGGGAGAGAACAGCTGTTCAATGAAGGAGCGGCTGCGAGTGGAGCGGCGGTAAGGTAAGCTCCAAGTCCAGTTGTTTTTTTGGCTTTAGTGTTCCTTTAATATGTCCTTTGCACAGTCCATGGGTAAAAAAAGGATAAAACACTGTAAACTGGGGGTCCCCAGTTATGTAGGTATGCAAAAAGTTTCCAAAAATTAAGTAGGGCAAGTCGTGGCCATCGATGTATTATACAGAGATCCACAATGAAATGTATATAGTTCAATATCTCTTTGTAAGTGTATAGTTTGGATCACTTCGAGAGTCCAACATAAACAGTTTAAAGAAAGTGCTATACTCCTATGGAATGATACCTGAAACAGGTGGTGAAATCCTCAGATGCACCTAAAATTCACTGGTCACAAATATATTGCCCATAAGTGCTTAGCTACTTTTTTACCCCCTCAGGCCATATGCATTATTAGCTAGACTAATTGATATATATTGGGATAGCACCTGAACTTACTGTACGTGACCAGCAACTCTCACTTTGTTCATCATCCAGTTCATGTCTCCACTACCTGCTGACACTGGGCTGTCTCATTCAGTTCCTGTGGACAGTACAAAAGCAGAGCACCCCTGTAAACCAGTGACAAAAGTTTGGCTTCCTTTTCTGTTGAATTGAGGTTTCATTTATAGCACATTGCAGTGAAAAGAAGTGTTAATTCCTGCATATGTTTAGTCAAAAAACCTGGTGTAATTTAGCATAAGCCCAAAAAACTTACAAAACAATGCCAGAACATTTAGCAGGGTTGATTTGCAAAGTAATTAATGACTACTTTAAACACATTACTGTAGTTATAACAAAGGTTTTTACAACTTTAGCAAAGATATGAAAAATAGTGACCAGAGGGGATCCCTGCACACATTTTCTGCATTTTAATAAATAAGTAATAATATAGCCTTTTGTACTGTATTTTTGTGCAAAAGCTCATCTATGTAATGCTTTTTCATAGAGCAACAGTGTTGAAGGTGCACATCAGAATTACGATTCCTGTTTGGTTGGTGTACCACTGGATTGCTCCACAAGCTTAGCAGAATCTTCCCTCACCTATACACCTTGGTGTACATATGGAGATGATACAAAGCAAGCAAGCATTCCTCAGTGCAAGACCAAGTGAGTTCATCAGGCTGTGTTACATCTTCAGCTTTCATTGTATGTGTGTGATTGATTAGGGCCTGGGAATGTGCATTGATTATCTTTTTTTTTGTTTGTATAAATGTTTGACTAGGTTGGTACCACTTCTGCAAAATGATCGCTTGTTCGGAGATCCGCCCAGCGGATCGGGCAACAGGCCCCCGAACGAGCATTTGTATATAAAGTGCCCATACACGGGGTGATAAACAGGCGTTTGTACACATTGTGTGTTGCGGGTCGGCACCCGCGATCGCACATGTGTACGAACCTTAAGGAGTGCTTTCACAGCTTCTATTTTGTGTGTGTGTTTGGATGTATGTCTTTATTCAATCTCCTTTACTATATATGTAAATGTATTTGAAAAGTAATACCGTAGTCTGTATATATATATATCAGTTTGTTCTGCATTTGTCTAATGAGTGGTTTATAGAGTTAGGAAATTGATGGGAGGAACTGTAAATAAATGCTGCCTGGTAGAGAAATTGTTGTTATACATACTCCATTATATTTAAACTGTAATAATTCTTTATTTTTAATAGGATTCAGGCTGAAACAAATGAGCATGGAAGTCAGTCAGATCTGTATAGATTAGTGTCTAAGATTTTGGAAGAACCAGATCACCATTCACAGCCATATTTGATTGAAGGGTTAGTATTTACGTTCCATAATAGTTTAGAGTTTAAACTTTAGTTTCTTAGTTTTTGAGCATGGTAATTTTACCTGATTACTTTTTATTGTTACCTGCTTACTAATATTTAATGCTATCAGGTAACATAAACATGTCAGAAGACTGACAGTTCTCCTTTAATATGATGCTTGTTGTAATAAAAGTAAAAATACACACATTAAGGTTGCTTTGAGTCTAACAGGGTTATTCAATAAAAGTTCTTATGGTTTAAAATGGTGCTAATTTTGCCCCAACCAATCAGATGTTAGCTTTCAAATGTTAAATAAGATTTGATTGGTTGGGGCAAAATTAGCACCATTTTGAACGATAAGACCTTTTATTGAATCTTCCTGTTTTGTGTATGCTGTACACTTCTACACATGCTCTTGTGCACAGTAAATCAAAACAAGAAAGCTGAAGCCTGTCTTGCCTCCTAGAAGCTGACAACTAATTATGTCCCCACCTCTCAACCACAGGCCTACACCTTCCGTGTTTTTCATACAAATACAGTGGTGTGAAAAACTATTTGCCCCCTTCCTGATTTCTTATTCTTTTGCATGTTTGTCACACTTAAATGTTTCTGCTCATCAAAAACCGTTAAATATTAGTCAAAGATAACATAATTGAAGACAAAATGCAGTTTTAAATGATGGTTTTTATTATTTAGTGAGAAAAAAAACTCCAAATCTACATGGCCCTGTGTGAAAAAGTGATTGCCCCCCTTATAAAATAAGCTAAAAAATAACTTAATTGAGATCTATCAGTCTGGTAAAGGTTACAAAGCCATTTCTAAAGCTTTGGGACTCCAGCTAACCACAGTGAGAGCCATTATCCACAAATGGCAAAAACATGGAACAGTGATGAACCTTCCCAGGAGTGGCCGGCCGACCAAAATTACCCCAAGAGCACAGAGAAAACTCATCCGAGAGGCCTTAAAAGACCTCAGGACAACATCTAAAGAACTGCAGGCCTCACTTGCCTCAATTAAGGTCAGTGTTCACGACTCCACCATAAGAAAGAGACTGGGCAAAAACGGCCTGCATGGAAGATATCCAAGGCGCAAACCACTTTTAAGCAAAAAGAACATTAAGGCTCGTCTCAATTTTGCTAAAAAAACATCTCAATGATTGCCAAGACTTTTGGGAAAATACCTTGTGGACTAACAAGACAAAAGTTGAACTTTTTGGAAGGTGCATGTCCCGTTACATCTGGCGTAGAAGTAACACAGCATTTCAGCAAAAGAACATCATACCAACAGTAAAATATGGTTGTTTTGCTGCTTCAGGACCTGGAAGGCTTGCTGTGATAGATGGAACCATGTATTCTACTGTCTACCAAAAAATCCTGAAGGAGAATGTCTGGCCATCTGTTCGTCAACTCAAGCTGAAGCGATCTTGGGTGCTGCAGCAGGACAATGACCCAAAACACACCAGCAAATCCACCTCTGAATGGCTGAAGAAAAACAAAATGAAGACTTTGGAGTGGCCTAGTCAAAGTCCTGACCTGAATCCTATTGAGATGTTGTGGCATGACCTGCGCTGTAAAAGACTCGTTGCAAGTTATCGCAAACGCTTGATTGCAGTTATTGCTGCTAAGGGTGGCCCAACCAGTTATTAGGTTCAGGGGGCAATTTCTTTTTCACACAGGGCCATGTAGGTTTGGAGTTTTTTTTCTCACTAAATAATAAAAACCATCATTTAAAACTGCATTTTGTGTTCAATTATGTTATCTTTGACTAATAGTTAACGGTTTTTGATGAGCAGAAACATTTAAGTGTGACAAACATGCAAAAGAATAAGAAATCAGGAAGGGGGCAAATAGTTTTTCACACCACTGTATAGAAAGGTATACTTTGCAGTTTATTTCCTTGCCATGATGAATGTCAAAAAGACAAAGTTTTTTTAACTCCATAAGCAAATCTGAGGATTTGAACCTGTAACCTTGCAGATTTTGATTGTATTAGTCCACTAATCTACCAAAGCTAACACATAGAAAGTACATTTAGAAGCTTTATACTTAGCTAGGAACAGAATGGAAGCAGCTAAAAGGTAATTAAACTGCTAACTATTTAATATTATTTCTGATTGGCCTGCAAATCTTTCTTTGTGTCATTTGTGCTGGCTGAAAAATAAACTGCAAAACAACAGCAGCTTTCAAAGTCTTATCTAGGACCTCCAGGTTGGTGGGGAGACATCTGTTTAGAAAATGCTCTGTACATAGAAACAGTAAATTGGCCATGTCCCCTGGGGTCAGGAGACATGGCCAATAGGTCCACATGTTTGCAAGGCTTTTTGAAAACTAATTGGAGTGATCTTACTAATAACAACATGGAAGCCTTCTAAATTACAAATGCACAGGAATGTTTTTGGTTTTTTGGATAATAAAATAGATATTCTTCTCCTTTAACAAAATGGTTAGAAATTTAAACTTTTCTAAATCTTTGTATATCTGTTCTTCAATTGGACCCAGCTGCATGATTTGGTATGTTAAATTTGACATCCAATGATTTTAGTTGTCAGAGTGTGACTTGTATTTAACCCATTTCAGCTTGTTTGATTAGAGATGCATATTAAGCATGATTATACATGTTACAAGTAATTACATATATAAAACTCATTATAAGTTGATACTTGTTGGTATACTGTATTGCCGAAGACAAACTAACTGGAACTAAGCTCCACTTCATTTTTATATAAAAAAACATGTGTTCATGAAGCATTATATAAAGTATTAGCAAACTAATTCTATTACTAATTGACATTCATTGAATTTTGATAGGGGATATTCTTCCATTTTAAAGTCTACTTTGCCGAGGAATACAAACAATTTTCCTGATCATGAAGAAAAAAAACTACCAGAACAAACCATCTTTCATAAAAATGTCTGTATAAATGACTCCAGTCATGATATTCAAACAATGCAAGATATCTGTTATGGTCTTAATGGTTTACAGCAAGCTGAACAATTCCTGTTTCAAAGTAGGAGTGATAGTCCTGGCTTCTACGATAATAGCATGCAAATGACTTCCTTGGAAACCCCATTTGAGAAAAATGGTTTACAGCCTTCAATTGGTTCAAAAGACTTTGAACAAAAGTGGATGGGCATGTGTAATTCTCAGTTTTACACTGACAGCAATAACAGAGAGGGTGTTCAATATGATTTGATAAAGCAAGATGAATCTTCTAGGTTGGGCTTTTACACATGGGAAAATGATACAGATGTATCCTCTGAAGTGTTTAATGTAGATATTGGCAGCAACTTTGGAATACTTCAGGCAAAGCAACAAAGTTATCCATTCATAACAGATAAATTATATGTAAAGGATACCTTTGTGCCTGATTTAAACTTTAAATCAGATCATGGACAGAAAATTTTAGATTTTTCTAATACAATAGAGAATTCACACTGTAGTTTCAGTTTGCAAAATTCTATAAAACCGTGTTCTTCTGCTCCAGCTGGAAAATCCGGGCATCCCTGTATGAATAAAAAGGTTGATTGTTATTCTGTGTATCAGAACCATGAAGCAGTATCCTGCTGCCAAAAAAAACTCACCTCGGAACGTAGAATTAGCAACAACATATGCCCCTTTTGTTACTCAAGGCATCACTTTTCCTTTCCACAAGAATTGGCAATTAAATCCAGGGGCATTTGAATACAATTATTGTAATTTCGATAAAAAACAGAAGAATTTAGTCAAGACAGAAGAAATGCTTGCTGAAGAGCAGAAGTTTAAGCCTTATAATGATTATTGTGATTGTTTCACATACCCACTTGGACCCTTGGACAACACTAGAATGCAAGTTCAAGCTAAATCTCAAAACATACAACATGGTGCAATGAAAAAGAATTTGGAGAGCATACCTCCAAGCTATAAACATTTAATTGATTGTTCATTGAACTATAAAAGCCAAAAGCAAGAAAATGTTGGTAAAAAGCCTAAAGGTGTTACCAACAAACCTAACTTCCATCAAGCTGCATGCTGTTCAAAGCAGCTTGGGATGAGTGACATAGGAAGTACCTTTTACTCACTGCCTTTCAGCAAAGTACGGTCTCACCGTCCCAATCCCATGGGCTTATCTTTTAACCCTTCATTGGATCCCTGCTTACCATGCTCTTATGAAGATACAGTGAAATGGTATCCAAACTTTAATGACTCGATTTACGGTGAAGGTCAGTATTTTTGCTTGGCACCCCCAGAGTATGGCTTTTGTGGGCCTGTAAAATTCCAGAATATGCCATCTAATGAATTTCATATTTGCCTGGAGGAGTGCTATGAACAAGGACGGGCTATGGAAAAAGAAAGGAAAAAGGTAAGGAGAGGAAAAGGAAACAAAAAATGCATAACAAACACTTAACTAAATGGTTTAGGCTGGGTACACATGGGACTAAATTTGTACTGGTTGACTGTTCGCCACTAGCCATGACAAATCACCACCTGTCTCAGCAAAAGTATTGTCTGTGTTGCAGTTTGCCACGGCCGATCTTGCAGTCCTATAGGGATCCAACATACCCAATAACCCATTGGTTTGATTAGGGCGACCGAGATGGAATGAGGCCATTTGCATGCCCCACACAATACAATATTTTTGGCTTACCAACCGATACACAGTTATATCGGTCAGTTGGCCCAAAATATTGTATGGTGTGTACCCAGTCCTACACTTATTTGTAATTTCCAACTGATCCTTTACACTGAGCTGACAATCACATCTCTGGCTGGAGCCTATAAGAAATTACATTGGGGTTAAAGTTCAAACTTCCTGCTTCCAGTAGGTTGAGTGAAATCACCTGACCTCTGATGGCCCTTTTCCCCTGGGGGAGAAGCATGCTCAGTAAAGACTTAATGCAGGGGAAATCAGGAAGTACCTGAGGAAAAAATTGACAGTTGAGAAGGGAAGCCTATTAATGCAGACAGGCTGGTCACAGACAGGAAGACAGGAAGAGTTCAAGTTACATTGCTGAACCTTTCCAGCAATAACTTCTCACAAATTTTATCTACAGATGTGATTTAGGTTTTATTTTGAAGGTATGATGGAAGGCTTTTTATATCATTCTTACTAGTTTGGAAGAATTTGAGACTACAGTTACCCTTTAATAACTTTTCAACATAATGTTCTGCTTCCTCCCCCAGCCCCAACCGCTATATTCGTATTGAGAGAAATTCCCCCGATAGTAACTTACCTTCCCTCTTTCCTCCGCCGCACTGCCAGGCCCTCTGCTTGCGCGAAAATGCAAGCAGGGGGCTGGACCGGCAGCCGCGTCTGTGAATGGCTGAGAGGCAGCCAATCATGGACGCGGCTGCCGATAGTCCTGAAGGTAAGTTACTATCGGGGCACTTTCTCTCAATACAAATATAGTAGTTGGGGCTGGGGGAGGAAGCAGAACATTATGTTAAAAGTTTTTTGAGCTAGGGGGAGGGAGACCAAATTGGGAGGGAGAGGGTGGGAGAGGGAGGGGAGAGATGGCTGCAAGTGCGCATGCCAAACTTCTCCCGGAGGAGAGACAGGAGGCAGAGTCCTATATGGACTCTACTATCCTCCTGGTGGCCACTTTTTTGGACTTTGGGGGAGGATTACAGGAGAACCATATGGAGCTGGGATGTAAGGTAAGGATTTTATTACACTACAGAGTAAGGGCCAGTAGTGAGGGAAATTCTAGTTTGGGGGTGCACAAGCCCTTTCCCACTACTGGCCTCACTGTGTAGTGTAGTGAAACCCTAACCTTACATCCCTGCTCCAAATGGGTCTCCTGCAATGTCCCTCCAAAGTCCAAAAAAGTGACCACCAGGAGCCTGTCCGAGTCCCATTCTGTCTCTGCCTCCTGTCTCTCCTCTTGGAGAAAAATGCCATGCACACAGCAGCCCTCCCTCCCCCTAGCTCAAATCCCCTTTTCTGTAGTGTAGGACTCCCTCACCCACCCCCAACTGCTATAGTTATTTGAATCAAAACTCTCCCGATCTCTACTTACATTGCCTCTTTCCCCCAAAGTTCAGTACAGCCGGAAGCCGCGTCCGTGATTGGCTGCCTCTTAGCCAATCATGGATGCGGCTGCCTGTCCGGACCCTGTTTGCAGTTTCATGGGAGCAGTAGGCCGGGACTGAACCTCGGAGGAGAGAGGCAATGTAAGTAATGATCTGGGGAGTTTTGATTCAAATAACTATGGGGTTAGGGGAGGGAGCCCTACACTACATCAAAAAGTGTATAAATGGGGTGGACATGTCCTTTAAAGCTGGAGTGCCTTTTTGCAGTGTTGAAATATATATATGCACAGTCTAAATATGTAATACAACTGTATTGTTTTAAACAGTATTATTCCAATACTTGGGCAATAATGGTGATATAAAATTTAACTAAGTCCCTTGTAATCTCAGGATAAATGCAGAATGCCAGGTAGCCATAGCATCTGACTTACTCTGAGCATGGTGTTATTTAAATGATAGTAGGGGGTAAGTGAGCAAATTAGGGGCATCCCTGCCACAAATGCTGTGGTCTGCTTCATTGAATAAAACAAGTGTGCTTGAGCACCCTTTCTGACTGCCCTACAACAAAAATATTTTATTTGTACACATCCAGACCATTAAGCGATGCTGGCCAACATTTGTGTGAGAAAAGCTTTTTTATTATATTAAGGGGCACTGCAATTTTATGAAAACCACTATAAAGAACATAAAATAGTCTTAGTGAATGCCACTACCTCAATACTGTACTTGTCCCTAGATCACATCTGCATAGAAATTGTATGTTCCTGTGTTTGCAATGTCTGTTAAAGGATAACTATACTCTAAAAAATAACTTTTTAAAAATGGAAAGTACCTGGGGCAGGGAAGTAGGATTGATTATTCCTACCTCACAATATCATTTCGTTGAGGAGCTACAGCATGCACAGTTTATTTGCCAGGTTAGTCCTGGACTATTCCTTTATTTAAGATAGTGCTGAAGCCAGGAGGAAGACTGGCAGAATCAGTTTTCTTTGGGCTGGTGCTTCTCACAGAAACAATATTGGGAGGTAGGAATTACCAGTCCTATATCCCTGTCCCAAGTACTCATTTTAACTGTTTTTTTCTTCTTCTTTTTTTTTTTTTTAAGAAACTTGATACACACGATAGTTGAAAGGGCATGTTCAACCCCATCCCACCACTCTATCTATACCTATTTTCAGGGCTCACAAAAACCCTGAGATCATTATACTTACCTTTCTGCCCACAGTTCCACCATTCTCCTCACAGTCCCTTAAGCTAAGTAAGGGCTCATGCATGTCTGCAACAATCTCAAGAGTTTGTAGTTATTGGCGGGGTCGATATGCCCTTTAAACTCTTTCTATAAAGCTGCAATTGACATGAGAAAGAAACAGCTAAATGCTAGTTAGGCATTAAATTTACCATTCAGAATCCTTTATATTTTATTTCTTATAACACAGTTACTCACAGTATTCAACCCGGGAGCACCACGCAACATGCTCAGCGTCCAGCGCTCTCTACACTTCCAATCTTGCTGGCTCCTCCTCGGCCAAATATCGATCCCCGTATATACAAACAGAGGCGGGTAGCCGGTATGCCGATAAAATCCAATAATCTTTATTTCAACCGTAAAAGCAGCACATTGGATCGAAACCAAGATCCAACACTATTCACCTGTTAGCTCCACCCAACATGTTTCGTGACTACTCGTCACTTCCGTGCCCCTGAGGAAGTGATTATTGGATTTTATCGGCATACCGGCTGCCCGCCTCTGTTTGTATGTACGGGGATCGATATTTTATTTCTCCTTTTTATATCCATACCTTTATTTGTATTGCCTCAGTTTATAGTATCTTAGTTTTATAGTAATTTTAGAACTTTTTTAATAAGCATTATTTATGTTAAGCATATTTCTTTCTAGACAGAATTAATTCTAACAAGACATTATCCGGGGAAACAAGTCCTAAGTTCTAACAACATCACAATTCCAAGGCTCACTTCCAACCCTTCCAGGGTTGATCGAATGATTGTGGACCATTTACGGGAACATGCAAGGGTAGGATGGACAGTTTTTGTATATGAGATAATGTACATCTTACTGTAAAATATAAAAATATTTAAATGGAAAACGTTTTATAAATGCTTTGGGTAGCAATATTTTCATACATAGTATTAATATTATATCCTGGTAAATACCTTGCATGTATAAGTATCGCTTCTTAAGGTAGTGACATTCTCATCTATAAACCGATGAGAATAAACCAACCCGAATATAAACCGAGGTACCTAATTTGACCTAAAAAAACTAATAAAAGTGATTGACTTGAGTATAAACCGAGGGTAGAAAATATGACCGCTTCTGACTTCTGATTCTGTATTGTTTTGAGGCTTTAGTTGCCCTTTAAATGGACAGCAGAATTCCCATACAGTAGTCCCATACAGTAATAGCCAAATACTGTATGGGACTAATGTGTGGGAATTCTGCTGTCCATTTAAAGGGCAACTAAAGTCTCAAAACAATACAGAATCATAAGGTAACAATAGATACCAGCAAAATTCTGGATATGGCTATTACTGTATGAGAATTCTGCTGTTCATTTAAAAGACAACTAAAGCCTTGTCAATCCAGATGTTTGGAAACTACAACTCCCAGCATGCTTTAGTAGCAGTCTTACGGCCAATTGCGGATTAAGCCAAGGCAACTTCCTTATGATACAGGGAAAAACTTTTTAGGAGAATTTATATGCTGTATTTATCTGTTCAGTGATGAGCTGTATTATTAAGTTCTGCCCGCTCTCTTGAATTTTTTTAACTGGATCCTATGTTTATATATGGTTTTCCAGGATCAAATGTTGAATCTGTGTAACATTGAGCCAGTGTATGGCTAGCATTAATTAGGTTTATGATCATAAGTTTAAAGTTTTGTACACACGCAGGATGTGCGGCCGAGCTATGACCCCCGACAACGACCGCTACCCGCAACAAACGGCCGTTTTGGGTGAGAATCGTCCGTGTGTATGCATTCGGTCAGGAGTCATTCGTCGATCTAATATTTTTTAAAAGCCTTCAAAAATAGGAGACATGCTCTTTTTTATTACTTCATTTTTGGTAGCAAAATACTATCAGAATGATCATGAATAAAAGGGCAACTCAATTCTGTTTGTTTTCTATTTTAAATTTACTTTGATTTTAAGTATTATAAAAAACTGTATGTGCACTTAGGGTAAGATAAGGGGATGACAGAAATAAAAGCGTGTGTGTGAGAAAGTATGAGGAAAGGCTAGAAAAAGGGGTACATTTTCAAGAGCTGGCCTATAAAGCCTAGAAAAAAAGAGAACTGCATATATAGGTGGTATGATTTTCTATTGTAACTAATGCAAAACCATTGTTGTAGCTAGCTTAAATAACTTATTTTTATAGCATCGGTTTTCATAAAAAGTATTTATTTGCACAGTACGGTTTAATTCATGCACCCATGTGCATATAAGGGGGATTTCTTCCAATAATGTGGTATCACTGTTTTCCCTGCTAAACTAGGATCACTACTGAAGTTAGTTTTTCTTTGTTTTGGAAGAATTTATTAGGGAATCCAGAGGGCAGTAGCAAAGCTTTCTGGCATTTACATCTTATAAATAAATTAATATTGCATGTTTTGAATTCTAAACTTTGTAAAAAAAAATTGTACATAGGTTGTAACACTGCTGGGTGGAATGGAGCGTCTCAGAAGTTACCCTCTACATGAAAATATCTCTACAGCCCTTGATCGACAACTGGAGGCAATTCACATTGTACAAATGCGACGTAAGGATGAGATCGCCAATGCATTAAATTACCAGAGGCAAGGAGGCTCTTGTTGTCAAGACAAAAGAGGTAAAAAAGATTAAATGATTGATACTGAATGAGTTAACTGCTGTATTATTTTGTTTTATTTTTTTGTCTATTGTTAGGGCACGGCCACACTGCAAGGCAAACGCAATCGCACACGGAATCGCATGCGATTTCATGTGCGATTTTGTTGCATTTGCGCATGCGTTTTTTTTTCATTAAGTATTGAAAACCGCATGCGATTGCGATTTAAAATGCGGAACGCAAATCGCAACGCACCCGAAAACACGCGTGCAATATGAAAAACCGCATGCATAAGCGCAAAAAAAGCACAGCAGTGTGGCCTAGCCCTTACTGGATAAGTTTCAGCCAATAGATTGAGAAGTAATTGAACATACCCTTGGGAAGGTTCTCATTCATCCAGGTCATGGTATATCTGGTATGGTATTCAGTTAGATGAATTGGACTTAAAGTTTAGTTAGATCAACTGGACTTAAAGTTTAGTTTCAAGAAGAGGAATGAGAGAAGTATTTTTGATTTGTGCATTAGATTAATAAAACAGACTTAAAGTGTATGTATACTGAAAAAATTACTTTGTGTCATCTTAATCTATAAATAAATACCTGTAAGTAGCACTTACTCTGAGGTGTGTGTGTTGCTGCATGCCTTCAATGCAATACTTTTTTCGCTCAGGCTCTGATCGCTGACCTGACTATTTTCCCACATACCAACTGTTAATACTGCATACAGCATACAGTACACCAACTGTCAAACCATTCCAGCTACAGCAAAACTGCTTACAGAAATGCTCTAACGTAAGATGTTTCAGATTGGATATCTAATGAAATAGGGGGCAAATCAACAAAAAAACAGTACAGTGATAGTTGATGTATTATAGATGAATTATAGTTTCCACTAATGGGCAATTTAAAAAAACACATTTTCCAGTGTACATATCCTTTAAGAATGACTGAAGGGGCCATCTATATTTAAAGGAGAACCAAACTACATTTTATAAAATCCTAATGTGAAAGCTTTTCTCCTCAGAACACCTATACATTGTAAGATTCTTGTCAAGTAAGTTTCATTTAGTGTGAGAAATAGATTCTATAACTAAGTAGGCTTCCATGTTGTTGTACATCTCATATCCCATGTAGTCTTCAAATAGCCTTGTGAGCATATGTACTTCTTGGCCATGCCCCCTGACTCTAGTATTTACTTTCAATACGCACTACATGAGTATTGTATATGCAAATGTTTCCACATCAATATGGAAGTCCTAAGACTTTTAAAGCTGCTTGTTACCCTGAAGTTTATTTACCAACCAGTGTAAATTGCATACAGCCTTTTCCTGGGGCAACACAAACTATTTAGTTGATGCTCCACTTCCTAATATGGAATCCTAACATTGGCTAGAGACTACTAATGGGCGTGACTTGCTGTAACAAGTTCCTGCATTAGCTTATAACTGGGCATGTAAAAGAACACTATGGTCAGTGACCACACTGTGCGATACTGGAATGCTGGGAGATAAAACACAAACCACATGTTTGAAAGATAAATTTCCCAGCACCAATATCAAAATGAAAGGTAAGACACAGATTACTACTATTATATCAAAGTGCTATGACTTGATTGATTCAGTATTAATCTGAGACTTGTTGTCCTTTAAAGGGTAACTGTGGTCTTGAATTCTTCCAAATTAGCAAGAATTATATAAAAAGCCTTCCATCATACCTTCAAAATAAAACCTAAATCACATCTCTAGATAAAATTTGTGAGAAGTTATTGCTGGAAAGGTTCAACAATATTACATCCTGCTTGAACACTCAATGTTTTCAGCCGTGTGACCAGCCTCTGCCTGCATTAATAGGCTACCCTTCTCAAGTGTCATTTTTCCCCCCCAGGTAATTCTTGATTTCCCCAGCATTAAGTCTTAACTGAGCATGCTTCTCCTCTGGGGCGGAGGGGTGGGGCAGAGGTCAGGTGATGTCCTCAACCTACTGGAAGCAGAATGTTTGAACATTCACCCCAATGTAATTTCTCACAGGCTCCAGCAAGATATGTGATTGTCAGCTCATTTTAAAGGAAATACTGCAGGCTTTCAGTCAACCCTAACTTGTTTTGAGACAACAGTTGCCCTTTAAGAACAAAACAAAACAAGTCCAATTGATCTAACTGAATACCACAGTTATACCAAAGTCATGATGAATGAGAACCTTCACAAACACATTTGTTTCACTGCCAGACTTTTGGCCTTACATAAGAATTAGAATTCTGTGTAAACTGTTTCATCAATACTAATGCTAGCAGAAATACTTTTTCCTCTCAAATAAAGAGGGTGCAGAAAATTAATAGTTTAGGCAAAATTGTTTGTGACTACCTGGCTGCTTAATGATTCTTTTTTTTTTTAATTCTTGCATAGATGTGTTTGCACTTGCTTTATCTATCAAAAATTTGTCAGCAGCCACTCGCAAAGCAAGGACAGCTTTATGGTGTGCTTTGCAGATGACTCTGCCCAGATTATCATGTACAAGTAGCATGGGAGATGTGGAAACCGTTGATTCAAAAACTACTATACCTCATGTAAAGTAACTGCAGCTCACAAAGCAGATGTTAAAACCTGGTGCGACTGGACTTTGTTCTTGCCTTCTGGCATTTTTATCAGTATTGGTGTTTTAAAATTACTTTTTAAAAACAAATATTTTGGTTTCCTAATGAAATATAGATCAGTAAAAAAGCCTTTCCCTGACAGCTGTTGGTTATTCATGATTAAAAAAATCTATTTAACAACAATTACCAAATGCAACTTAGATGACTTCCAGAGACTTTTTACAGAATTTTTTTATATTGTTTCTTTTTCTTGTAAATATTATCTTACAAAGATGTAAGAAAGGAGCAGATAACACCAGAAAGCCAAGTATCGGTTTAGTTTAGTTTAAAGGACATATCCACCCCCAAAATTAATGTTTCCTGTAAGTAAGCCCTCCCCTCATATCCAAATCCATAATCACACACACCTCAAATGTAGATTAAGAAAGTTATTAGCTGTAATGTTTTCAGCATCCTTCTCTTCCTCTTAATGCTTTATGGAGCTTTGCACAAGAGGAATCGTCAGATAGACGTTGCAGTAACAGCTATGATTGGCGGATCTACCCAAAAAGAGCAGTTAAGATATGCAGTAGCTGCTGCAAATACTGGAGCTAATTACTTTCTTAATATACCGTGTTAGGCTGTGTACACACCATGCAATTATTAGGCCTGATCGACTGATAGACAAATGAATCGGGTCTGCCGGAACGGTCGGTCGGGATGAAGGATCTCTATAATGTATACCCAGCTTTACAGAGTTACTTACAGAAAAAAAATATTTTGGGCATAGAAATGCCCTTTTAGGTGTAGAATAATTTTGCTCCAGTGAGCACTTTGATCCACAAATATTTCAACTTCAAAGAAGCTGTGGCACCTAATTTAATGTAATTTTAGTTATTTTTTTTTAATTTTGCGTGATGCTAATGAGGACCTTCAGTGGTTGTGGAATTAGACTCACTGTGTGCAAATTGGGAAAGCACCTGCTGCAGTCTAATGTTTGCGAACACCAATGAAAGAAAGTATTTATGGACTTAATATGAATTTTAAGTTGACATTTTTCCATATTAGTGATTTAAAATGGAAAAACCATTGATGTTGCCAAAATGCTTCTTAATAGTTAGAAAACTTTTTTTAGCAGTTTTAAAATAGTTGCTGTATCTAGAATTATTAGGAAAAACAAAAGCTATCATAGAAAATTGGAATATACAATTTTACAGTTGCATTTTCACTAATGAATATATCATTTAGGGATTCTGGGAGATTGTCTTTTCTTTTAAGACCAATATTTCTCTATTTAAGGTTATTTTGATTAGCTTCTTAAGTTATTCAATAGTCAGAATGTTAATATTTTACCTTCCGAACCTTGGTTTTAACTACAAAATGCAGCCTTAGGATCTGAATCAATTTTTCACTGTTAAATGCGTTAAATACATATTTTAAATACGTGTTTCTCCAAAATTTGGTATAGAATATTTAGGTTCTGTATTGTTGGGGTGATATAAACAAGAATTCGCATTTGATTTCATGCCATGTAACATGTAGAATAGGGTGTATTGTACTTCCTTAAGTTTACCTTGCATTGAAGCCTGTATTAAATTGACAAAAAGGCTACTGCAGTTAACATTGATGTCGTTTGCTCTGCTTTTCTGTTTTAAACTTTTGGCCACATTCAGTTTACCAGAATAATTGCAGATAATGTGCAGATAATTACTTGGTTATCTGCACACAGCCTTCATAATTTTGAGTTTAATTATCAATACATAATTCACACAAGCTGTGCCATAATAAATTACAAATGGCAAAGAAGAGTTGATTCACTGTTAGGCATGATTGTACATTCTGCCAAACATTTAATAAATGCTCAAATGTTCAAACAGGATTAATGTTGTATTTAAGATTATTCTCTTGTGTTCATTTCTTTCCTCTTTTCTTGTCATTCTATTCTGTGTATGAACAGTGCCCTGAAGGGGGCCTTATAAAAACAGAGGGGTGATTCTCTACACCAATGCTGTAAAATACAATTGTCCTAAAGAAGAAAATAAGTCATACATCTTGGGAAGCTACATGAGAACCAATTCATGTGTCCACAAAAACATGAAAAAAAATACATCCAAATCTTAATGGAAACTCACAAGTTTTCTGAGATGAAGTTAGGTGAACCATCTTCCAGAGACATTGTAAGGCTGGGTACACACAGGACCAGACTTTTTGTATCGACCAACCGTTTGCCTTTAGCAAGCGGTCGGCCACAGTGATTTTCCTACGTGTTTCCACTTAAGCGCCTCGTCTTCTGCGTGACTGGTATAAATAAAAAAAGCTTTTGCTAATCCAACAACACTCCAAACAGCCATTCTGGGTTAGGTGCTGGCATCATGGGTAGGGTAGAACGGTTGAATTTGATAAGACATATATTTTCATTTTTATAATGTATTGATAATCTGCTGGTACACAGTAACCAATCGTGCAGCCAAAACTGCATGGTCAAATATGATTTTGACCATGCAGTACTTCTTTCCACATTAATTGCAAATGCCAGGTATTCTCTTCATTTATTTTTTTCTTCTCTCTTGTTCTTAAATGTTAGCCACTAAATGAAATTTTTTTTTTAAATCAATTTGTGAAAGGGTATTTTTAGCAACAATATTTATTTTTCCCTTTGAGACTTTCCTGCTTCTCTTGGTCATAATTGCAATTGCAGTGCATTTAATTTCCAAGTGCAATACATTATTGGTGTAATTAACATACCTTATAAGTGTTTTAAAAAGTATCAGCCTGTTATTTACAGAAAAGACACCCTAGGTTTCTTCTACTCTGCACCTGTTTAAGGCAACTAAGTCTGCAATTCACATATTAACAGTGACATCTGTATATAAGAAAGCCTTACAGAAGCTACCATCCTTGTGCCTGTTTTCATGCCCTATAAGGGCACACTGGGGAATTTTGGTGCACAAGAATGTAGCATGAAGCAAAGAGCATACTCAAATTTAAGATGGGAGTCTAGATCATTTCTAGTGTTTAAATGCATGCAACGAAGTATGCTCCGAGACTGTCCTGGAAATGTTTGCAGTGGTGCTGGAGTTCCCCCTACTGGCAGAAAATGCAATACTCTGCACGTTAATTAAAGCTGGCTATACACACCAAACTTAACTTCCAATGTTGACATTGTGACAACTGACTGGCCTGATCATTTTCTAATTGATATTATGATTACAATTATAATTACGATAGCAAACATGATCCGGCCAGGAAACATGTCTGGTAAAAACAACTGTGCTTTTTTTTAATGTTTAAAAAAAGGTGGTATTTCTCAATTACAGGTGAACTAACAAAATACTATACTACATTCTCAAGGCTATGTATCAAAAGCCATTAATGGCTTTTCTGTCTTAAAGGGTTAGCACGACTTTAAGATGGAACTTGCGACAGTACTCAAAAAGACCAGTATGCCACTGCCACAAGTAATGCATGGAAGCGAATGTGTAACTTTTGCCTGACTTTTTTAATGCCAGCCAATAGCTATCATTACAGTTGGACAGGAGTTAGAGATTAGCAATGTGTCAACAGTTGGTACATCGCAATACAATGCACAGTATTGAGTAGCCTATGAGTAAGGACATGGAAGCGTCTGAAACGCATTAGGCCTGTGTCAGTGTGCCATGTCAAATAAAGATTGGCTTTTATCCATATACCGGAATGTGTTCGGAGATTCTTTCTATATAAGGAGCGGTGAGTCCTGACACAGGAGTTGCATACAATGCACAATACCAAACAATATCGGCTTCAAAATTCATAAAACAGCATGTTTATATTTATAGCTATTATGCTGTTAAAAAATGATCAGTTCCGTAATACCAGGACAGATTACCATGCTGTGCCACCAATATCTCAGTTTTTTAATAAGCATTGTGGCGATATCACTGGTCCAGCCAGGAGGGCTCTGCATATATATGATGTACCCATCTCTTTTCACATCCCAGGAAAAATCAAGATAAGACAAAGGTCCCCAAGCACCAGGCCATAGATCATTTGGTACCAGGCCACACATTATTTGTGCAATGTAGTATATTATGTATTATGTTGAATTTATTACAATGGCCGATAATGGTTCCAAAAAGGTTAAAGATCACAGAGATAGTAACTAAGTTAGTTGACCTAAAACAAGAATGGATTATGCAATGTCATTACACTCCGATATGTGGAAGAGGGTAAAGACAATTAATTTGAGTTCTGATTAGTATACCAATTTCTGAAATATATTTTGCAGTGTAGACAGTATACTAAGCATTATAGATGTTTGTCAACAGACAATTCCTGCTACACATTTACAAGTACAAGCATCCTAGCAGAGGTTTAGAATGTATGAATATACACATGGGTATGCTGGGCAGTGTTTATTTGAGACACCAGTATACATTTATATAGATATATTTGCATTCTGAGCTGATGGGAGTTGGACAGTAACCAAACAAGACACAGTTGTACGTTAAGCCATCTGAAGCCATACAGCCCAAGGGTTAGGGCTTTCAGGCACTTCTGGCAACATTGTTCAAAGCAGTAAAATATTGTGCTTTATCCTGAGCTAATCCAATGCCCCCCTCATGGTAAGTCAGTTCTTTTAGATGCCAAATTTAATCTTGATCTAGTACACTCCAAGTTCCATTAGTGAAAGGTTATAGAAATGAACATCCTGTCATTTTTGACTATTCTTCAAAAAGTTAGGGGCAGCAAACCAGCTCTGATATACCTCCACCAATGATTATATAGCAGGTTAATGTCTAAAACTGCCTTCCACTCTGGTAATCTGCCCATGCATGCCAAAGTCAGTGTTTCAACAAATTTATCGTTTGCGTTCCCCTTTTTGTGTTCGTTTCTTCTCTTTGTCTTTGCGCTCCTGCTTGGTCTGTTTTTGATGATCTTTTTGCTGCTTGTCCTGGTCTTTCTTCTTCTGAGATGCCTCCTTCATAGCATCGCGTTCCAGCTTTCGAGCATTTACTACATCCTCAACATTGGTATTTTTAAATAACGCTGGGTACCAGTTAAAGGGTAAAAAAACAAAATTTCTAGAAAAACAGGAACATGACAAGAACCTGCTATGGCAAGGAGCAGGAGAAAGGTTGATATGAGGAGTAGCAAAGGAAACAACAGACAGAAACAAAGGGTAGGAAATTTTTGTGGTGTGCAAAGGAGGGGGTCAAACAGCATGGGAAATCCAGAGTGAATATAAAAATCTAAACGCGTTTTGAGACCATGACTTTAGCTACTCTCCCAAAACAAGATTTGTGCTTTATCTGCACTGTGTTCACATAAATATACAAATGGAAATAAATGTGCATTGTATTTTGCTATATATTTGCACATGCACAGGTTTGCCATGTTTTTGTGCTCACATTCATGCACAGCTTACAGCATTCAATCTCACATTGACCAGAAAGTCGATGATGGATAGCCAGGATAACACTTACACGATAGCATTTCCTTTGAGACTGAATTAAATTCACGCATAATAAGGACAAATAAATGGGGGCCTTAATCAATGCTATGGTACATGCAGAGATGTAGAAGTGGCAGCTTTAGGACCGTTAGAACCTGAAATGGCAGCTCACTAATGTCAACAGCAGGGAATAGCAAAGGGTATGAAATCAACTGATTTTTCAAAATGGGAGAGAATATGTAGAATAACTAAGTATGCGTTACATAAACTAACAATTTAACAAATATTGATCATTTCCACTGAACTGTCCCTTTAATCCGAAGTTAATCCCACAACACAACAGTGAGTTTGCTGTTTTGCCTTTAGTTCTACTCTGTTTAGAATTTGTTGATGGACCTAAATATCTGGCTTCAAGCAGTTTTACACAGTTGTGGGCGCACAAACCACACCAACCCCAAACCCTGCCTTCTTTTCTGGCTCAGTTAGGCCCAGATAGATCTATGCCTTATTTGCCATTTCATAGCAGCATTTTTCTTAAAATAGGAATAGAAAGAAAATGGATTTTCCATATTGCCACTTGATATCTTCTACCTGGGCTCCAGCATAACACGCAGTAGATCTTGTATCTTGTAATAACACATGGGAACAGACCAGTGCACCATCGTATAACTAGCACATATACAGTAAATTCTCAGAATATTCGGAAACCCCCAATTGTGCAAAACTTTGAAATTCAGAGAATCTTTGAAAATTTTAAAATCCTCGAAATTCCGAGACTGTGCGAAAACATGACAACCCTCAAATCCATTAAAATCTTCGATAACCTGCGAAGTTCCGGAAATCTCCAAAATGTTTTTCATTTTCGTATTTCCGGAAATTCTCGAATTTCTGGGAATCTCCCAAAAACCAAATGATTTTAGAATTTCCGTGACCTTATAAATCCTGTAATTTGCGAATTCCAGAAATCTGAAAAAGGAAAGTGTTGCTGTGAAATGAATTACGTGTTCTCTTTAAAAAGGACAACTACACAGCAAAAATGAACTTTTCAAAAATTAAAAGTACCTGGTGCAGGGAGTTAGGCATAAGTACCAGGGGAGCAGGGCCAGCAACTCATGGGGGGGCGGTGAGACATAAGGGGGGGCCTGTTTCTTACATTTACTATGTTAGATATAGCCTCCTCCCAGAAAACCATGTAGATTAAAGCAAAGAAAGAGGCCTCATCATAGTTTTGCAGGCAAGGGAGCCCCAGTGACTCCTAGTTAAGCCATTGCTCCCAATATTGATTCATTTAGGGGTACCAGCATGTCCATTTCATCTGCCAGGTTAGTGTCTTGGACTTGCTCGTAAACCTGTGGTCAAACAGACACAGGTACACACGTCAACTGATATGCCCCATCCTTTTGTTTCACATGGCATCCATAAATAAATAATCAAAATGTCATTTTATGATCTTAAATGCAAATCATACCCTTAACCCCAAACAGAGACTGGGACACACACACATGCAGGGGCGTACCTGAAGGGACCTGACCCCCCCCCCCCTTGACTCCCACCTCCCTCCGCAAGACTTGAATGCAACACAAGCCTGTTTTAAACATGTGATCACGGTCTGCTGTTTAAAATTGGACCTGAACTTCCGGAACTGACCTGGAAGTTCGGGTCCGGTCTTTTAAAAAGCTGATACGCGCATATGTTTCATTCATTTCACACGCGCGATCACCTGTTTAAAACGGGCTTATCCTGCACAAATTAGGGGCTTGTGGCAGGCCCTACTACCGTCCGGGCCCCCCACGGTCGCAAGGGTGGTGGGGTCGGTAGTTACGCCACTGCACCCCACACCTGCATCCATCCTTCTGTTTCCATTACAACCATAATAAATAATCATAATCCTATGATTAAGGACCATATGGCCTGAAACACGTAAGGCAAGTTGGAATAAAGCATCTGGAATTTACAGCTTACAGCCTGGTTCTCCTTCCTTGTGATTCCGGTTGGTGCGGGCTTCTATATTTGATATTTATTGTGGATTTACTGGCATTTGATTAACTGCCTCTTGACTGCGTTCAGCTGTGGGCAGACCTAATCAGCACTGATTAACTGCCTCTTTACTGCATTCAGCTGTGAGCAGACCTAATCAGCACTGATTACCTGCCTCTTGACTGCATTCAGCTGTGAGCAGACCTAATCAGCACTGATTACCTGCCTCTTGACTGCATTCAGCTGTGAGCAGACCTAATCAGCACTGATTACCTGCCTCTTGACTGCATTCAGCTGTGAGCAGACCTAATCAGCACTGATTACCTGCCTCTTGACTGCATTCAGCTGTGAGCAGACCTAATCAGTTAGTCCATCTCTATAGTCTTATCTCTTGTGTTTTCTTAAAATTCTTCCATATGAACTGTCTTAGTTCAAAACTGGCTACTGTTAGTTGCATTTATGCAAAATGTTTTCGGTGTTAACTTGTTTCCCTTTAATTGTGATAATCGCTATTGATCTGCTCTTAGAGGTTTCTCTACTTCGCGTGTCATGAGTGGTAATTCTGTGACTTTTACCTTTTTTTGATTTGACCACTCAGAATCGATGTTTTGATAGGAGATAATTTTGGAGTAGAGATTGTTACTTCCTTGGAGGGTTCACGGTATCAAAAGATTCTCTATGTTTGGCTATAACTTTGAACTCGTAAATCCCCATCTGTACAGCGAGGTACACACCTGCCAATTTTTCCTCCTGCCTACCGTTCTACACTTTCGACCGTTCGGCCAGAGGAAGGACTATCGGTCGCGGAAAAAAGCATCCGCGTCCATGTTACCGGAGCGCCGATCGTCGGCTGCGTCCATATAGAGACCGCAACAATCGACGAGGTTTTCCACCCTGTCCGTTCGTCCTTTCGTCCGATTCGGACGAACTGTCCGATGGACATGGGCACATTTGGATGCGATAATTTCGTTCGATCACCGGACACTGAACTAACGGTCCGATCGGACCGAATTCTCATCTTGTGTACCCAGCTTAAGTAATCCTTTTGCTCTCAGACCACAAGTACCCCTGAAAATTGTTCTCTTTTTGAATATATAGGGAAATATTCCAATGTTTTGAAACCAAAAGGGTAACGGTGTCTTTTGATAGTGCATTTTGGTGCCGTGATTGTGGACTTTGTCCAAAAGAGGCGGCAAGCCTTTATGTTTTGTGGATTTTTTGCTTTCCTTGGCCATCCTTGATCTGGGTAACACCGTTTATATTTGGTTCACGGCTGAGACATATTCTATTTTAAACTTTTTAAGCCTGCTTTAGCAAGATCTCCATCAAGCTTGCTTTTAGCGCTTGGCCCGCCCATTCAATCATTTATGGTAGCCAATAAAGGTATTATTTTATATCCAAGTCTTCACTTTCATCAATTGCTAACAAGGGGGTGGGGTAGTATTTTTACAGATGTCCTTTGAGCTTAATTATAACTTAATTTCATCAGTAATATTTTTAGTATGATTGGCAAATACATGTTTCTCTTTTAGGCATTCCAAATGCCTTTGCTACATAAGTACGTTTTTTTTTAAAATTGATTTCCCTTTCATGCTGCATAATAGAGCCTTAAGTGCATGAAAAGTAGAATGAAAAATAAACAGCCGAATAAGTAACGGGTGCAGTCTGAGTTAATGGGCCTTTTAAACCTGTGAACACCTCTGAATATTTTCATTTGTTCACACTCCACAATTTCCTCAAGCGAAACAAACATTACATAAAAATTATAACTTTTATTCATAAAGTCAATTTGCCAAGCAAACCCTCTGTGTTTCTGACTAATGCAAATTTAAAACAGTCTCTCTCACGCAGCATTACAGACTGGTTACCACCCAAATAGTGGGTAGAGAATGTGCAGAAGGGGCATTGGTACCCTAAGTTGTGGAATGGAGTGTGCAACTAAACTATACCCCAGCAATTCAGGTGCAACATTGGTCCAGAGACTAAGGGGGGTGTACTAAATGCTGCTAATGGCCAAAAAAAAATTTAAAGGGGAAACTGTGTCTCACAAAGTTTATTTAAATGTAAGGTGGATTTCCTGCCTTTAAAATGAGCCTTAGCCACCTCTCTATGTGCAGCACTTCCTACTATATGAAGACATTGCCAATCAGAAAGTTAGGAGGGGGTGGGAGGTTCTGATTCTCTGGTCAATCTAGTTCCTCCTATCATCTGCATTTGGCACATTCTCAGTGCTGGAAAGCAATGAACCAGAATAATTGGCTATAATCAGGTGGCCATCATTGTTGGAAATAATTTCAATACTTTTTCGGAACGTTCAAGGCTATTTTAGAAATTATCGAAATAGCCCCGTACATGTGAAAAATATCGAAAAATCCTTTGGGATTTTCCGAGATCCGGGGAATCCGAGAACGGAACAAACTAGTGAGTTTCGGCCATCTCTCTAGAAAAAAAATTAGCATAACATTTAAATTGAATTTGAAAACTTTGAGGTTAACTGTACGCTAGTAAGGATCCCTGTTGAGTTACGTTCTCCTACCTGATATTGGTTGATTTGGTGTCCGACAAAATCAACTGGTATCATTTGCATGGCCAACATTAGATTCCTTCGGTAATTCAACCCTCCCTATTTAATGATTCATTCTACTGTGTGTAGCTAGGCCCGACCTTTTCATTGTTCACAATAGGTATCGAGGCCAGATGTATGATAACGGTAAATGGCTTAGGCTTTAGGTCCATATCTTTAAATATTGTTGGGATGGCGAAATAATTGAGGTTTTCTATAATTGTGATTTATCAATTGGGAAGTAATTGAGTCCCAATGAAACTGAATGTTATTTTTAACACAGGGTGGTTTCTAAACAGGATGGGGCAGAGCCTACTGATGACGGGCACATCCACTCCCTCCACTGCATGCATGGATTATATTCACCAATGGAATGACACTCTTCTGGTAGATTTGACCATCCTCCCTGCCCTACTTCACAAAGCTGGGGCTTTGAAAAAATAAATTAAGCTGATTTTGGGATTCGGTAGAACTACTGACTAGAGATGTCCGAACTTCGCAAACTCCTGTCCTCTTAGGATCAGCGAATTTTCGGAAAAATTTCGAAAATTCGAACACCGCGAACGACCATTAAAACTATTAAAATGACATTTTGTCAAAATCCGTTCTTCGAAAATATGAGGATTCTTCGCAATACGGACCCGAAAATGATGGTTGCTCCATCCAAAATGTGACAATTCCACGAATTTTTGAATTTACGAGGATTTCCTCGTATTTTCCCGTATTTTTAAAAAATACTAGAATCCCCTCGTATTTCGAAAATTTTCAAAATTGCGGTTCGGAAAGTTCGGAAGGCGAAAACTGGAAAATCACGATATCTCCGTTCACCGAACGCGTTAATCCGCCGCTGATCCCGGGTTCGGATCTGCAACTGGGCCCATCACTTAATACGGCCAGTTTCATTCATCTTAGTCAGAAAGCAGAGATTTCTGTGATAATAGTTAGATATTTCAACGGCTGTGACTATTTTCCATGCTCACCACATACTAATGTTTGGGGTATGTACTTTTTTATGCATTGTGCTGCGATATTTTAAGTCTAGTGTATGAATTTGTGAATAGTGAGATATTCTCTATGTATTTAGCATACTAAGGCACTTTTGATTTTGGTGGCTTTAAGAACAGTAATTTTTCTTCTATATGATTGGGCTGACTTTTCACTTCACATACTAAATGATTGGGTTGCCCAGCAGGACATCACTCAGAATTTCTTTACAACCATTATCTTGTTGACTCTACTTCTTGGATTCGGTCACCAGGGGAGAAGAAATAGAACAATCTGAGCTGGCCTCTTTAATGGCATTCCTAAATGCACCAACCGTTTAAAAGCTTTATGTAATTTTTCAAACCCTTCGTTTCACCTTTACTCCTGATTGATAACAAAGCTGGAAATGCTTTCATGTATTCCTATTGTAGTAATTTTACATACAAACCCCATCTTTCCTCAGATCTGTCCAGTACAAAATTATTTTCTGACTGAGTCGTTTCATTTTCCTTTGGTTGAGTTTCTTCCTTCCACTGACTTTATTTGGGCTCTCTTTGTCCCTAATAGTTTAAAAAACAAACAATAAGACAGTCTAGTAGTGATAGATCTCCAACACCGCCACATACTAATGTTGGCCATACACTACAAACCTTCTGACTTTTCCCAGGATTTTTGTGTAATTAACGGCCAGAATGGGTAACGTTGTGGAAGACCAGGATTAAATAGATTGTCGTCAAATCTGTCCAAATATCTTATTACGTATGGCAAGCATAGCCCTATGTGGAATGTGAGTTTAATTGTGCACTAAAGTGTTACACCTCTTAAGAACACTATCAGTGCCTTTTAACATTTTGATAGACATACTAAGGTCCCAATGCTCGCCTCTAAGCTGTGCGCACGACACACAACTCTGGTCTATAATGCACACAATTTTACAGTGGTCTGCACCGCAAAAATCTGCTGGGAATATAGTTCTGCATTGTGAAGAGACCCAAATTTAATTTTGTAGCGCCAGCAATACGCCAGAGACTAGTTTTAGTTAGAGGGGGGACTTTGATTCGGTCCGGATTAAAATTACCAGAAATAACATAGCTAGCTTTTAGCATTTAGCCTTGAAGAAAAGCAGGAACCAGGAGGTTTCCAGTAAGTAAATAGAAACTCACTCCATATTTTTGTCGGGCGTAAAGGGCCAATGTGCACCCTCCAAACACTTTTTTTATAATGTTGTAGGTGGCCCCTATCCTCCAGCCCCTATCGCTGTTAAAAAAAGGTACTAACATTCTTACTTTTCCTTCCTTCATTTGTTTCCCTGGTGCTGGTACAAATGGAACTGCAAGCAGGGGCCGGACTGCACCCACGTCAGTGATTTGGCTGAGAGGCAGCAAATCATGAACGCAGCAATCATGGCATTTACAGACCCGGGGGAATGAAGGAAAGTAATTAATGTTCGGATTGTTTATTTTTATAAAAAAAATTTTTTCACTTTTTTGGACTTTTGCATAGTATGCAATGCGCCATTTGGCGCAGGGGATGTAAGGTAAGGATGTTTCAATACTGGTCCAGTGGGGGCCAGTAGTGGTTTAAGACGTTCAACATTCTGAGCACTGACAATACCCTTGATTGAAATGGATCGATGTGCATTGCCCAGACTTTTCTGTATGGATAAATGTGGCTTTGGAAAATCGAAACTGTATACGAGTTCCTTGTTATCTAAAGGAGAAAAAAGGGTTTGGTGATCCAAAAAACATTCAAATACCAAGCTTTATTCCTCCCCGCAGAAATGTTATTTTAGAAAGAAAATATACTTTTTAAAGACAACTGCAAACAAAAACATTTGATTGCAGCTGGCAGGTACATACAGCATAAAATGCATGTATTGTTTTGAATCTGAACTGTTGTGAAGGTTCTTCTTCATCCAGGTCATGGTTACAGTCATATCTGTGTCATTCAGTTTAAATCAATAGGACCTAGGAATTAAATCTATTAGGAACAGGAATTGTGCACCATTTAGAGTCCCCATGGACAGGTAGCTTCAATCTAACATTTCTATAATTACAGTCCTACGGGGTTTTTTTGGAATCTGTGCTGCACCACATTGAGTCCGTATTATAGTCATACACTAAGATTTCCAAAATACATCCATATTTAATTTATAATAAATATATTTAATAATGCACAAAATTCCAATAAAATTTTGATTTCATCGGTTTAATAATATAATAAAAAAATTAAAATGAGGTAGCCATGTCAAGATTCAATTGGTGGCCCCATTAGTCCAGATTTAGAATCCTCCATGAACGCTATTGACATTTTCTTTAACATAATTGTAATTAAGATCATACAGTGGAATATTAAAGGGGCCGTCTGATTTGGTACGTGACTAATTGAACCTTCTACGGAGAAGCATATTAAAGACAGTTATCCTATCTATCAGTGAGAAATATGGCAGTCACTGTCACAAAAGCACTGTTTCAAGATCAGTGCCCATGCAGATCTACATCCACTACGAAACAAAGCCGTGAGAGCCATGTCCTATGTCCAGTAACGTAGGACCCTGGTTTCTCCTGGGAAGCAATTTGCATGTTTATGGCCAAATCTCCTCTTCCTTCGCTCCAGTACGTTGTCTATTCACTGGGCGCTTGTTACCTGCTCCCTGTTTTAATTTAACGGGGACGCTCGGAGTTATGCCTGTCCATTATTTATGGTTTACTGTGTTACTGTGTTTTTATTGTAATTTGTGTTGTATGTTATTGGCCACTATTGCACTTGTATTCTTCTGGTTTGGGTGTTTGTATGGTAGCCTGAATTTATCACTATTCGCTCACTCCAATAGCTTGGGTGGAGGCTTTTTTTACCTTCACTGAGTCAGCCTGACTTTAGCATTCCATGTGGTTTAATTTGAGTGTGCACCTGTCAGCCGCATGATATTATATATGAGGTATGGGACCATGAGGTTATAATACAGGAACAGCTAACTTTAGGTGAGCTCAATCAGAGCTCATTTTTTATGTCTACTGTTGTTATACTAACTACAATTTGAGATGCCACAGTACTAAAAGGATATAGTGTGTGTTTTTAAGTTTCCTAAAAAACTGGTTTAAACTAAATATGAATTGGGCAGGCACAAGGTCTGGTAATTCCTAACCATCCCAATATTGTTTCTTGTGAGGAGCACCCAGCCCAAAGAAAAAACTGATTCTACCGCTTCCTCCTGGCTTCAGGCACTATCTTTGATACTAGGGTTAGTCCATGACTAACTTCGCCAAAATGAAAACTGTACGTGCATCTACTCCTGAACGAAAAACAATATGTAAAGTAGAAATAACCAATCCTCCTACCCCAGGTACTTTCATATTAAAAAGTTATAATTTTTACAGTATGTACCCCTCCTTTAACACGTGTACTGTTGTCTGGATATTACTAATCACAATAATATTCATGTGCTTTTGATTGAACCTGTATCCAATTCTTACACGCCACCCTTGTAATCTGCCGAAAACCTTCGCCCTATTTAATTGTTTAACAATTAGCCCAATTATCTTTCAAAAGCCACAACTTTCCCAGTAGCACAAATTATCAGTTTTAGATGAACTTGACAGAAGTAATTTATACAGATCTTTTTTCCACCGATTACCAAACCTTTTCTTATGCGTATTTTCATATTCTGGATATAATTACAATTAAACCCTGGTAACATCCACACTTTGGACATAATTACCTGAGAAACCAGAATGACCCGGAATGTAAATATGATTTTTAAAATCTATACATGGGGCCATCCTTGGGAAAATTTTTAGATTTGGGGACAACATGCCCTTATAATAGACAATTATACTTCCCAGATTATTCCAGTTTCTTGCTATGTGAAGTACAACATGCGTGAGGACCCAAACTGCTAAGTCCTCGCCCCTGCGGATGCTTTCTATCTCCAGTAGTGGTTAGGCCCACCCTTTTCAGATATTGAAAACATGGCACCGCAACCGATTAATGAGCGTTTTTCGGGTGCATTGGCAAATGTGATTGCGTACGCATTTTTAAAATCGCACATCCACATGTGTTTTCTCACTATTATGAAATAAAAAAACAACATACGCAAACGCACCGAACTCGCACAATGAAATGCAAATTGCGATTGCGATGCGTTCTCAGTGTCGGCCTGTCCCTAAATGTCTGCATTTGCGGTTGTCCAACGATCAGATCAAGGTAGATGTTAATATAATATCAGGGGGTGCACTTCAATAGGATATCATTTGTTGTATATGACAAAGCAGTGCACAACGTTATCGGGGAGGTTCCCTTCCTCTCAGATGGCACCACAAATGTCTCCTATTTGAGTGCGCCTCCCCTGATAGCTTCTATTGGTGTCTACGGTTTGTAACTGTGAGTGGGTGCATGGGGGTGAGTCAGCACCTCTGTGGATCAGCAAGATGCAGGTGTGGAGGACCTGTATATATACAGTGGGTAGATTGTGCTTATGCATAGCACGCCTTCCCATTGGTTGTGTCATTGACAGTTGAAAGGTGGGTTAATTAGACTAGAGCGCCAAACACTTTTTGTTAAGTAATGACTGTTACGGAGATAGTTTAGAAATGCCCCCAGGGGCAGAGACTTAGTGGGTTCAGGTCCACCCGGGATACTTGTAAGGGGGATGAGAGTTGAGCTTGAAATTTAACAGTAATAATTGTACTTTATGGTGGGACTATTCCTAAAAAGTGTTCTTACCATAAGGAGATGAATAGCAACACTCCCCTTGGAGTAGGACCTTTATGGTTTTGGTAGCATAGTTGCCCTTTAAATTGTATATTAGTTACAGGATCGTCTTCTAAGTCAATGACTTTTCCACGGTGTTAATGGCTGTCCTGATATGGCAATTGAAAGATGTGAATTAGGAGGCTGATATCAAAGAAAAGAAATGCCAAATACCAGGTAGGAGCTGCCGGATTCGGCTAAAGTCACGCTTAACCGATCTAGTCAGGTCCAACTGGGACAATAAGAAATGCATCACAACTAACCACAATAGGAGTCCAGTAGCTGGACATTGAGTGATAATGAGTACTAAATAGAGATATGAAATGTATGTGGGCCCCTGATCTCAATTTCCTGGGGCTCCATAGTCCAGTCGGACACTTGACTACAGGGAAGGAAATGTAGAGAGCAGAAAAATAAAATGAGAAAATGAAAACAGGTAAATATAATGTGGGTTCAGAAAACAAATATAATAAAACGTAGTAAAAGGAATGGAATAACTAAACTGACTTCAATAGGAACGTACATGTTAACAAAAAAATTCTTATAAAATAAGCTGTAGAAAAAATAGCCTTTGGACACAAGATAGTCTAATATTAAGATTTTATATCTGCACTCAGGAACTGAACTGAGGTCACAGAAATTCAGGCTTTAGAGAATAGAATAAAGAACAGAAATGAGCCTTCAAACAAGAAAAAAACCTTTTTCAAGAGAAAATAAGACTTGTGCCTGGTTGCTTTTATTTATGAACCTTAAAAAAAATGAAAACATGTGTTTAAACAACTGATTACACCTAAAAAGTGTATATCCGAACCTATATAACTTCAAAAATTACAATAGAGACTTTCTTCAAAGCAAGAAAGTACCACACACCATAGGGACATGTCTACAGTCCATTCCATTCTTAGCTATAAACATTCAGGATTTATGCTTTTATGTTTTAACCTTTGCTAAGTTATTTGAAGAAGTAAAGGCTTTGACAGCCATATCACTTGTTGGATCTGACAAATAGCATTTTATTTTTAATAGTATAGCATCTGGGAAAACAATTTTGTATTAGGAGCATGCAAATGTTAACATGAAGTGTACTTAAGAGTGCCGGAAAGTAAAGGATTTGCACTGTCACAGCTTAATTTATACTAATATAGGATCCATTTTTTTAGCCTCAAGCTATAACCTGGTTTCTGCAGCCCATTGTCACTTCTAAAGCTTATTAACAATGACCAATGACTGGGTATCTCTTATGACATTCCACCAGTCCCAATAGAGATGTAATGTGGTTCGAATAGAATCCGTTTGAATCGAATCTGAGGGTTTCGAAGTCGACAAACTTTCGAACTCCGATTTCACGGAACCCTGATTTTCCGAATATTAGAACGGGATGAATGAACGTGAATCTAGAAGTCCTGGTTTTGTAACTTTTCGGATATGCTGAAAAGTTAAAGGTTTACAAAAACTTTACAAATGGTTTCACTAAGCTTCCTTTATGAATAAGATTAACTACATATGCTGGCTGTCTTTTGGTGAAAATTAAGGCCCACACTTTTGTCCCCCCTACCCCTATGGCTGGGAAAGGCCTGTTCTCCCATTGGTGGTATGAAATGCATCTGATCGGGCACTGGAGAAAACTGGAAACAAGGCATCTGGAAACTAGCAGCATTTGTAAACAGGCACTTTCCAAAGGTGAGGACCTAGTGTTTAGGTACTGCCCTGGGTATATTTAAGTGAATTGTGAGTAACATAAGGGAGGAGGATAGAGAAAGGTCAGAAAAACTAACATCAGCTTGTAATGAATCATGTTGGATGAATTGTGATATGCACCTTACCTCCATTCTTCAACCAATTGAGCAGGAGCCAGGGACGAAGTACGTATATTTACCTTTTGTGGCATCCACCGCTGCAGAGATCATAAGTCTCCAACCGCTTCCTGGTTCTGATCCTGTATAGCGCGCATTATCGCGCATGTGCACTATAGAGGATTAGAACCAGGAAGCAGATCAGGCAAAAAGTCAGCTTCGGATAGTTCCTTAACACTCCAGTCTTAACCAATACATAAAGGAATTGTTCATTTTTTGAGTGGATCTATTCCTTTAATATCTTAATAGCAACAAAACACACATTGTTAGTCCACAACAAATCCAACAATGTTCAATGAATTAGAAATGCTACAGCAAATCTGGTCGTTTTCCAATACTCTCCAGTTTGTTGAGTATTCATTTTATATAGTATGAAAACGATTGAATATATGGTTACAGTTATCTTCAAAGCTGTTTCTGTAATTAGAAATGCGCTGCAGTGTATACAGATGGGAGAGAAGAAACAGCACTCTGGTCAGCTCCCGGGAAGAAACTTAGGAGCATCTTTGCTGCTGCTAAGCGTTGGTATACATTACAGGTGATGTTCTTGAGTTGGTATGTGTATTAAGTTAAATCAGTCCTGTGTTTCTTTCTATAGATCTGTTAGAAGGTGAGGTTAATACCATTGTTGCTTCATAATATTAGAAAATGCACCTTGAAATATAAGAGCGCACATTACTGCTATATTAATAATTATAAATTTAAGATGTGATGTATCGAATCAAGGTCTTTTTAAGTGTAATGGTTTGCCCATGTAAAGCTGTAATTATTAAAAAGATTAAAAAGTCTTTGTATTCCATATACACAATAAACATCTGGTTTTGCTTTCCCTAGAACGCCTTGTCTGATCTAAATATAGGGGAAGCTTTGAGTTCAGCAGCACAGTAGACTAGTGTAAGTCAATTTGCAGATGTTGAAGGCAAGGCAGTCAATCTGGTTGACTTTTCGCATGAAACTCTTAGGGGCTAGGACATTTGCTAAGCTGGTAATTTATAGAATACTTTTTAAGTTGTCTTCAAAACAAAAAAAAGTAGAGTATCTGATCTCACTAGGGACTATCCTGCTATTCAATGCGCTTGAATGCAGATAGCAGAAGATCGCAGAAAGATCATTACAGAGCGGAGGTTCGCCTTGGGTTTATCTGTTTAACAGTATCGAGATGTATGGGGGCTGTATTGGAGAGAGCCTTGTGTGATAAGGTTAGCACGCTTAAATTGGATCCTTTGGGTAAATGGGAAGCCAGTTGGAGAGATTGACAGAGGGCAGCGTGTAAGAAGCAGAAATAGAGGTGAATGAGCCTGTGACAGCAAAGTTAAGGATTGATTGAAGGGGTGCCAGTCGTTGCTGGAAACCACAATAGGAGGGTGTTACAGTAGTCCAGTTCCGAGTGGATGATAAGGGCCGTGAACACAATTGATGTAGAGTTCTGTGAAAAGGAAGAAGCTCTAACCAACAGGAGTTGGACAGGGTATTAATGTGGTGTTTAAAGGAAAGTTCTGAGCAAAGGTTACTCCAGGCATCGCAAGTGGTGTGTCATTGATGTGGATAGTAATGTTAATCATTGATTAGCCCAGGAGCTCCTGGCTTTGAGGTTGATGGTCAAAAAGCACCTGTTAGCACTGTAAAATGTTTTGCTGTACATTCCTGGCTTGTACATTCCATTTTGCTGTTTTGGGCAGTCCTGTTGGATAGATGCTTTCATGCTATTTAATTTTTAGTCCAAAGTTGGCTAGGTAAAGGTGTACAAACTTAAATGTACAGATTATACCCTAAACACATACTGTCAGATATTGTTTTCTGTGGAAAAGTACCGTAATATTAGGATAGCCTTAAACAGTCTTTGAAAGCGCATCAATACCGTTGCCTATTTTTTTCCCCTATGCCCCTCGAGAGCCTAGCTTTGTGCCTTGAAGTTGCTGACATCTTGTTACTGTTTGCTGAATGTTAAGCTCCACCCCTCTGAGATTTCTCTTGCTTTCTCCCTGCTTGAGCCTCAACATTAATGCCTGTGAGTTCCGTGCACTCTCCTCTTGAGCTCAAACAGTAATGCGCTGTGAGTTCCGTGCACTCTCCGTCTCTGGAGCCTCAAACATTATGCTGTGAGTTTCCATCACTCTACGCTTGAACCTCAAACAGTAATGCCTGTGAGTTCCAGTGCACTCTCCGGCTTGAGCCTCAAACAGTAATGCATGTGTTCTGTGCACTCTCCGCTTGAGCCTCAAACAGAAATGCCTGTGAGTTACATGCCACGCACTTGCAGGAACTCACAGGCATTACTGTTTGAGGCTCAAGCAGGGAAAGCAGAGGAAATCTCAGAGGGGCGGAGCTTAACATTCAGCAAACCAGTAACAAGATGTCAGCAACTTCCAAGGCACAAAGCAGGCTCTGGGGGGCATAGGTAAAAAAAAATATATGGCAACGGTTTTTTAAAGCTGCAGCTTCCAAATGAACATAACATGATTTTACAGTGCACTTATCCTTTAAACAAACATTATTTATAATACATAATACCCATAACCTTTTTTAAAATATGATACAATACATTTTATATCATTGGATATAATGCACCGACGGAGACTAAGCATGTAGGTGTAAATAAATAAATGTTAATTATCTTAAATGTAGTTTGCAAATGAAAGAAGCCAAGTGGAAAAATGGAAAATTAGAACCAATTGCTTTAAAAGAAAAAGTATGATGTCATTGGTAATACCCAATGTGGCTAAATGTTTCACAGTACTGGCCAGAACATTTAAAGGTTACTCCTTGTTTAGACATTATAAAGCAAATAAGAAAGGTGTTAAACAGAGTTGCAGCCAACATATTAAAAATAGTCTGGGGTATAAACGATAAGGCTGAAGCAATATAAGAGGAAATTTGCTTGAAGAAAGAAGGCGGTTAAGTACTGTCTGTTACACCACCAAATACTAGTGAAGAGGAGAAATGTTTCCTCCATATGGCAGTTGGCAAGGCCACGTTATGGAGCACATTCTAGTCATGGAAGGTTTCAATTACCGTGACTAGATTGGAGATGGGGAACTGCCACACTTTACTGCCATAACTTACTGCATCAAGTATCAAGTTCTTAAATTTTCATATACCATTTTCTGGTCACGATTGTACAATTAGTTTGTCAGTTCCCATACTAGACAAACAGTTTTGTTGGATCATGTAATATCTAATAACCCTAGGCTTCTATAAAGAGAAAATAATGGGAGGGCAGCTAGGAAAGAGTGATCACGATATTAACATTTAATGACAGATAATTTTTCTTGCTTTAAAAGAATCTCTTCAGCCCTAGACTGGACTTGGTAAAGATACTGAACAAAAGTGGACTACTTTTAAAGAGGTATCTATCTATCAGACAGTTCTTACTTTATGATCGGGCAGTTGTCGGTTTTGCGCAAGCTACATTTGAGGTGTTACGGAAATTTGGGCTACCGAACAATACTTTTGAGGGGTTACCTTTAAATAGACCATAAATTCAAGGGTTTAAAACTAAGTATAAATTTGAGGGTTGTTGAAGTCAAGGTTACATTCAAGGGTTAGCGAACAATACATTCTAGGGTTAGCGAAAACGAACGATACAATGAGGGTTACCGAAAACGACCGATACTCTTGAGAGTTACAAAAATCGAAGGCTACATTCGATGGTTAGCAAAATGATCCATACATTCAAGGGTTACTGAAACGAACGATTCTTTTGAGGGTTACTGAACATACATTCTAGGGTTATAGCAAATGGCTTGTGAATTTTTGATAATTATCGATTTTTTTTAGATAATTATTGAAAAAAAACCGCAAGTACTGAAAAAACAAACTGGTTCCAAATAGTTCGAGTCGTCCAAACTCATAAAGTTAGGCCTGAACGCGGTTCGGTTGTGTTTTTGTCCATCTCTACCGGTAAATATAGACCTGTTACTAGTGGTTGGGTACTGAGAACTTTGTAATGGGGGTCCATTCTGGACTTTGTCTCAAGAATTGATTTATATAGTAATCATCAGCAGGATTACATGAGAATAGACCTTGTTAAACTAACTTGTTTGTTTTTTCTAAGATGAGTAGAATTTAGATTCTGGCATAGCAGTGGATGTTGTATACTTAGATTTTGCTAAAGCTTTTAATATACTGTGCCATTGGTCTGTTGGCCAAATTAATCAAAATAGCTTCGACCGGTTCGTTTTTCGGTAAATACGTTCAGAAAGTCGATAATAGTCTGCGATCATATTTGGAACGTTCAAGGCTGTTTTTGAAAAAAGCCCCGTACATTCGAATTATCGAAAACGTTCTTTCCAACATTAGTTTCTTATCTAACATAGTTACTATATCTATATAGTTTACAACATAGTTTCTATATCTAAAATGCAGGGAGATGTATAAAAGTTCTTATCGTTAAAAATGTGCTAATTTTGGCCCCAACCAACCAGAATGTATTACTTTTGAAAGCTAACCTCTGATTGTTGGGGGAAAATTAGCACCATTTTTAACGATAAGAACTTTTATTGAATAACCCTGATACTTTCTATATCTAAAACTTAGAGATGGCTGAAACTCACAGTTTCCTCATTTTCGGATTCCCAGATCGCCGGGGAAATCTGAAGATCCAAAACTCCGAAACTGGAGACATGTTCGATAATTTTCGAATGTTGGGGTATTTTCGATAATTTTCTAAATAGCCTCGAATGTTCGAAAACTATTGAAAATACGATCGGAGACCATTTTTGAGTTTTCAATCGTATTTTCAAAGATTTTCGAAATGTTCGAGGCTATTTTCGAAAATTACGAAAATACCCTCAACGTTCGATTTTTCGAAAATATGATCGGAAAACTCGAAAATGGTCTCCAATCATATTTTTCAAACGTTGAGGCTATTTTCGAAAATTATCGACAATAGCCCCGTACATCTAAAAATGATCGAAAATGTCTCCCAACCCAAAATCCGGAGGATCTGTCTGGATTCAGATCTTTGGATTTCTGGATTCGAGGGGTTCTGTGTCGGATCCGGTTTTGTGTTGACCCGGATTCATCTCTATATCTATATAGTTTCACACTAGTTTCTATATCTAACATAGTTTTTATATCTAACTAGTTCAAACATAAAGACAATGATAAAAAATTGGGCTGTTGTACATCCATTTAAAGTGCAACTAGAGACCAAAAATATAATCCATAACAAAAACAGAATTCTAGTGCACAACAATTCTAATTGCATATGGCTACCTCCATAAGGTTCTGCTACAAACAGCCTGCTAAACCCTGGATAAATAAAAGCAATTAGTTCAATAAGTTTGGCCGAAATTCTTTTAGTTTTAAGTCCAGTACACACGTCAAGGTTTCTTCTTCTTAACTGGGTGCCTAACCTACTGGTACTACTTGCCTTTTTGGCTAATTGAGCTCAGTTTCTTCCTGTGGTGGCCTGGATGCTGACTGACTCTAGTTTAAGTACTTTGCTTAAACTGGCAAATGGACCTAATCTGGGTGGAGTAACACTACCCGAAGGCTTGGTCACCTTCAATGTAACACACAATATATATAAATTGGGCGATTGACATCCATATTAAAGTGCAACTAGAGACCAAAAATCAATACAACAAATAGAATTCTAGTGCACAAACCATTCTAATTGCACTTGGCTACAACATAGTTTCTTAACGTTTCTATATTGACACATAAATAGTTTCTATATCAATAAATTTTCTATATCTAACATAGTTTCTATATCTAAATAAAGTTTCTATATCTAACATAGTTTCTATATCTAATATAAGTTTCTATATCTAACATAGTTTTTCACAACATAGTTTCTTTATCTTACATGATCCATATTCTATTATATATGTATCATATAATAATTATCAAGGTATATCCTTTATCTTGTTTATAAAGTCTATTTATTAGCTGGGTACAGATCTAAACAGATTTTTGGGGGAAAAAATCTTATTTCAGTGGCTGGCGGCGACCGCTGGATCGTATGAAAGGGCAGAACTGACGTAAATACAGTAACTGCTGATCATAGGGAGGCCGTTCGCGGATCCGAACCCGGATCCACCGCGGATTTATCCCGTTCGCGAACGACGGATTCTTCCTATTCTCGTATTTTCGAGGATTTTTAATTTTAATTAATGGGTCCGCTCAGGGATTTTCGAATTTTCAAATTTTTTCGAAAATTCGCGATCCTCAAGCGGACCGGATTTTGCGAAGTTCAGACATCTCTACTGATCATGCAGTCCATAGGAGATCTTCTCTCCAACCGACGTGCACTTTACAGCTGACTGGACAATATCGGGAAACGTTGGAACAAAGTTCTTTTTTAATGAGACATCGACATTGCCAAATTATCATTAGGTCTTTTAAAGACACTGATGGTGAATCTGACAGAATTTGCTGGTATTGTCGGTTTGGGATCTATCAAGCAAAGGAAAACTTCCATTACCAGTTCCCTTGCACATTAAATGATCTTCTTTATAAAGATATATGTGACATCATCCTGTGTGTGTATCCTCACAGTGTATAGGTACAGTAATACCGTCAGTCTCCGCAATCACCTCAGGCAGCTGCAGGTTGAGTTAATGTTGATAAACAAGGGGCATATTTATAAAGGTTCTATAAACTTTTCACCTTCTTTAACGCAGCGTTTTCGCCTAATTTGGCTTTTCCTCTATTTAGAAGCAGTGATACCAGTGGTGAAAGTTCATTACCGCTACATTCGCTTTTCGCCTTACATCGCTGGGCGGTAACACTCCAGATATTTATAAATGGCGAACAGTGTATTTTTTGCATTAAGTTCAGTCATTCCAATTCGCCAAGTCTTAGGTGACCATTATTAGCCTGCCAATGGGTCCATGGAGGTGTCAGTACATTGTGGGTGTTCTCAATACTAATAAGTACTCAGGGGGGTGTTGACTATTTCCAGCATTTACTGTAATACAATCTGCGATTTCGCTTTCAAAGATTTTTTTTTTTTAATGTTCCGATTTTCTTTATTTACAAATAAAATCAAATGGGGGTCTGAGGGACATGTTTATAAAGGGGCATTATTTTTGCTTTTTTTCCCCACCAGCCTTTACCACAGTTTTTTAACTTTCATCTTTTCCTTTCATCAAAGGCGAAAATTATCTAGCAAAAAGTACTAATAATGCTGAAAAGGTGTTTAAATTGGTTAAAACATACGAACACCTATCGTTGTTATTTAATGTTTTTTTCAGCCAAATATATAAATAGTATAAAACTCAAAAGGCGAATTTTCTCTATTTCATTAATAGGATGATAGTGTAAAAATCAAAAGACAAATTTTCTCTATTTTATTAATAGGACACATGTTTTAGGGTTGCTTATTTTTAGCAAACTGCAGCTAATTACCAAACCAGTCCATTAATATGGGAACCTACCATAGTGCTGGTAGAAATAAATTCATGTTAATGGAACATTCCAGTATAAGTATGAGTTTTGGCGAAATCCTGTTAAACCTGCAAAAAATTCAACAAAAGGGAGAAAAGGGGCAAAAAGGCAACCCCCCCCCCCTATTTAATAAATGGCTGTAAATAAAAGGGACAAAGATACTCTGAAATTACACTAGAGAGCAATCTCTCTTTTTGCAGTGATATCACACTTACACAATGATAGGGCGAAAACTACTCTAGTTCTGGCATCTTTCTGGTCCTTCTGTGACACACTCAGCGCCCTCCTACCATGAAGCAATCTGAAAAGATTGCTCATGGCGCACGCATCTGGTATTTTTAAAAAGCGGCAATCTGTAAAAAAAAAAAAAGTACCCCCTTTTGAGTTGCGCTGCGTGCGCTAGCGCTGTAATTGCATTTACTTTACTCGGCAGACTGGCGGAAGATGAAGAGGAAGCGCTGTAGCAGTGGATTTGTCTCCCCGCTGATCAGCTGATAGACCGGTTAGCTCCGGACGCGTAAGTGAGGTCAGTTATGCACTAGGACTTAATGGAACAAATCAGCCATCAGACGGCAGGGGAAAAATCCGTCTGATTGGCTAGTCACGTCTCGCGTAACTTACGCTTTCAGAGCTCAACCGGTCTATCATCAGCCAATCAGCAGGGAGACAAATCCACTGCTACAGCGCTACTTCCTCTTCTGCCCGCCAGGCGCCAGCGCCAGAAAAGTAAGGGATTATCGTATCGGTCAGAGCAAGTAGCAGAAATTACATGAAGGAAGGAAGCTGCGACTGTCACCTGTGAGGACCATCATGGGAGCTTCTGTTGCTGCGCCTGCAGGTCTGAGTTGTCCGGACCGGTCCTGACTGACCTGTGAGAGAGTGGTTGTGTGTGAGAGAGAGTGTGGTGTGAAGAGAGAGAGAGAGTGACTGTGAGTGTGTTTGTGTGTGTTTGTAAGAGAGAGAGTGAGTTGTGGTGTGTGTGTGTGTGTTGTAAGAAAGGGTGAGGTGAGTGTGAGTATTGTGTGTATTAGAGTGTGTGTGTGTGTGTATGAGTGTATGAAGTGTGTGTGTTGTGTTGTGTTGTGGTGTGTGTGTGAGAGGTGTGTGTGTGTGTGGTTTTGGTGTGAGCGAGAGTGACGTGGTGTGGTGTGTGAGCAGTGGGGTGAGTGTGTGTGGTCTGTGTGTGTCTTGTGTGTGTTATCTCTGTGTGGTGTTTGGTGTGTGTGTGTGTGTGTGTGTGAAGTTGTGGTGTGTATGAGAGTGTGTGAGTGGTGTGTGTGTGAGGCTGCACTGCAGTGCTGCATGTGGAGCAAGAAGGAACCGAAGGGGCACTTTTGGAAGTTTGCCATTTCCACTAAGGCCGGTGCTGACCCCAGAGATTCCAGACAGCAAGATGTTAGCCCCTTGCACCATGCCTGCAGGCAGGAAGGCTAGCACAAGCTTGTGGCCTTCTGCTTGCTGCTGGGTGGTTGTAAATGCTGCAGACTATAATGGTGTCCTGCCACTAAGCTGTGTCCTGCAAAGTGCTGAGTTTTACAAGGAAAAGAGGCCCAACTCACTGTGCAATTCCTTTTCAACCATGGGGCATGCTGCTTCTGTCCAGAGGCTTTTGGCAGTAAATATCTGATCCTGCCTCTGGCAATGCTCCATCTTCTGTGATATGTTTACAATGCATATAACTTTATGATAGCAATAATTATGGGAATAACAATATGACCCTATATTATAACATAAGGGACTCTAAGCTGCAGCTGTAAATTACCATAAGGGAAATGGATAATGTATTTAAAGCATATAATATATGGTCTGGGTATCAATAATAATATTTATTTATCAGAAGGCATATTAGATATGTAGATAGATTAATAAGATAGATAGATCGATAGATAGATATGCAGAGATAGATAGATAGACACAGATAGATAGCGCAGATAGATAGATAATAATAGCATAGATGATAGATAAATAGCATGATAGATAGACAAGATAGATAGATAGACAGAGATATATAAAGATTAGATAGATAGATATCGTAGAAGAGATGATAGTATAGATAGTATCGATAGATAGATAGATAGATAGATAGATAATAGATAGATAGATAGTGATAACAAGATTTATAGATGGATAGACAGAGACAGAATGATAGATAGATAGCAGAGATAGATGATAGGCAAGATAGATAGATAGATAAATAGCAGATTAGATAGATAGACAGAGATAGATAGATAGACAGAGATAGATAGATAGACAGAGATAGATAGATAGACAGAGATAGCTAGATAGACAGGATAGATAGAAGAGTTAGATAGATTATAGATAGATGATAGAGAGAGAGATAGATAGACAGAGATATATAGACGGATAGACAGAGACAGATGATAGATAGATAGATGAAAAATATCAGAGATAGATAGATAGATAGATATAGATAGATAGATAATAGATAGCAAGATAGATAGACAGAGATAGATAGACAGATAGATAGAATAGTTAGATAGATAGATAAGATAGATAGTAGATAGATAGATAGATAGATATAGCAGAGATATATAATAGATAACAGAATAGATAGACAGAACAGACAGATAGATAAGATAGATAGATAGATAGATAGATGATAGATAGATAGACAGATATATAGACGATAGATAAGGATACAGATACGATAGATAGCAAGAGAGATAGAAAATGCAGAGATAGATAATAATACAAGATAGATAGATAGACAGAGATAGACGCAGACAGACAGACAGACAGACAGATAGATAGATAGCAGAGATATATAGATAGATAAACAGATGATAGTATATAGATAGATAGCAAGATAGATATAGACAAGACAGATAGATAGATAGATAGACGATAGCAGAGATAGATATGATAGATAGCGAGATAGATAATAGCAGAGATAGATGATGCAGAGATAATAGATGCGAGTAGATAGATAGCAGATAGATAGAATAGATAGATAGCAGAGATAGATAGATGCAAGATAGATAGATACAGAGATAGATAATAGCAGAGATAGATAATTCAAATGATAATAGATAAATATCAGAGATATATAGACAGAGAGATAGATACATAATATAGTAGATAGATAGCAGAGATAGATAAATAATCTATATAATCTATATATAAATAATAGTCTAGATAATAGTTGGGCCCTGCGAAAGAGTCTACCTTGACGTGGTAGCAGGGCTTACAAATCTTTTGCCAACATCTTTTATTCTACAAAGTATGTTAGGGCTTTCTAATGTAATGTACCAGTTGCACAACATGTTTTTAGTGTTTTCTAAAATAGAGAAGCGTATAAATAACCATTCAAAAACAAATAATGAAATTGCCACGCCCACGTGATAAGCCACACCCACGCCTAAGCCACACCCAACGCTAAGCCACGCCCACTTTCCTCCGCAGCGGCCGCTACGCGCGCCGCTCAGTCTAGGGGCGGCATTCAAAGTTGTTTCAGGTGCCAAAAACCCTAGGAACACCCCTGGACACACTCTGCACTCTCTATGATCCACCTTCGACCTCTGATAGGGGCGGGTAACATCAAAGAGTGCAGAGTATGTCACAGAAGGACCAGAAAGATGCCAGAACTAGAGTGGCAGAGGTTCCTTGTCAGGTATCTTTGTGCAAGAATATTATGGCTTTGACACACTAAGGAAGAGGAGACGCATCATGCAGCGATTGGAGAGGAAAATCCTTAATAAATATGATGTGAGCTGTCCTCTTTTTACCTGCAGCACCAGGTGGTCTGACTTAAAGCGCAAAAGGCCCCACTATGTGCAGGAGATTAGGGACAGTATGGAAGGCAAGTATCATGCAAGTTTCAAATATTATTTATTATTATTCAGAAATGAACTTGATGAAATTATTCATAAAATAATACAACACTGACAATTTGTCAAATTCAACTGTATTAAAATCTTATCCAATCCAATTGTTCAGTTGTACTGTTTGCAAAATCATCTGAATAATTTGTGACATACTATGACTGCAAACTTACTGCAATTAAAGGACAACTAAAGCATCACAACAAAACCCAATCAAATGGCAGAACACCTAGACATTAATTATCACTGTCTGTCATAACTGGGAAATGATTTTACTAACAGGTTTTTTCCCCCAGCATTCCATAGTTTTTTGGTCAGTGACCATTATGTTTATCCAGCATGTCTCAGTTTTGAAGTTAATGCATAAACTTGTTACAGATGTTAATGCTCACTAGTAGGTGTAGCCAATCATTTTACAGGACATATTAGACATTTAAGGACATATTTCTGTCCACATGGTGTGGACGAAGTGCACATCCAGACAATTATTACATCCGTTTCTTTACACTTCTTCACTTCCCTTCTTGCCATTTGCTTGAGTTGGATCTTATTTCTCTGCTTTAAACCAACATTAATTCTAACTCAGCCATGCTGCATGTGTGTTTTTCTGGGGTTTTTTCAAAAAAATTGGATTAATGTGTTTGTTATATGTGTGGGATCAATTTATACAACTTACCCTCCTTTTTTTTTATATCTAAACCTGCAGAGGAGACGTCACCAGCGCCTTCCCCAACCCCTCAACCAGAGGTGTCCGAACCTCCCCACCCAAATTCCCCCCACCACACAACCTCCACTGCCACAGAGCTCACCTCCCCACTCACCAGGCATTGTGACCTGTTTGAAGGCAAGTTTCCTCTATAACCTGTTTTGCTTCTTTGACAAGTATTTAACTCTCCAGTTAGTTGTTCATTGGATGTGATTTGTTAAAACTTGAACAGGAAATGTTTCCCAATCTTACACCCTGTGCATGCTTGTGATATATCTGTTGTATTCATTATGCAAATGGCCTCCTTGACACCTCTCTTGAACCGAGAGGTGCATCAACGTATGTCCCAGCACGAAGAGCCAATTCCTCGGGTCAGGACTCAGCCGTGTACCTGCATCTTAAGGATAAAGGACATACATTTGAGATTGTATGTTAGCATATTGGCAAGGAACATGACTGGTTCAAGAGAGGTGTTAAGGAGGCCATTTATGTGAAAATAAAGAAACCAAGCCTAAATAGAGGTGGGGGGGTTCGACACCAACTGTCTGGCATGTACAATGCTGTTTTGATACATTACCTGGGCATTTCCTATAACACCTCCTAGCCACTATACAATCACGCCCTTAACACCTGGCTGTGATATGCTAATTGGCATTTACCAGTAGAGTTGGCCGAACTTTCGAAAGTTCGGTCCGTTTTCGAACTTTCTAACTATATTGAAAGTTCAAAAATGGACCCATTAAAGTCAATGGGAGTCAAATTTTTCGAAAGTTCTAATGAAATACAATTAAACACATGGTAACTTCATGTAAATGGCTCTGGGACCTGGAAATTGTTCCAATATCCAGACATTTATAAATCAATTTTACTCTCACTTGCGCTATTTTCGAGCTTGTTCGTGCCTAGGTACCATGTACATTTGACTCGCTGATTTTATATGCTCGCATATAGGCTTTAATGACACTTTCCTCGTGATTCGATGTTCGTGCCTAGATACCATGTACATTTACTTGTGATTCGATGCTCCGTATAGGTTTTAATGGACCTTTACTCGCGATTTTGTGTTCGCATATAGTATAATAGGCACTTTACTCTCGTGGATCGAACGGTCGAACATCAATATTTATCGAAAGTCCAAAAATATTGAAACCGGGTCCGGAAAGTTCTAGAGTCCGAATTCGTTCATTTCTAATAGTTCTGCTCGAACTCGGTTCAAGTTCGGTCCATCTCTATTTACCAGGGTACATAATTGCCACAGATTCTTGTACAAGTCATTCTGAATTGAGAGAGTCGGATATAGCGAAACGTCTTCAAGAACTAAACTTCAAGTCCAGTTGATGTAATTGAATACAACCCCTGTGCATATTTGTAACCGACACTGAAATGCCAAACTGATATCTCAAATGACCTGCATCATTAGCTGGTGCCTGCCCTGACATGACCGCAACTGCAGATTTACACCAGACTTGTAAGCCATAAAAACATATTGCAATTTCCACAAACTTTCCCGCAAAAACGACACAATGCAGGACGGTAACCCACATTTAATTTTGGGCCTCAACTCTCATGGATTTTTTTTCCATCTTATCACACAGAGGAGGCAGAAGCACCCAGCCTCGGTGCCTGAAACACCTCAGGCCACTCCCACCTCTTCCAAGGCAAATATAGCATGCAAATGTTTCTCCTTTTCAGTTGGCATTTTTCACAACTGTTAGTCAAGGAAATTATCAAAGAATGGATGCAACTCTTTTCCGTGACAAATCCAATGTTGGATGTTTCTCGAATGTAATTATCTATGTTGGTTGTAATATTCAGAATCAAAGGTTAAACTTGTTGTATTGATGAAAATGCCTTAAAACATTCTCACAGCTCACTCTCATTATTTCCATCTAAATCTGCAGAAATGACCAGGACCCCCCCCCATCCTGACTCCCAAGATGGGCCCACACCCCCTCCACCCCCAATTGATCTGGTGATCAGGCCGGACTTATACTTTTTTCTCCCCCAGGCCACTAACTTTCACTGCCTGTACACCTGATAGCGGTCACTTATTAGCTGAAGCAGAGCTTTGTAAGTGGGGGAGGGACCTGCTCCCCTAGCAAATTGGCAATCGCTGCCCATTTCTGATTTACCAGACCCGGTAAAGCTCTGCTGTGTGCCAACTAACGTGCATTGTGTAAATTTAAAATGGGGGTGCAATGCTGCTTTACCCTTTTCTTTCTTTCTTTCTTTTTTTGCCGCCCCTAGTGGGCTGTGCCGCCCTAGGCCACGGCCTAGGTGCCTAGTGGGAAATCCGGCCCTGTGGGTGATGTGCTGGCAAACATCAGCCACACCATCCAGCAGATTCCGTAGACTGGAGGTGGTCCAGGACCTCTGAACCATCTGTCCAGATAATAAAACACCTAGAGAGGAGGCAGTGTCACCTTCATAAATCATTTTTATTTTTGTTTGTTTATGATTTATGTAAATAGTTTTATATATTTTTTATTACAAAAAAAAGCCTACATTATTATTTTAGTTTGGGTACATTTTCATTTACCCCCCCCCCCCCCAAAAAAAAAAGTAAACCTGTTTTACCAGCATCTTTCTGTCTTGGGTTATATATTTTGCAGCTATCCATCAATCTAAAGCATTACACATGTATGTTCCTTCAGAAATATCACATTAGACTCTCCTCATCCTCACCCTCCTCCACAACAAAATACACCCAGGATGAGGAACAAAACCGCTAGATCTCCTCCTTGGGTACATTTAACCATCAAATTTACTACTTGAATTTTTGATCTTTAAATGGGGGGGGTAAAACAATGGTGTAAAAGTGCAGTTGAATAATGTGCAAAAGCTACATGTGCATATCCAAATCAAAACGTTTATTCACAAAACAACACAAACAAAAAACCCATTTATCGGGTACAAAAGAACTTTTAACAAATCAAAAACCAAAAGAATAACATCAAAAGAAAAATTATGGCAGTTGATTCTTAAAATACATGTCAATTTTTTCATTTAAACATTTAATTTGATTGTTAATGGACAACTTTTGTGCCCAAATTAAAAAATGGGCGTGGGGAGATGATAGTGGGGGGGTAGGCAATGTGGATTGTGGGTGTGGTATGAGATAGTGTAGGGGTTGGGGTCCAGGGTTGGAGAGAGTGTAGGGGTGGTGTGGCAAAGTGTAGGGGTGGTTGTTGCAAGTGTAGGGGGGAGAGGCAAAGTGTAGGGGGGAGGATGGCAAAGTTAGGGGCTGTGTGGGAAAGTGTAGGGGGTGTTGTGCAAGTAAGGGTGTTGTGGCAAAGTGTAGGGTGTTGTGGCAAAGTGTAGTGTGTGGTTGTGGACAGTGTTAGAGGGGGTGTGGCAAAGTGTAGGGGTGTTGTGCATGTAGGTGCGTGGCAAGTGTAGGGGTGTTATGGCATAGTGGTAGGGGGTTGTGGCAAAGTGTAGGGGTGTTGTGGCAAAGTGTAGGGGTGGGAGGCAAAGTGTAGGGGTGTTGTGGCAAAGTGTAGGGGTAGTGTGGAATAGTGTAGGGGTGTTATGGCATAGTGTAGGGGTGTTATGGCAAAGTGTAGGGGTGTTGTGGCAAAGTGTAGGGGTGTTGTGGCAAAAGTGTAGGGGTGTTGTGGCAAAGTGTTAAGGGTTGTTGTGGCTAGTGTAGGGTTGTTGTGGCAAGTGTAGTGGTGTTGTGGCAAAGTGTAGGGTGTTGTGCAAGTGTAGGGGTGGGGCAAAGTGTAGGGGTGTTTGTGGCAAAGTTTAGGGGTGTTGTGGCAAAGTGTAGGGGTGTTGTGCAAAGTGTAGGGGTGTTGTGGCAAAGTGTAGGTTGAGTGAGGCAAAGTGTAGGTGTGTTGTGGCAAATTGTAGGGGTGTTGGATATGTATGGTTTGGCATAGTGTAGGGGTGTTATGGCAAAGTGTAGGGGTGTTGTGGCAAGTGTAGGGGTGTTTGGCAAAGTGTAGGGTGTTTGTTGGCAAGTGTAGGGGTGTTGTGGCAAAGTGTAGGAGTGGTGTGGCATAGTGTAGGGGTGTATGGCAAAGTGTAGGAGGGTTGTCATAGTGTGGGGTGTTATGGCAAAGTGTAGTGGTGTTGTGGCAAGTGAGGGGTGTTATGGCAAAGTGAGGGGTGGTGTGGCATAGTGTAGGGGTGGTGAGGAAAAGTGTAGGGTGTTATGGCATAGTGGGGTAGGGGGTGTGGCATAGTGTAGGGGTGTTGTAGCATAGTGTAGGGGTGGTGTCGCAAAGTATAGGGGTGTTATGGCATAGTGTAGGGTGTTATGGCATAGTGTAGGGGTGGTGTGGCAAAGTGTAGGGGTGGTGTGGCATAGTGTAGGGGTGGTGTGGCATAGTGTAGGGGTGTGAGCATGTGTATGGTGTGGCATAGTGGGGTTGATGGGCAGGGTGGAAAATCAAATTCTAAAGCTGGTTGCCACACAGTGCAGGACCCGTTCTGCTGCCGCCATAGATGTTCTCCTCTGCATGTAAAAAAAAAAACAAAAACATAATTAGAAAAGTAGTGATATATTCAAAGACATTTCCTGAAACAAACAATGGTTACATTTACTGTTATACAACATACAATGAACAAGTGGATTTGGCCAACATTAAAAAACTAAGTTTGATTTTGCACACTATTTAGTGAATGTTCTTTGGCTAATGATTGTGTAAAAAATTGGGGAAATATTAAGGTTACAAACCGAACACCAATGCATAGGATACTTGCCTTGACGATTTCCCCCGTGTGTCGTGGGGAACAGGAAGGAACCAGTAGTGGCCTCGCAGTTGTATCTTCTAAATGTAGAAAGCCAAAAAAAGAGACTGGAGTTGTAGGAGATAACACACTGTGGAAAACACACATGGTTTACATACAAACATTCTATTAACCCACAATTTTAAAAGAGTGCAAAACAAAAATTTTAAGGGAAATCAAAAATGCATAGGAAACTTGCCTTTAAGGTCGTTCAAAATTTTGTTTACAAAATCCCGCCTCTGCTCTTAGGTCCGACCAGGCCCTCCGCAGCTGGGGGACTGTCCTTTCTAGGGCAAATTTCTCCAGCAGCCTCCTTTGCAGTCTGCGCATAATTTCCTCTTTTTCTTTTGTTTTATTTGGTATGTCAGATGCCAAACCATCATAATTGTGTGCTAAATATTCCACCAAATCCGTCTTCCACAGATTATTCATGGTGCAGAAGATGAAACAAAATGGCAAATTGGCATCTATTTATAGCGTCACTGACGCAGGCCGACGAATCGAAACACAGAAATCGATCGCGGAGAAATTTGCCAGATCGATGCGATGCGTTCGCCACCGAAGGCGATATCGATTAAAGCACATGACAAGATTGTTTAATGTAATGTTTCTTCATCAAATGGGGGGGTCTTAGTTATACATACAGTATACATGAGGGATTTTTGGCAAAATCTCTTTTTGAGTCACCAATTTCTCCTTACAGCACTGGTGTGATATAAGAAAGACTTTCCTAAAATCTAGCATTCCACTGCGATAGTGGCTTAACGCAATTACTATGGCGATGTTAACGCCGTGTAATACAACTGATATCCAGAGTATCGCCACGGCGATATGTTTCCCCGCGAAAATTGGTCATTTAGTAAATAGCGATTTTGGTCATTGCGATGGCGATGTGTGGCGATAGTTTTCGCCCTATTCATTGCGTTAAGTGCGGTATTACTGCGAAAAGAGAGTATTGCTCTCTAGTGTAATTTCAGAGTTATCTTTGTCCCTTTTTATTTACAGCCATTTATAAATAGGTGGATTTTCGCCAAACATCATTATTTACTGGAATGTTCCATTAACATGACTATTTCTTACCCAGCACTATGGTATGTTCCCATATTAATGGAACTGGTTTGGTAATTAGCTGCAGTTTGCTAAAAATAAGCAATACTAAAACATGTGTCCTATTAATAAAATAGAGAAATTCATTTTCCTACATCCTATATGAATGAGAAAATTCTTACACTATCATCCTATAATAAAATGAGAAAATCACCTTTTGAGTTTTACACTATCATCCTACTAATGAAATAGAGAAAATTCGCCTTTTGAGTTTTACACTATCATCCTATTAATAAATCGCCTTTTGAGTTTTACACTATTATCCTATTAAGAAACCAGTATAAAAAACAACCAATTGCTTGTATAAATGGACCCGATAAGATTGATTAAATGTGGATGGTAGAGATAGTAGAGGGTTACTGAAAACGAACGGTACATTCGAGGGTTTAGCAAATGATACATTACATCTGAGGGTTACTGAAACCGAACGCTACATTCGAGGGTTACCAAACAATACATTACATCGAGGGTTACCAAACAATACATTACATTTGAGGTTTACCAAACATCATTACAATTCGAGGGTTACCGAAAAGGAACGCTACATTCAGGGCTACCAAATGATACATTACATTTGAGGGTTACCAAAAGGAACGCTACATTCGAGGGTTACCAAACAATACATTACATTCGAGGGTTACCAAACGATACATTACATTCGAGGGTTACCGAAAACGACACTACATTCGAGGGTTACCAAACAATCATTACATTCGAGGGTTACCGAAAACGAACGCTACATTCGAGGGTTACCAAACAATACATTACATTTGAGGGTACGAGAACAAATGCTACATTTGAGGGTTACCAAACCATACATTACATTCGAGGGTTACTGAAAACGAACGCTACATTCGAGGGTTACCAAACTACATTACATTCGAGGGTTACCGAAAACACGCTACATTCGAGGGTTACTAAATGATACATTACATCCGAGGTTACCGAAAACGAACGCTACATTCGAGGGTTACCAAACGATATTACATTCGAGGGTTACCGAAAACGAACGCTACATTCGAGGGTTACCAAACGATACATTACATTCGAGGGTTACCGAAAACGAACGCTACATTCGAGGGTTACCAAACGATACATTACATTCGAGGGTTACCGAAAACGAACGCTACATTCGAGGGTTACCAAACAATACATTACATTCGAGGGTTACCAAACGATACATTACATTCATGGGGTACCGAACACGAACACTGCATTCGGTTCCACCGATACTTACATTCATAGGTACCAAAAATGAACGCTACATTCAAGGGTTACCAAACGATACATTACATTCGAGGGTTACCGAAAACGAACGCTACATTCGAGGGTTACCAAACAATACATTACTTCGGGGTTACCAAACACATACATTCGAGGGTATCCAAATACTCATTCAGGTTACCGAAACGAACGCTACATTCGAGGGTTACCAAACGTACATTACATTCAGGGTTACCGAAAACGAACGCTACATTCGAGGGTTACCAAACAATACATTACATTCGAGGGTTACCGAAAACGAACGCTACATTCGAGGGTTACCAAACAATACATTACATTTGAGGGTTACCGAAAACGAATGCTACATTCGAGGGTTACCAAATGATACATTACATTTGAGGGTTACCAAACAATACATTACATTCGAGGGTTACCAAACAATACATTACATTTGAGGGTTACCAAACAATACATTACATTCGAGGGTTACCGAAAACGAATGCTAGGAATGCTTACAAAAGATTCAAGAACCTAGGAGGCGATCTAATAAACTCTGATATAGCCATTCCCAAAACAACTAAGCAACTCTATGAAAGGAACTCCGATTAAGTAAAAATATTTCTCTACCTGTAGAACATCAGGAGTGATTTACATGTTAAAGTGCCATGTGGATGGCATATGTGGGCAAATGTAAAAGGGAAATTAGGCTCAGAATCGGAAAACATAAAGGGATATACCGAACTATGGGGATGTCAATAAGAAATATGAAACTCCAGTGAGTAAACATTTCTTTAATTATAAGCATAAAACTGCTCAAAGTGGTAGTAAAGCTATAAGAGGGGGCAATCACAAGAAAAAACTATTACAGAGAGAATTATTCTGGATTGATAAATGATAGATACATTGGCTCCCACAAGGAATTTAACTAGTCCTGCTTCTTGTAAATGCATCAGGTTGTGTATAATCGCTGAACGTTTTAGAATCACTACTTTTAAGATTGATATTTTGTATGTATTTGTAACTTTTTAATAACAGTAATCTTTTTATCTGCTTGCCTATAGTTCTCTTCAAGATTATAGCGCCACCTGCTGGGCCCCCTACATTTGCATTCGCCTTTTTAAAGGGCATGTCTACCCCCAAAACTATAATCCGCCCAACTACTGGCCCCACCATGTAGTGTAGTTTAATCCTTACCTCACATCCCAGCTCCATAGGGTTCTCCGTAAACCCCCCCCCCCCAAAGTCCCAAAACTAACCACCAGGAGGATAGCAGGGCTCTGCCTGCTTCTTGCCTCCGGTAGATATTTGCCATGCGCACTGCAGCCCTTCTCCCCCCTCCCTCCCCCTCCCTCCCGTTCTACTATCCCTCCCCCTAGCGCAAAACCCCCTTAAACGCTGCTCCCCATGTCCCCCAGCCCCAACCGTATATTTTTTTTTTCAAAAAGCTCCCCAAACTCTTACTTACCTCTCCTCTTTCCTCCGCGCACTGATGACCGGCAGCCGTGTCCGGTGATTGGCTGCCGCTCAGCCAATCACAGACGCGACTGCCGGTCCCGCCCCTCTGCTTGCATTCTCGCAAGCAGAGGTTCGGCAGTGCGGCGGAGGAACGAGGGGAGGTAGGTAAGAGTTTGGGGGGCTTTCTGAAAAAAATATTTATGCGGTTGGGGCTGGGGGACATGGGGGAGCAGCATATAAATCAATTTTAGGGTGGACTACCCTTTAAGGAAGGAATAACAAGGCAACCAGATATCCTAGTACATTTATCATTTTTATCACAGCTTCTACCACGGTATATCAAAAGTATTATATTTTTATCACTATGTTATGATTATTTTTAGCACAGATTTTTACATGTTCACTTTTATGCTCGACACTGAATTTGAAATTTTAATGAATTGTTCCCACTATTTATACTTATGGATTTGATTATTCTAAGTATTTATTGCATTTGCACTTTATGTATAACTGTTCAGCACTTATATGTAAAGTAAGGGACCACGCCAAATTGGGGTCACATGTTGTTCAACAGGTATTTAAGTCACTCTCACTGTTACACTTCCATCACCTGAGGAAGGGGGCACTTGTTCCCCCAAAACGTGTGTATTTTGATCTTGGTCACTAAATAAAAGGCTTAACGAAGTTTGAAGTGCGACCTTCAACTTGTTTTTCTGCTTTTTACGGGGATACTATATAATTGAGAATTACTGGTATATACATATACTGTAGTTCCGGTTGTACGGGATACTATATAATATTAGAATTACTGGTATAATAGATATACTGTAGTTCTGGTCGGTACAGGGATACTATATATATTGAGAATTACTGGTTATTAATACATATACGTAGTTCTGGTTGGTAAAGGAATCTATATAATATTGGAATTACTGGTATTTATACATATACTGTAGTTCTGTTGGTACAGGATACTATATATATTGAGAATTACTGGTATTTATACATATACTGTAGTTCTGGTTGTACAGGGATACTTATATATTGAGAATTATGGTATTAATACATAATCTGTAGTTCTGTTGGTACAGGGATCTATATAAGATTGAATTACTGGTATTAATACTATCTGTAGTTCTGGTTAGTACAGGGATACTATTAATATTGAGAATTACTGGTATCGATACATATCTGTAGTTCTGGTTGGTCCAGTACACGTTCTGATGACATTGAAGTCAGGAAGGAATCACCCCACCCCCCCCCGCCCTTTTAGCTGTTTTTTTTTTGTTTGTTTTGCGCTCCCCTCGATCAACAGTTGGGTTAAGAGGAGGAATATAGGATGGACTAGATGGATGAATATCTTTATTCAACCTCAATTACTATGTTACCATCTAAGGCCTGGTATACATTGGCTTACCTATCAGAATATTTAATATGGGGGGGAGATGCCCTTTAAAGAATACAGTATGTCCCTTATTCCATTAGGATTATTTCTTGGAATTAAAAAATATACTTACAGTTTTATTTGCCTTAATAAATGAGGCAACACACAGTAGGAAACTGTAAGAATCATGTTTCAATATCAGCTTAGCCCTTGGGGATGTCACACTTGCAAGCAGGAGAAAATCCTTTCAAGTGTGTTTTCATGTTGGTACTAAGTGGAGTTTTTATATTTTAAGCTACTTCAGTTTGCATTGCCCTGGACACTGTTAACCAACTCCCATCATCCCCTGTCAGTCTTATAAAAAAAAACTCTAGTATACGTATATTTACACGTAAACTGTGTGTAATAACACTAACTTTATAGGGTAATTCTATGGATGACCAACAATATGATAATAAAACCAAATAAATAAATCCAACTCTCTGAAATCCTTTAGGAGCCCAATCCTGGTAATGGTACATGATCCAGCAACAGGTTTGTAACATGTGGCCTATACTGTATATATGTTTATTCTCTATTCCAATAGACCAGTTTCGCCTTCCCCTTTAACTAAATGGGTCTGTTGATAGCAATTTTGTTTTCCGTCATATCATAAATTTGCAGAAAGTTCCATTAGCGCTTGGGAAGAAAAAATGAGAAGCAGAAATGTCATTTCTAGCCAATAAGTTCCAATGAAGGAGCAGCACAATGAATCTAATCAGATATGACCCCAATTCTGCACACACTTTAGAGTTTGTCATTTCTAATCTGTCACCTCTCCAGGAAAAGAACATTAAACATTTGCAGCTTGCGGTAGGAGTCAATTGAAATGATGCTCCCTGCTGGATTTGAATGTTGTGAGCGGAATGCAGTGTGTAAAGAAATGTCCAGATTTTTATACACCATGTCACTTCTTTGGTCATGTGCTGGAAATATGTAACCATGTACAGGTGACAGTAGACACTGTCTTGCTCGTATCAGCTACTGTTGCTTCACAAAACGTTGGGAGCTATCTTGATTAAAGGAATAGTTCCATCGAAACGAACCTATTCCTTAATTTATTGATTGAATCCTGGGAGGATAAGAGCTGTGGCTTACCTTCCATTCTTCATACACCGCTGGGAGATGGAAATCTCCGACCGCTTTCTATTCTATTGCACTATAGTGCGTATTATCGCCTTTAATACTGTTGTAACTTGTTATGAAAGTATTGTTTGTTAGAATTTTCCTGATTTTAAAGGGGAAGTTCAGTGCAAATACATATGCTTTCAAAAAAAAAGAGCAGAATTTTTTCATCCCAATGACCTTAACTGCCCATTCAGCATTGTGTCTGTGTATTAATAAATGCAACCGAAATACTGACTTCCTGTTTGCACGACTCCTAATAGAGACTGTTATGGTTTGCCCTTGACCCAGCGCCTGGGTTGATTCAGTTGCTCAGTAGAGATCTGAGCGTGTTGTACCCATCCAACAGTCAATCAGTAAAATTACTGTTTAACATTCCAGGGTGTTGGTGCATCCTGGGAGAAGAGAACCGTTAGAACCTGAAATGGCAGCTCACTAATTCAACAGCAGGGAATAGCAAAGGGTATGAAATCAACTGATTTTTCAAAATGGAGAGAATATGTAGAATACTCAAGTATGCGTTACATAAACTAACAATTTACAAATATTGATCATTTCCACTGAACTGTCCCTTTAATCCGAAGTTAATCCCACAAACACACAGTGAGTTGCTGTTTTGCCTTTAGTTCTACTCTGTTTAGAATTGTTGATGGACCTAAATATCTGGCTTCACGCAGTTTTACACAGTTGTGGCGCACAAACCACACCAACCCCAAACCCTGCCTTCTTTTCTGCCTCAGTTAGGCCAGATAGATCTATGCCTTATTTGCCATTTCATAGCAGCATTTTTCTTAAAATAGGAATAGAAAGAAAATGGATTTTCCTATTGCCACTTGATATCTTCTACCTGGGCTCCAGCATAACACGCAGTAGATCTTGTATCTTGTAATAACACATGGGAACAGACCATGCACCATCGTATAACTAGCACATATACAGTAAATTCTCAGTAATTCGGAAACCCCCAATTGGAACTTCGAAATTCAGAGAATCTTTGAAAATTTTAAAATCCTCGAAATTCCGAGACTGTGCGAAAACAGACAACCCTCAAATCCATTAAAATCTTCGATAACCTGCGAAGTTCCGGAAATCTCAAAATGTTTTTCATTTTCGTATTTCCGGAAATTCTCGAATTTCTGGGAATCTCCCAAAAACCAATGATTTTGAATTTCTGTGACCTTCATAAATCCTGTATTTGCGAATTTCCAGAAATCTTGAAAAAGGAAAGTGTTCTGTGAAATGAATTACGTGTTCTCTTTAAAAAAGGACAACTACACAGCAAAAATGAACTTTTCAAAAATTAAAAGTACCTGGTGCAGGGAGTTAGGCATAAGTACCAGGGGAGCAGGGCCAGCACTGCATGGGGGGGCGTAGACATAAGGGGGGCCCTGTCTTCTTACATTTACTATGATAGATATAGCCTCCTCCCAGAAAACCACTGTAGATAAAGCAAAGAAAGAGGCCTCATCATAGTTTTGCAGGCAAGGGAGCCCCAGTGACTCCTAGTTAGCCATTGCTCCCATATTTGATTCTTTAGGGTACCACATGTCCATTTCATCTGCCGGTTAGTGTCTGGACTTGCTCGTAACCTGGTCAAACAGACACAGGTACACACGTCACTGATATGCCCCATCCTTTTGTTTCACATGGCATCCATAAATAAAATCAAAATGTCATTTTATGATCTTAAATGCTGTTTAAAAATTGGACCTGAACTTCGGAACTGACCTGGAAGTTCGTCGGTCTTTAAAAAGCTGATACGCGCATATGTTTTCATTCATTTCACACGCCGATCACCTGTTTAAAACGGGCTATCCTGCACAAATTAGGGGCTTGTGGCAGGCCCTACTACCGTCCGGGCCCCCCACGGTCGCAAGGGTGGTGGGGTCGGTAGTTACGCCACTGCACCCCACACCTGCATCCATCCTTCGTTTCCATTACAACCATAATAAATAATCATAATCCTATGATTAAGGACCATATGGCCTGAAACACGTAAGGCAAGTTGGAATAAAGCATCTGGAATTTACAGCTTACAGCCTGGTTCTCCTTCCTTGTGATTCCGGTTGGTGCGGGCTTCTATATTTGATATTTATTGTGGATTTACTGGCATTTGATTAACTGCCTTGACTGCTTCACTGTGGGCAGACCTAATCAGCACTGATTACTGCCTCTTTACTGCATTCGCTGTGAGCAGACCTAATCAGCACTGATTACCTGCCTCTTGACTGCATTCAGCTGTGAGCAGACCTAATCAGCACTGATTACCTGCCTCTTACTGCATTCAGCTGTGAGCAGACCTAATCAGCACTGTGATTACCTCTGCCCTTGACTGCATTCAGCTGTGAGCAGAACCTAATCAGCACTGATTACCTGCCTCTTGACTGCATTCAGCTGTGAGCAGACCTAATCAGCCCTGATTACCTGCCTCTTGACTGCATTCAGCTGTGAGCCAGACCTAATCAGCACTGATTAACTGCCTCTTGATTGCATTTAGCTGTGACCATAGCTATCAGTTCTGATTACCTGTCTTGTTTACCCGTGTCACAGGTGCAGCTTTTAAAACTTACAGCAAACACAGTGGTTTTAGACTATAAAGTAAAACCAAAAAACATGTGTCTTTTTGATATTACTTCAACTTTCCTATGACACCACTCAAAGGCTATTCTAAGAAAATTTCACATAACATGACATCACACTTTTCAACTTTTTTAATTTACCATCATTTACAGATGAAGTGAAAACAAAGCTCCACGAGGAGGATGAGGAGCAAGCAGCTGCATCTCCCATGCCACCAAATGCTCTCCCCAAGAACAAAACCCCTCCCCCACCGAGGAGCCCTCCACCACCACACCAACAGGAGATAAGGGACCTCATTCAAAACATGAGTGAGGTCCTCAATGCTAAATTGGATGCCATGAGCCGAAGAATGTTACGGCTGGAGGGAGGATGGCTTTTTTTCATTAGTAAAATAGGTTTAATTTTTTTTTTGATTCTTATTATTATTTGTTATTTATATTGTCAGTTTTATAAATGTGTGGCCCAGTTTTAAAGGCCAAAAAAATAACATTTACGATTCAAAAAAAAAAGGCTTTCATAAAACATTTAAGCCAAATCTAAAGTTGTCTGTTCGTTTATTCCAAAACCAGGGTGCAGTAGTCCTCACAGATAATGTTGCCACGAAAGAAAGGCGCATCAACACCTCCATAAACACCCAATTGGTACATGCAAACAATAGAATTAGCGGTCAAATGCTTTGGTATGTAACCACTGGTAACATGTTTGACACCAAAGGCTGTTGAAATGCTTGGCATGAGACACTGATAAATTGTTGGGGAAAACTGGCACTGCACAGCCAGGTACTGGTTAAATGCTTGGCACCACAGATAATGTAACAAATGGTTTTGTACACAAACCACTGGTAAAACAGTTGCACAACAAGATGGGATTTTTAGAACCTTACCACAAAATGGGGGCCCCTTCTGGACTCTTGCCCTGGTTGTGGTCGCATTCCCTGCACCCCTGGTAGCTGACGCCCTGTATAATAAGAAACACACATCATAAACTATCTTCCAAGTTAATCTATATAATTCTTGAAGTTTCCTCTTTGGAAAGGAACATTTGTTTGATGTTTAACCCTAGATTAATGCTTGCTTAAACTGGCGCATGTGGAAGAGGAGCAACGTGACTACATGGAACAGTGACTTGATAGTGCGTCAAACCCTCTGTGTGTAATAGAGGGTGAGCAAACCTATCGGAGGGTGGAGGGAGCTATGCACCAGTATGGGGGAGGTTGGGGCGGGGAACAATACATTCCTATTGATTATATATTATGGTCCTTAGGGAGGCATAGAACTCGAACGAACCCGAGTTCGAAGCGAAAGTTCGAGTTCGAACGGACCCGGGACTCCTTGAACTATCTCGGACGGGACTTTTCGAATTTTTCCCGGACTTTCGTGATTATAGAAGTCGAATGTTCGAACGTTCGAATCCGCGAGTAAAATGTACATGGTATTCTAGGCGCAAACTCGAATCTCGAGTAAAGTCCATTAAAGCCTATAGCGAGCATCAATCGCGAGTAAAATGTCATGTTACCTCAAATCGACGCAAAAGCTCGAAATAGCGCAGTGAGAGTATAAATGATTTTACAAAGTCCTGGATATTGGAACATTCCAGCCTTCCAGGTCCCACAGCCATTTACATTAAGTTACCATTATATTTTAGTTTTATTTGTCAAACTTTTCGAACTATTTGACCCCCATTGACTTTAATGGGTCCTTGTTTGAACTTTCAATTATAGTTGAAAGTTCGAAAACGGACCGAACTTTCAATAGTTCGCCACTCTACTGGTCCTTCACAAATAGCATGAGAGAGTAATGATGAACACTTGTTACACAAAATCACCATACCAAAAAGTGTAGCAGTCAAATAGTGTTCAGTTAGGGGCAGGTCAGCCTTCTTTAGGTTCCATAAAGGGAGAAGATAATCAGTATAACATACCCTATACATTAAACAGTTTTTTTTTGGACAGTGTAACATTGTAAAAGACCTTAACATTGATGGTCTCAACTTACCCTGAAAACAAAGAAGCAGCATTCATTGTGCCCTTGTCCTCTGTCCATCTTCAGAGGAATCCTCAGCATCTACAGACGGCCCCTCATCCCGGCTGCCAGCATATAATCATTGTGCATCGTGTACCCCATGCTTTATTGTAAATTATGGAGCACAGCGCACACAATGATATAATCTGCACCTTCGGAGAATAAAAGGAGTTTTCCCACCGGTAGATGTAAGACAACCGGAAAACGTGATTTCCAGACCCGAGAGGTTTTCAATCACGTTTCTTGTCTGACAGTGTGCTAAATTATAGCGCCTCTGCAGGTGTCTTGGATTCCTCAGGGGGTCATGAGCAGGAAAGAATCCCATACCCTGCGTCTATTTGGAAAGGGAAATAATGGATGTAAGTCATTCCCTGAAAATGGAGGAAAGAAACCACTTACCCACAGCAGCCCTCTGGCATCCGTCCGCCTGGTAAACTTGGGTTAGAGAGTTGACTGGCGCCCTGAGTACTTATTAGTATTGAGAAACATTCCACAATGTACTGACACCTCCATGGACCCATTGGCAGGCTAAATAAATGGTCACCTAAGACTTGGCGAATTGGAATGACTGAACTTAACGCAAAAATACACTGTTCGCCATTTTATAAATATGCTGGAGCTGTTACCGCAGCGATGTAAGGCGAAAAGCGAAATGTAGCGGTAATGAACTTTCACCACTGGTTATCACTGCTTCATAAATAGAGGAAAAGCCAAATTAGGCGAAAACGCTGCGTTAAAGAAGGCGAAAAGTTTATCGAACCTTTATAAATATGCCCCCTTGTTTATCAACATTAACATCAACCTGCAGCTGCCTGAGGTGATTGCGGAGACTGACGGTACTTACTGTACCTACTACACTGTGAGGATACACACACAGGAATGATTGTCACATATATTCTTTATAAAGAAAGATCATTTAATGTGCAAGGGAACTGGTAATGGAAGTTTTCCATTTTGCTTGATAGATCCCAAAACCGACAATATCCAGCAAATTCTGTCAGATTCACCATCAGTGTCTTTAAAAGACACTAATGATAATTTAGTGCAAATGTCGATGTCTCATTAAAAAAGAACTTTGTTCCAACGTTTTCCCGATATTGTCCAGTCAGCTGTAACAGTGCACTGTCGGTTGGAGAGAAGATCTCCTATGGACTGCATGATCAGTAGAGATGTCTGAACTTCGCAAAATCCGGTCCGCTTGAGGATCCGCGAATTTTCGAAAAAATTTGAAAATTCGAAAATCCCTGAGCGGACCCATTAAAATTAAAAAAATCCTCGAAAATACGAGAATATGAAGAATCCGTCGTTCGCGAACGGGATAAATCCGCGGTGGATCCGGGTTCGGATCCGCGAACCGGCCATCCCTAATGATCAGCAGTTACTGTATTTACTGTCATGTTCTGCCCTTTCATACGATCCAGCGGTCGCCGCCAGCCACTGAAATAAGATTTTTTTTCCCCAAAAAATCTGTTTAGATCTGTACCCAGCTAATAAATAGACTTTATAACAAAAGTAAAGGATATACCTTGATAATATTATTATATGATACATATATAATAGAATATATGGATCTATGTAAGATAAAGAAACTATGTTGTGAAACTATGTTAGATATAGAAACTTTATATTAGATATAGAAACTATGTTAGATATAGAAACTTTATATTAGATATAGAAACTATGTTAGATATAGAAACTTTATGTTCAATATAGAAACTGTTAGAACTATGTTGTAGCCAATATGCAATTAGAATGGTTTGTGCACTAGAATTCTATTTGTATGTATTGTATTTTTGGTCTCTAGTTGCACTTTAATATGGATGTACAATAGCCCAATTTTATATATATTGTGTGTTGTTACATTGAAGGTTTGACCAAGCCTTCTGGGTAATTGTACTCCACCCAGAGTTAGGTCATGTGCTAGTTTAAGCAAAGTACTTTAAACTAGAGTCAGCTTCAAGCATCCAGGCCACACAGGAGAACTGTCAGCTCATGTAGCCAAAAAGCCAGTACCATAGGTTAGGACCCGTTAAAGAAAGCAACCTTGACGTGGTACTGGACTTAAAATAATTTGCCAACTTATTGAACTAATTGCTTTTATTTATCCAGGGTTTAGCAGGCTGTTTGTAGCAGAAACCTTATGGAGGTAGCCAATATGCAATTAGAATTGTTTGTGCACTAGAATTCTGTTTTTTGTATGGATTATATTTTTGGTCTCTAGTTGCACTTTAATATGGATGTACAACAGCCCAATTTTCTATATATTGTCTTTATGTTGTGAAACTATGTTAGATATAAAAACTATGTTAGATATAGAAACTATGTAGTGAAACTATATTAGATATAGAGATGAGATCCGGGTTCAACACAAACCCGGATCCGACACAGAACCCCTCGAATCCAGAAATCCAAAAGATCTGAATCCAGACAGATCCTCCGGATTTGGGATTTCGGAAGACATTTTCGATCATTTTTAGATGTACGGGGCTATTGTCGATAATTTTCGAAAATAGCCTCAAACGTTTGAAAATATGATTGGAGACCATTTTCGAGTTTCCGATCATATTTTCGAAAAATGGAACGTTTGAGGGTATTTTCGATAATTTTCGAAAATAGCCTCGAACATTTCGAAAATCTTTGAAAATCCGATTGGAAACTCAAAAATGGTCTCCGATCGTATTTTCAATAGTTTTCGAACATTCGAGGCTATTTTAGAAAATTATCGAAAATAGCCCCATACATTCGAAAATTATCGAACATGTCTTCCAGTTTCGGAGTTTTGGATCTTCAGATTTTCCCGCGATCTGGGAATCCGAAAATGGAAGGAAACTAGTGAGTTTCAGCCATCTCTAAGTTTTAGATATAGAAACTATCAGGGTTATTCAATAAAAGTTCTTATCGTTAAAAATGGTGCTAATTTTCCCCCAACCAATCAGAGGTTAGCTTTCAAATAGTACATAACATCTGGTTGGTTGGGGCAAAATTAGCACCATTTTTAACGATAAGAACTTTTATTACATCTCCCTGCATGTTAGATATAGAAACTATGTTGTAAAACTATATTAGATATAGTTACTATGTTAGATATAGAAACTAATGTTGGAAGACGTTTTCGATAATTTTCGAATGTACGGGGCTTTTTTCAAAAACAGCCTTGAACGTTCGAAAATATGATCGCAGACTATTTTCGACTTTCTGAACGTATTTTCGAAAAACGACCGGTCGAAGCTATTTTTGATAATTTGGCCAACAGACCAATGTGGCACAGTATTAAAAGCTTTAGCAAAATCTAAGTATACAACATCCACTGCTATGCCAGAATCTAAATTCTTACTCATCTTAGAAAAAACAAATCAAGTTAGTTTAACAAGGTCTATGTCTCATGAATCCATGCTGATGATTACTAATAAAATCAATTCTTGAGACAAAGTCCAGAATGTGACCCCATTACAAAGTTCTCAGTACCCAACCACTTATGTAACAGGTCTATATTTACCGGTAGAGATGGACAAAAAAACGAACTCGAACCCGAGTTCAGGCCTAACTTTATGAGTTTGGACGAACTCGAACTATTTGAACCAGTTTGTTTTTTCAGACTTGCGGTTTTATTTTCAATAATTATCTAAAAAAAATCGATAATTATCAAATTCACAAGCCATTTGCTAACCCTAGAATGTATCGTTCAGTAACCCTCAAAAGAATCGTTCGTTTTCAGTAACCCTTGAATGTATGGATCATTTTCGCTAACCATCGAATGTAGCCTTCGATTTTTGGTAACTCTCAAGAGTATCGGTCGTTTTCGGTAACCCTCAATTGTATCGTTCGTTTTCGCTAACCCTAGAATGTATTGTTCGCTAACCCTTGAATGTAACCTTTGACTTTCAACAACCCTCAAATTTATCGTTAGTTTTTGATAACCCTTGAATTTATGGTTCTATTTAAGGTAACCCTCAAAAGTATTGTTCGGTAGCCCTCAAATTTTCCGTAACACTCAAATGTAGCTTGCGCAAACCCGACAACTGCCCGATCATAAAGTAAGAACTGTCTTACTAGATAGATACCTCTTTAAAAGTAGTCCACTTTTGTTCAGTATCTTTACCCAAGTCCAGTCTAAGGGCTGAAGAGATTCTTTTAACAGCATAAAATTATCTGTCCTATTAAATGTTAATATCGTGATCACTCTTTCCTAGGCTTCCCATTATTTTCCTCTTTATAACGAGCCTAGGGTTATTAGATATTACCAGATCCAACAAAACATTTTTTGTAGTAGGAACTACAAACTACTTGTACAATCTGTGACAGAAAATGGTCATATAGAAAATTTAAGAACTTGATACTTGATGGCAGTAAGTATGGCAGTAAGTGCTGGCAGTTCCCCATCTCCAATCTATGTCAAGGTAATTGAAACCCTCCATGACTAGAATGTGCTCCATAACTGTGGCCTTTGCCAACTGCATATGGAGGAACATTTTCTCCTCTTCACTAGTATTTGGTGGCTTGTAACAGACAGTTACTTTACCCGCCTTCTTTCTTTCCAAGCAAATCTCCTCTTATATTGCTTCAGCCTTATCGTTTATACCCCAAGCTATTTTTAAATGTTGGCTGCAACTCTTGTTTAACACCTTTCTTATTTGCTTTATAATGTCTAAACAAGGAGTAACCTTTAAATGTTCTGGCCAGTAATGTGAATCATTTAGCCACATTTGGGATATACCAATGACATCATACTTTTCTTTTAAAGCAATTGGTTCTAATTTTCCAATTTTTCCACCTTGGCTTCTTTCATTTGCAAACATACATTTAAGATAATTAACATTTAATTTATTTACACCTACATGCTTTAGTCTCCTCCTGGGTGCATTATATCCAATGATATAAAATGTATTGTATCAATATTTTAAAACAGGTTATGGTATTTATGTATTTTATAAATAATGTTTTGTTTAAAGGATAAGTGCACTGTAAAATCATGTTATGTTCATTTGGAAGCTGCAGCTTTAAAAATACCGTTGCCATATTTATTTATTTTTTACCTATGCCCCTCCAGAGCCTAGCTTTGTGCCTTGGAAGTTGCTGACATCTTGTTACTGGTTTGCTGAATGTTAAGCTCTGCCCCTCTGAGATTTCCTCTGCTTTCCCCTGCTTGAGCCTCAAACAGTAATGCCTGTGAGTTCCGTGCACGTGCGTGTGCATGTAACTCACAGGCATTTCTGTTTGAGGCTCAAGCAGGAGAGTGCACAGAACTCACATGCATTACTGTTTGAGGCTCAAGCAGGAGAGTGCATGGAACTCACAGGCATTACTGTTTGAGGCTCAAGCAGTAGAGTGCACGGAACTCACAGGCATTACAGTTTGAGGCTCAAGAAGGAGAGTGCACGGAACTCACAGGCATTACTGTTTGAGGCTCAAGAAGGAGAGTGCACGGAACTCACAGGCATTACTGTTTGAGGCTCAAGCAGGAGAAAGCAGAAAATCTCAGAGGGGTGGAGCTTAACATTCAGCAAACCAGTAACAAGATGTCAGCAACTTCCAAGGCACAAAGCTAGGCTCTCGAGGGGCATAGGGGAAAAAAAAATATGGCAACGGTATATTTTAAAGCTTTTAAAGGTACATATTTTCCACAGAAAACAATATCTGACAGTATGTGTTTAGTGTATAATCTGTACATTTAAGTTGTACACCTTTACCTAGCCAACTTTGACTAAAAATTAAATAGCATGAAGCATCTATCCAACAGGACTGCCCAAAACAGCAAATGGAATGTACAAGCCAAGGAATGTACAGCAAAACATTTTCAAGTGCTAACAGGTGCTTTTATGACCATCAACCTCAAAGCCCAGGAGCTCCTGGGCTAATCAATGATTAACATTACTATCCACATCAATGACACACCACTTGCGATGCCTGGGAGTAACCTTTGACTCAGAACTTTCCTTTAAACACCACATTAATACCCTGTCCAACTCCTGTTGGTTAGAGCTTCCTTCCTTTCACAGAACTCTACCAAAATTGTAGTTCATGCCCTTATCATCACTCGGCTGGACTACTGTAACACCCTCCTATGTGGTTTACCAAGCAACCGACTGGCACCCCTTCAATCAATCCTTAACTTTGCTGCCAGGCTCATTCACCTCTCTTCCTGCTTCTTACACGCTGCTCCTTTCTGTCAATCTCTCCACTGGCTTCCCATTACCCAAAGGATCCAATTTAAGCTGCTAACCTTATCACACAAGGCTCTCTCCAATACAGCCCCCCATACATCTCTGATCTGTTAAACAGATATAACCCAAGGCGTAACCTCCGCTCTGCTAATGATCTTCTGCGATCTTCTGCTATCCTGCTATTCAATGCGCACATTGAATAGCAGGATAGTCCCTAGTGAGATCAGATACTCTACTTTTTTTTTGTTTTGAAGACAACTTAAAAAGTATTCTAATAACTTACAGCTTAGCAAATGTCCTAGCCCCTAAAGAGTTTCATGCGAAAAGTCAACCAGATTGACTGCCTTGCCTTCAACATCTGCAAATTGACTTACACTAGTCTTACTGTGCTGCTGAACTCAAAGCTTCCCCTATATTTAGATCAGACAAGGCGTTCTAGGGAAAGCAAAACCAGCTGTTTTATTGTGTATATGGAATACAAAGACTTTTTATAATCTTTTTAATAATTACAGCTTTACACTGGCAAACCATTACACTTAAAAGACCTTGATTCGATACATCACATCTTAAATTTATAATTATTAATATAGCAGTAATGTGCGCTTATATTTCAAGGTGCATTTCTAATATTATGAAGACAACAATGGTATTAACCTCACCTTCTAACAGATCTATAGAAAGAAACCACAGGACTGATGTAACTTAATACACATACCAAACTCAAGAACATCACCTGTCAATGTAACACCAACAGCTTTAGCAGCAGCAAAGATGCTCCTAAGTTTCTTTCCCGGGAGCTGACCAGAGTGCTGTTTCTTCTCTCCCATCTGTATACACTGAGCGCATTTCTAATTACAGAAACAGCTTTGAAGATAACTGTAACCATATATTTGCAATCGTTTTCATACTATATAAAATGAATACTCACAAACTGGAGTATTGGAAAACGACACAGATTTGCTGTAGCATTTCTAATTCATTGAACATTGTTGGATTTGTTTTGGACTAACAATGTGTTTGTTGCTATTAAAGTTATATTAAAGGAATAGATCACTCAAAAAATGAACAATTCCTTTAATGTATTGGTTGAAGACTGGGAGGTTAAGGAACTATCCGAAGCTGATTTACCTTTTGCCTGATCTGCTTCCTGGTTCTAATCCTCTATAGTGCACATGCGCGATAATGCGCGCTATACAGGATCAGAACCAGGAAGCGGTTGGAGACTTTCATCTCTGCAGCGGTGGATCGCACAAAAGGTAAATATACTTACTTCGTCCCTGGCTCCTGCTCAATTGGTTGAAGAATGGGAGGTAAGGCATATCACAATTCATCCAACATGATTCCATTACAAGCTGATGTTAGTTTTTCTGACCTTTTCCTAATCCTCCTCCCTTTATGTTACTCACAATTCACTTAAATATACCCAGGGCAAGTACCTAAAACACTAGGTCCTCACCTTGGGAAAGTGCCTGTTTACAAATGCTAGTTTCCAGATGCCTTGTTTCCAGTTTTCTCCAGTTGCCCGATCAGATGCAATTTCATACCAACCAATGGGAGAACATGCCCTTTCCCAGCCATAGGGGTAGGGGGGACAAAAGTGTGGCCTTTAATTTTCACCAAAAAGACAGCCAGCATTATAGTATTTAATTCTTATAATACATAAAAGGAAGATTTCTATAGTGAAACCAACACCTCTTTGTCAAAAGATTAATACTTTTGTATCTCAGCAGTGTCTTATTAAACTACATGTATCACATTTATGGCTTTATATATCACAGTAACTCAGTTACAATTGTAAAAATCTTTCCAGTTCCTGACACTTTGGGACTAGAGATGTTCGAAACTGTTCAGTTTCATCCCGTTATCTAATATTCGGAAAATCCGGGTTCCGTGAAATCCGGGAGTTCCGAAAGTTTTGTCAGGACTTCGAAACCCTCAGATTCGATTCAAAACCGGATTCTATTCGAACCCACATTACATCTCTACTTGGGACTGGTGGGAATTGTCATAAAGAGATACCCAGTCATTGGTCATTGTTAATAAGCTTTAGAAGTGACAATGGGCTGCAGAAACCAGGTTATAGCTTGATGGGCTAAAAAAATGGATCCTATATTAGTATAAAATTAAGCTGTGACAGTGCAAATCCTTTACTTTCCGGCACCTCTTAAATGTACACTTCATGTTAAACATTTGCATTTCCTAATACATAAATGTTTCCCAGATGCTTAATACTATTAAAAATAAAATGCTATTTGTCAGATCCAACAAGACTGATATGGGCTGTCAAAGCCTTTACTTCTTCAAATAACCTTAGCAAAGGTTAAAACATAAAAGCATAAAATCCTGAATGTTATAGCTAAAGAATGGAATGGACTGTAGACATGTCCCTATGGTGTGGTACTTTCTTGCTTTGAAGAAAGTCTCTATTGTACTTTTGAAGTTATAATAGAGTTCGGATATACACTTTTTAGGTGTATCAGTTGTTTAAACACAATGTTTTCATTTTTTTAAGGTTCAGTAAGATAAAAGCAAACCAGGCACAAGTCTTATTTCTCTTGAAAAGGTTTCTTTTCTTGTTTGAAGGCTCAATTTCTGTTCTTTATTCTGAGTTCTCTAAAGCCTGAATTTCTGTGACCCTCAGTTCAGTTCCTGAGTGACAGATATAAATCTAATATGTCATCCTTCTATTTCTGTACATAGTTTATTTGTTTTCTTCTCAACTAGGCCTTGTGTCCAAAGCTATTTTTTCTACAGCTTATTTTTCATAAGCATTTTTGTTAACAATGTAAGTTCCTATTTGAAGTCTATTTAGTTATTCATTTCCTTTTCATAATGTTTTATTATATTTGTTTTTCCTACACTCACATTATGATTTCACCTGTTCATTTTCTCATTTTATTTTTATCTTCTCTAACATTTCCTTCCCTGTAGTCAGTGTCCGACTGGACTGCTGGAGCCCACCAGGAAATCTGAGATCAGGGGCCCACATAACATTTCATATCTCTATTATTACTCATTTCCACATCAATGTCACAGCTACTGACTCCTATTGTGTATTGTGATGCATTTCTTACTGTCCCAGTTGGACACTGACTAGATCGGTTAGCGTGACTTTAGCGACTGCAGCTCTCCCTGGTAAATTTGGCTATTCTTTTCTTTGATATCAGCCTCCTAATTCACATCATTTCACTTGCCATCATGTGACAGCAATTAACACAGTGGAAAAGTCATTGACTTAGAAGACGATCCTGTAAACTAATATACAATTTAAAGGGCAACTATGCTACAAAACACTAAAGGTCCTATCCAAGGGAGGTTGGCTATTCTATTCTCCTTAATGGTAAGAACACTTTTTAGGAATAGTCACCATTAAAGTACAATTATACTGTTAAATTCAACTCTCTCCCCCTTACAAGTATCCAGGGTGAGGACCTGAACCACTAAGTCCTTGCCCCTGGGGACATTTTCTATCTCCAGTAACAGTCATACTTAACAAAAATGTGTTTGTCGCTCTAGTCTAACTCCACCTTTCAGACTGTCAATGACACAACCAATGGGAAGGCGTGCTATGCAAGAAGCACATCTACCCACTGTATATATACAGGTCCTCACACACCTGCAATCTTCTGAATCCACAGAGGTGCTGCTACCCCCAGCTGCTCAACCACTCGCAGTTCAAACCGTAGAACCAATATAATATCAGGGAGGCGCACTCAAATAGGAGATCATTTGTGGTGCATCTGAGGAAGGGGAACGTCCCCGAAACGTTGTGCACTGCTTTGTCATAATAAACAAATGATATCCTATTTGAGTGCACCCCCCTGATATTATATTACATCTACCCATTGATCTGATCGTGGACAACCTGCAAATGCAGACATTTAGGGAACAGGCCACACTGCAACGCAATCGCAATCGCATTTGATTTCATGTGCGATTTCGTTGCGTTTGCGTATTGTGTTTTTTTCATTAAATATTGAAAAACACATGTGATTGCGATTTAAAATGCGTAACGCAAATCACAATTGCAATGCACCCGAAAACGCGCATTATCGGTGCGTTGCCATGTTTTCAATAATCTGAAAAGGGTGTGGCCTAACCCTTACTGGAGATAGAAAGCATACCCAGGGGCGAGGACTTAGCAGTTTGGGTCCTCACCATGTGTACTTCACATAGCAAGAAATGGAGATAATCTGGGAAGTATAATTGTCTTTTAAAGGGCATGTTTGTCCCCAAATCTAAAAATTTCCCAAGTGCTGGCCCCTATGTATAGTTTTAAAAAATCATTATCTTACATTCCTGCTCCTTCTGGTTCTCCTGTAATCTATGTCCAAAGTGTGGATGTTACCAAGGGTATTGTAATTATATCCCAGATATAGGAAAATGCTATAAGAAAAGGTTTTGTAATCTGTGGAAAAAAGATGATGCTTGTATCAAATTACTGTTCTGTCAAGTCATCTAAACTGATAATTTGTGCTACTGGGAAAATTGTGCTTTTGAAAGATAATATGGAAATTTTAACAATAAATAGGCGAAGGTTTTCTGCAGATACAAGGGTGGCGTGTAAGGAATTGATACAGGTTAATCAAAAGCACATGAATATTATTGTGATATAGTAATATCCAGTAAACAGTACAGTGTTAAAGAGGGGTAACTATACTGTAAAAATTAACCTTTTAATAATGGAAAGTACCTGGGGTAGGGAGGATTGTTTATTTCTACTTTACAATATTGTTTCGTTCAGGAGCTACAGCACGTACAGTTTTCATTTGGCAAGTTAGTCATGGACTAACCCTGTATCAAAGATAGTGCTGAAGCCAGGAGGAAGACTGGTAGAATCAGTTTTCTTTGGGCTGGTGCTCCTCACAGAAACAATATTGGGAGGTAGGAATTACCAGACCTATATGCCTGTCCCAATTCATATTTAGTTTAACCGTTTTTTAGGAAAACTTAAAACACACAATAGTTATCCTTTAAGTATGTGGCATTCTCAAATTGTAGTTAGTATACATACAGTAGGACATAAAAAATAGCTCTGATTGAGCTCACATAAAGTTTAGCTGTTCCTGTATTATCCATCATGGTCTCATACTCATAATATAATACATGGGATGGACAGGTGCACAGCTAATATTAAACCACATGGAATGCTAAAGTTCAGCGGTGCTCAGTGGGGTAAAAAAAGCTCCACCCAAGCTATTGGGTGATCGAATAGTGATAAATTCAGGCTACATACAACACCCAACCAGAAGAATAAAGTGCAATAGTGGACCAATACACATACAACACAAATACAATAAAACACAGTAACACAGTAAAACCATAATAATGGACAGCATTAACTCCGAGCGTCCCCGTATAAATAAAACAGGTAGCAGGTAACAGCCCAGTGAATAGACTAACGTACTGGTAGAGAGGAAGAGAGATTTGGCCATAAAACATGCAAATTGCATTCCCAGTGAGAAACCAGGTCCTACTGTACTGGACCATAGGACCTGGCTTCTCACGCTTTGTTCCGTAGTTGGATGTGATCTGCATGGGCACTGATCTTGAAACAGTGACTTTTGTGACAGTGACTGCCATATTTTCTCCACTTGATAGATAGTTGATAACTGTCTTTAATATGCTCCGTTCAATAGTCACTGTACCAAGATCAGGACGCCCCTTTAATATTCACTGTATGATCTTAATACAATTATGTTCAAGAAAATTTCCAATAGCGTTCATGGAGATTCTAACTCTGACTAATGGCCACCATCTGAATTCTTACATGGCTACCTCATTTTTATTTTTTTATTATATTATAAACCGATGAAATCAAAATTTTATGAATTTTGTTGACATTATTAAATATATTTATTAATAAATAATATGGGATGTATTTGGCAATATTAGTGTATTTGACTATAATAAAGGATAATGTTGGTGCAGCACAGATTCCAAAAAAAACCCAGTAGACTGTAATTTATAGAAATGTAGATTGAAGCCTACATGTCCCATGACTAAAGCACAATTCCTGTTCCTAATAGATTTAATTCCTAGGTCCTATTGATTTAACTGAATACCACAGATATACTGTAACATGACCTGGATGAATAAGAACCTTCACAAACAGTTCCTATTCAAACAATACATGCATTTTATGCTGTATGTACCTGCCAGCTGCAATCAAATGTGTTTTGTTTGCATTTGTCTTTAAAAAAGTCTATTTCTTTCTAAAATAACATTTCTGCGGGAAAAATGTTTTGTATTTGAATTGTTTTTGGATCACCAACCCTTTTTCTCCTTTAGAAACAAGAACTCGTTATACAGTTTCTGATTTTCCAAGCCACATTTATCCATCCCAGAAAAGTCTGGCAATGCACATAGATCCATTTTCAATCAAGGGTATTGTCAGTGCTCAGAATGTTGAAAGTCTTTAACCCACTACTGGCCCCACTGTACAGTATTGAAAAATCCTTACCTTACATCCCTGCTCCAAATGGCTGCATTGCAATATCTCTGCAAAGTCCAAAAAAGTGAAAACATTTTTTTTTATAAAAAATAAACAATCCGAACATTAATTACTTTCCTTCATTCCCCCAGTGTTCTGTAATGCCATGATTGGCTGCGTTCATGATTTGCTGCCTCTCAGCCAATCACTGACGTGGCTGCAGGTCCGGCCCCCTGCTTGCAGTTCCATTTTTACAGCACCAGGGAAATGAAGGAAAGTAAGTAATGTTAGTACCTTTTTTTAACAGGATAGGGGCTGGAGGATAGGGGCCACTACAACATATAAAAAAAGTGTTTGGAGGGTGAACATGCCCTTTAAGCACCGACAAAATATGGAAGTGAGTATTCTATTACTACTGGAAACCTCCTGTCCTTGCTTTCTTCAAGGCTAAATGTAAAGATAGCTATGTTATTTCCTGTTAATTTCATACGGACCGAATCAAAGTTCCCTCTAACTAAAATAGTCTCTGTGCGTATTTGCTGTGCGCATACAAAATTAAATTTGGGTCTCTTCACAACGCAGCACTTATATTCCAGCAGATTTTTGTGTGCAGACCACTGTAACTTGTGTGCATAGGCCAGAGTTGTGTGTGTGCGCACAGCTTAGAGGCAGCATTGGACCTAATATGTCTATAAAATGTAAAAAGGCACTGCTATTTTCTTCAGATGTGTAACACTTTTAGGGCACAATTAACTCACATCCACATAGTGCTATGCTTGCCATACGCTAATAAGATATTTGACAGATTTGACGATCAATCTATTCTATATCCTGGTCTTTCCACAACGTTCCCCATTCTGGCCCGTTCATTAACAAAAATCATGGGAAAGTCAGAAGGTTTGTAGTGTATGGCCAACATTAGTCATGTGCAGGTGTTGGTAGATCCTATCACTACTAGACTGTCTTATTGTTGTTATTAAACTATTAGGGACAAAGAGAGCCTCCACAAAATAAAGTCAGTGGCAGAAACTCAACCAAATTGAAAAATGAAAAGACTTGTCAGAAATTAATTTTGTACTGGACAGATCTGAGAAAGATGGGGTTTGTAATGTAAATTACTACAATAGGAATACATGAAAGCATTTCCAGCTTTGGTTATCCATCAGGAGTAAAGTGTGAAACGAAGGGTTTGAAATGTAAATAAAGCTTTTTAAAACAGGTTGGTGGCATTTAGGAATGCCATTAAAGAGGCCAGCTCAGACTGTTCATTTCTTCTCCCCTGGTGACCGATCCAAAGAAGTAGAGTCAATCACAGATAATGGTTGTAAGAAATCTGAGTGATGTCCTGCTGGGCAACCATCATTTAGTATGTGAAGTGAAAAGTCAGCCCAATCATATAGAAGAAAATACTGTTCTTAAGCCACAAATCAAAAGTGCATTTAGTATGCTAAATACATAGAGAATATATCACTATTCACAAATTCATACACTAGACCTAAAATATAGCAGCACAACTGCATAAAAGTACATACCCCAAACATTATTATGTGGTGGAAAATAGTCACAGCCCGTATAATTATCTAACATATCACATAATCTCTGCCTTTCTGACTAAAGATGAATGAAACTGGCCAGTATTAGTGATGGCCCAGTTTGCAGATCCGAACCCGGATCCGCGGCGGATTTAACTCGTTCGTGAACGGCGGATATCGTGGATTTTCCAGTTTTCCGCCTTCCGAACTTTTCCGAACCGCATTTTCGAAAATTTTCGAAACTACGAGGATTTCTCGTATTTTTTAAAATACGGGAAAATACGAGAAATCCTCGTAAATTCAAAATTTCGTGGATTTTTCACATTTTTGGATGGAGCAACCCACATTTTCGGGTCCGTATTTTCGAAGAATCCTCATATTTTCGAAGAACGGATTTTGACAAACTTTCATTTTAATAGGTTTTAATGGGTCCGTTCGCGGATTTTCGAATTTTCGAATTTTTCCGAAAATTCGCTGATCCTCAAGCGGACCGGATTTTGCGAAGTTCGGACATCTCTAGTCAGTAGTTCTACCGAATCCAAAATCAGCTTTAATTTATCAAAGCCAGCTTTGTGAAGTAGCTTGCAGGGCAGGGATGGTCAATCCATACAGAGAGTGTCATTCCCATTGGTTGAATATAATCAATGCCCTGCAGTGGATGGAGCTTGGATGTTCCCGTCATCAGTAGGCTCTGCCCCCATCCTGCTTAGCCCCCACTGTGTTAAAAATACAATTCAGTTCCTATGGACTCAATTTACTTTCCAATTGATAACACAATTTATAGAAAACCTCAATATATTTCCCATTCCCAAAAATATTTAAAGATATGGACCTAAATCCTAAGCCTATTTACCTTTATCCTACATCTGGCCTTATCCCTATTGTGCACAATGAAAAGGTCGGCCTAGCTAAACACAGTAGAATGAATCATTAATAGGGAGGTTGATATTACCGAGGAATATTAATGTTGGGCCATGCAAATGATACCAGTTGAATTTGTCTTGACACCAAATCAACCAATATCAGGTAGGAGAACGTAACTCAACAGGGATCCTTTACTAGCTGTACAGTAACCTCAAAGTTTCTCAAATTTATTTAAATGTTAATACTCATTTCTAGAGATGGCCGAAACTCACTAGTTTTGTTCCGTTCTCGGATTCCCGGATCTCGGGAAAATCCCAAAGATTTTTCGATATTTTTCAAATGTACGGGGCTATTTTCGATAATTTCTAAACTAGCCTTGAACGTTCGAAAAGTATTGAAATTATTTCCAACAATGATGGCCCCTGATATAGCTCAATCTCTTCCTGGTTTCATCTGCTTTCTCCTGCACTGAGCATGTGCCAACTGCAGATTAGAAGGAGGAACTAGTATTTGTGACAGCAGAATCAGAACCTCCCACCCCCTAACTTTCTGATTGGCAATTTCTTCATATCTTAGGCTGTGCTGCACATAGAGAGGTGGCTAAGGGCTCATTTTAAAGGCAGGAATCCAACCTTACATTTAAATTCAACTTGTTTGGAGACCACAGTTCCCCTTTAACTCTTTTTTGGCCATTAGCAGCATTTAGTACACCCCCCTTAGTCTCTGGACCAATGTTGCACCCTGAATGCTGGGGTATATTTAGTTGCACACTCCATTCCACCACTTAGGGTACCAAATGCCCCTTCTGCACATTCTCCTACCACTATTTGGGTAACATTCTGTAATGCTGCGATGAGAGAGACTGTTATTTAAATTTGCATTAGTCAGAACACAGAGGGTTTTGCTTGGCAAATTTACTTTATGAATAAAAGTATAATTTTTATGTTAATGTTTCTGCTTGAGGACATTGTGGGAGTGTGAACAAATGGAAAATATTCAAGAGGTGTTCTACAGGTTTAAAAGGCCATTAACTCAGACTGTACCAGTTACTTATTACGGCTGTTTATTTGTTCATTCTCCTCTTTCATGCATTAAGTATCTATTATGCAGCATGAAAGGAAATCAATTTTAAAAAACGTTAATTTATGTAGAAAGTGCATTTGGAATGCCTAAAGAGAAAAAATGTATTTGCCAATCATATCAACTTATTACTGATGAAATTAAGTTATACATTAGCTTCAAAGGACAATTAAAACTACTCCCCTCACCCCCTTGTTAGCCATTGATGAAAGTGAAGACATCTTGGATATAAAATAATACCTTAATTGGCTACCTAAAATGATTGAATGGGCGTGGCCAAGCGCTAAAAGCAGCATTGAGGAGCTCTGCTAAAGCAGGCTTAAAAAGTTTAAAATAGAATCTGTTCTAAGCAGTGAACCCACATATAAAGGTGTTAGCAGACTCAAGGATGGCCAAGGGAAAGCAAAAATCCCACAAAACATAAAGGTTACTGCCTCTTTTGGACAAAGTCCCACAACCGGCACCAAAATGCAATATCCAAAAGAACCTTTACCCTTTTGGTTTCAAAACATTTGAATATTTCCCTATACTATTCAACAAAGAGAACAATTTTCAGGGGTACTTGTTGGTCTGAGAGCAAAAAGGATTACTTAAGCTGGGTACACACGATGAGATATTTCGGTCCGATCGACCGATAGTTCAGTGTATCGGTTGATCGGACCGAAATTATCGCATCCAAATGTGCCCATGTCCGATCGACCGTTCGTCCGAATCGGACGAAAGGACGATCGGACAGGGTGGAAAACCTCGTCCGATCGTGCGGTCCTATATGGACCGCACGATCGTCGCGGTAACTATCGGACGCGGCTGCTTTTTCCGCGACCGATAGTCCTTCCTCCTGGCCGACCGGTCGAAAGTGTCGAACGGTCGGTCAGGAGGAAAAATTGGCAGGTGTGTACCTAGCTTTACAGATGGGGATTCCGATTCAAAGTTATTATACAACATAGAGAATCTTTTGATACCGTGAACCCTCCAGAAGAAGTAACAATCTCTACTCCAAAATTATCTCCTATCAAACATCGATTCTGAGTGGTCAACTCAAAAAAAGGTAAAAGTCACATAATACCACTCCATGACCACGAGACATTAGAGAAACCTCTAAGGAGAAGATCAATAGTGATTGATCACAATAAAGGACACACGTAACACCGACATTTTGCATACATGCAATTAACAGTAGCCAAAGTTTTTGAACTAAGAAATTTCATATGGAAGAATTTTATAGAAAACAAGAGCTAATGACTATTAGAGATGGACTAAACAAGTCCGAACGGACTCGCACTATCCCAAACCCGGATTTCTTGGACTTTCCGAATGCGAGGCTGGTTTTTCGATAATTGTCGCATTTACAGGCCATTCGCTAACCCTAGAATCTATTGTTCGCTAACCCTCAAATGTATCATTAGTTTTCGGTAACCCACGAATGTACCGATCGCTTTCGCTAACCCTAGAATGTATCGCTTGCTAACCTTCAAATGTAGCCTTCGATTTTCAGTAACCCTCAAAAGTATTGTTCGTTTTCGGAAACCCTCGAATGTACGGATCAGTTTTGGTAATAGTGACTAGAGATGGCCGAACTTTCGAACTATATGGAAAGTTCGAAAGTTCGAAAACAGTAAAGTCAATGGGAGTCAAAAAGTTCGAAAAGTTCTAATGAAATACAATTAAAATATCAATAGTAATTTAATGTAAAAGGCTGTGGGACCTGGGAAATGGTCTGGGAAACATGTTCCAATATCCAGGACATTCGAAAAATCTATTTTACTCTCACTCACGCTATTTTCGAGCTCGTTCACGCCTAGGTACCATGTACATTTTACTCGCGGATTTGATGTTTGCGCCTAGATACCATGGACATTTTACTCGCGGATTCGATGCTCGTGTATAGGTTTTAATGGACACTTTACTCGCGGATTCGATGCTCGTGTTTGCGCCTAGATACTATGGACATTTTACTTGCAGATTCGATGCTCACGTACAGGTTTTAATGGACACTTTACTCGCGGATTCAATGCTCGCTTATAGGTATGATAGGCATTTTACTCGCACATTCGAACGGTCGACCATTTGATATTTATCGAAAGTCCGAAAATATCGAAAATCCGAGTCTGGGATAGTTGGAGAAGTCCGAATTTGTTCGTATTCGAATAGCTTGGCTCAAACTCAGGTTCCAGTTCGAGTTCTAGTCCATCTCTAATAGTGACATGTTCTCCAGACCATTTCCCAGGTGCCACAGCCATTTACAGTAGGTTACCATTGCTAGTATAGCTGTAAATCATCTGGACTTTTCGAACTATCACTCCCCCATTGACTTTAATGGGTGCGAATTCGAACTTTCGAACTTTTACTGAAGTGCAAAAGTTCGAAAATGGACCGGCCTTTATGAAGTTTGGCCATCTCTAATGACTATTATATTATCCTAGATTTTGGGGAATATTTGCTAATATGAAAATAATATTGGCAACATAGAAATGTCTTTGTTTAAACAGTTTTCAGGAAAACACAAGTTAATTTAAACCAGAACAGACTACAAAACTACTAAAAAATGTATTCCTTCCTAGTATGAATACCTAAATAATCATTAAAGGGCATGTCCACCCCCAAAACTATAATCCCCCCAACTACTGGCCCATTGTGTAGTGTAGTTTAATCCTTACCTTACATCCCAGCTCCATATGGTTCTCCTGTAGTCCCCCCCAAAGTCCCAAAAACTGCCCACCAGGAGGATAGCAGAGTCCATATAGGACTCTGCCTCCTACCTGGCCTCCGGGAGAATTTGGCATGCGTACTGCAGCCCTTCTCCCCCTCCCTCCCCCTCCCTCTAAGGATTCCCTCCCGTAAATCCCTTTAGCTATATGCTTGCCCCTGTCACCCCAACCCCAACTGCTATATTTATATGTTTAGAAAGCTCCCCAAACTTACTTACCTCTCCTCTTTCCTCCGCCGAAATGAGCTCCCGGCAGCCGCGTCCGTGATTGGCTGGCGCTCAGCCATCACAGACGCGACTGCCGGTCCCGCCCGCTCTGCTTGCATTTTCTCGCAAGCAGAGGGCCGGCAGCGCGGCGGGAAAGAGGGGAGGTAAGTAGAGTTTGGGAGCTTTCTAAACATATAAATATAGCGGTTGGGGCTGGGCTGGCAGGGGGAATTTTATATTAAAAATTATTTTTAGGGTGGACTACCCTTTAATATAAGTGAATGTTAATTATAGAATACGTGACATTCTAGAAGACAAGTTAAACTGTAAAGAGAATGTTACATGCAAAATAGATATAAATAAAAAAGTTATTGACAACTATAACAACCTATACTTTAATAGAAATGTGCTAATATGGAATAAATATTGGCTACTCAAATTTACTCTGTTCATTTGTTTTACAGTTAATGTAAATCATATTTACTAAATACCGTATATACTCGTAATAAGCCGATCCGAGTATAAGCCGAGGTACCCTTTTTTACCTAAAAAAGTAGGGAAATTGATTGACTCGAGTATAAGCCGAGTTAGGAACTATGACCACTACTGCCTTCAGTATGTTTGAGTCTAAGTTGCCCTTTACATAGTGCCTTTCATAACTATAAAGTGCATATAACATACATATAAAAATCTTCCAAGTGTACAATATAATATTATAAAACTCATGTGAGTGCATGTAGTGACATTCCTATATAGCCCCCTTCCCTCCCTCCCCTGAGAGTCCCCCCAGTTGGTCCTACCCCGAAGCTGCACTCCAGGATGATCGCCGTCTCCTTATGGCCAAATCCGGCTGCCGCACGCTGGATAATCCTGTGGATTTGCCGCTGACGTCACTACTACTCGGCGCCTCTCCCACTGGCGCCGAGTAGTGACATCAGCCGGCAAACCCACAGGACGTACCCAGCGTGCAGCAGCCGGATTTGGCCATAAGGAGACGGCGATCATCCTGGAGTGCAGCTTCGTGGACCTTGACCCGAGTATAAGCCGAGGTAAGGTTTTTAGGTTTATTTTAAAACCTAAAAACCGCGCTTATACTCGAGTATATACGTAAGTAATATTCTTCAGGTGCTTTAATCTCTGCTTGACTAATATATAGGAATACACGTTTAAAGGATTTAATCAATATGATTTGTGCAGAGAACTAATAACAATTAGAGATGGGACCTGACACGAAACACCCTTAGTTCGGAACCATTTTTGATTATATTGAATGTTCAATCTATTTTCGATAATTTTCAAAAAAAGGCCTCGACATTCGATAATCTTTGAAAACACGATTGGAGACTCGAAAGTGGTCTCCGATTGTATTTTTGAGGATTATTATTACTTCTGTGATGGGCTGCGTCTTAGCCAATCACAGGCGCGGCTGCGCTCTGGCCCCTGATTGCAACTTCCGCAAGCAGGGAGATGGACTGGAGATGTCGCATGAGAGAAGCCTTGTAAGTAGCAATCTGAGGTTTTAAAGACATATTATGGAGGTTGGAGGTGGGCAGCTGGCTCCTACCTTAGGAGAAAGATAATTTCCAGGGTGGACATGCCATTTAACTATCCTAATTGTATCACGCATTGGGAGATAGATGGACTCCTCTAGAATATCTTTGTGGTATCCAGAATACTCACAATATTGTTTGAGGAGTTGTAAAGCACAAGGAACGTACCTTCATACATGGTGGTTGTGCCCCAAAATAAGAACGGCATGGTTCAAATGTTCTACTTGATAAATAGTTATTAAATCAAACATACAGATGAACCCAGAACTAGCATTACTGAATTTGGTCTTGATTTATATTCAATTGGATTTAGAACCATTATATATCACATTTGTATTATTAAAAAAATTTGATAATTAATATTGGCACTCTGAAAAGTCCCAACATAAAAGAACTAATACCTGACATACTCTAAATGTGTCTTATAAAAAGCTTGCTATTCCCAGTATAAATTTTATAAGGAATGGGTAATATATTGGTACATAGATAATAGATCATTAATATAGAGATTATTTTAAGAGATCTTCTTAGCTACAAGATTCCTTGGACACATACTTGTTACAATAATAATCTATTATAATTCTTTGTTTTATTTAAATTCACCTTACTATACTGTATCGTAACTTGAAATTGTTAAAATTATGTTTAAACAATGTCAAACTATTTGAAAATATAGAATATTGACTATTATAAAAATTCAATAAAAAAATTCTAGGGTTAAAAAAAATGATTGAAAATGCAAGCTTTCGAAGCACTAGGCTCTTCCTCATTAGAGAATGACCGATCGTGGATCTGAACACAGTTCCGCAGCGGATCTCATGGATTTTCCAGAATTCCACTTTCCAATTTTTCTGAACCATGTTCGAAAATTTGAGAAATTTAGAAAATTGGAGTTTTTAAGGAATTGGAATTTTTGAAAATTTTGTAAAAAGTTACAGTAATTTACTGTAAATGGCTCTGGGACCTGGCAATGGTCCAGGGAACACGTCCCTGCGGGGAAGAACAGCAAAAAAACAGAAGTAGCAAACACACACCACGCAGACTTACAGTCTCGTCAGGCTGGTTTCAGTTCCTTGAATGTTTGAGAATTTTCAAACAGACAATGTACCTGGCCGGATGTTTAGGTTCCCGTGGCTCAACCTGGGCCCCCCTCCCAGGTCTTCAAAAGGACCATTCTAAGTGCCTTTGTTGGGGGTACTGCGATTGAAAACCCATTGGCTCTCAGAAGAGCCCTTGTGGCTCTAATAATATCATCAACAGACCATATGCTGGCCTCCTACAGCACTGACTCAACACTCTCCACAGTAAACGGCCGCCCGGACTACACAAAGCAATTGAAGCCTCTCCCCTACACACTCAGGCCTATAAAATATGGAAGGAGAAAGCGCTATGTTCATACACTGGCACACTACCTAAAAGAGATTTATGGCACAATCAGTCCCCCACATCTGTCAGCATTCCCTATATACAAAGACTGGAGGACAAAGGAATACAATGTTTAAACAAATAATACCAACAGTAACCTGAAACGGAACAGAGTTGAGCTACCACACTCTTATTTCTTCCCACTATTCACCTAGGTCACTGCATCCTATACAGATTTCCCTAATAGAATTATTGAGCTAATCAAACACCCAATAATTGGTATCCTAAAGACCCAAGGACTACAAGGCTTTAAGCTAGGTACACAGTACAGATTTCTGAAAGATGACAGCAGGATCTGCAAGATCCTGTCTGCCATCTTTCAAAGATCTGCATACACACAGTCTTGAGTGTTCTCCCTATGAACTCATAACGAGAACCTCGGGACTGTGTGTTCCATCGGCCGCGCTAGTACTCCTCTATAGGGAGTCTAGCGCGGCCGATGGAAATTTTCGGCCTTTCACGAACCGAGCATTTGGCCGACACGATCGTTTGGCGGCCCGCCCCCAACCCCAACTGCTATATTTATATGTTTAGAAAGCTCCCCAAACTTTACTTACCTCTCCTCTTTCCTCCGCCGAAATGAGCTCCCGGCAGCCGCGTCCGTGATTGGCTGGCGCTCAGCCAATCACAGACGCGACTGCCGGTCCCGCCGCTCTGCTTGCATTTTCTCGCAAGCAGAGGGCCGGCAGCGCGGCGGAGGAAAGAGGGGAGGTAAGTAGAGTTTGGGGAGCTTTCTAAACATATAAATATAGCGGTTGGGGCTGGGCTGGCAGGGGGAATTTTATATTAAAAAATTATTTTTAGGGTGGACATACCCTTTAATATAAGTGAATGTTAATTATAGAATACGTGACATTCTAGAAGACAAGTTAAACTGTAAAGAGAATGTTACATGCAAAATAGATATAAAATAAAAAAAGTTATTGACAACTATAACAACCTATACTTTAATAGAAATGTGCTAATATGGAATAAATATTGGCTACATCAAATTTACTCTGTTCATTTGTTTTACAGTTAATGTAAATCAATATTTACTAAATACCGTATATACTCGAGTATAAGCCGATCCGAGTATAAGCCGAGGTACCCTTTTTTACCTAAAAAAGTAGGGAAATTGATTGACTCGAGTATAAGCCGAGGTTAGAACATGACCACACTCTGCCTTCAGTATTGTTTGAGTCTTAAGTTGCCCTTAACATAGTGCCTTTTCATAACTAAAAGTGCATAAACATACATATAAAAATCTTCCAAGTGTACAATAATATATTATAAAACTCATGTGAGTGCATGTAGTGACATTCCTATATAGCCCCCTTCCCTCCCTCCCCTGAGAGTCCCCCCGTTGGTCCTACCCCAAGCTGCACTCCAGGATGATCGCCGTCTCCTTATGGCAACAATCCGGCTGCCGCACGCTGGATAAGTCCTGTGGATTTGCCGGCTGACGTCACTACTATCGGCGCCTCTCACAGCCTGGCGCCGAGTAGTGACATCAGCCGGCAAACCCACAGGACGTACCCAGCGTGCGGCAGCCGGATTTGGCCATAAGGAGACGGCGATCATCCTGGAGTGCAGCTCGTGACCTTGACCCGAGTATAAGCCGAGGTAAGGTTTTTAGGTTTATTTTAAACCTAAAAACCTCGGCTTATACTCGAGTATATACGGTAAGTATAATATTCTTCAGGTAGCTTTAAATCTCTGCTTGACTAATATATAGGAATACACGTTTAAAGGATTTAATCAATATGATATTGTGCAGAGAACTAATAACAATTAGAGATGGGACCTGACACGAAACCCCTTAGTTCGGAACGCATTTTTGATTATTATTGAATGTTCAAGGCTATTTTCGATAATTTTCAAAAAAAGGCCTCGAACATTCGATAATCTTTGAAAACACGATTGGAAACTCGAAAGTGGTCTCCGATTGTATTTTTGAGGATTATTATTACTTCTGTGATTGGCTGCGTCTTAGCCAATCACAGGCGCGGCTGCGCTCTGGCCCCTGATTGCAACTTCCGCAAGCAGGGAGATGGACTGGAGATGTCGCATGAGAGAAGGCCTTGTAAGTAGCAATCTGAGGTTTTAAAGACATATTATGGAGGTTGGAGGTGGGCAGCTGGCTCCTACCTTAGGAGAAAGATAATTTCCAGGGTGGACATGCCATTTAAGCTATCCTAATGTATCACGCATTGGGAGATAGATGGACTCCATCTAGAATATCTTTGTGGTATCCAGAATACTCACAATATTGTTTGAGGAGTTGTAAAGCACAAGGAACGTACCTTCATACATGGTGGTTGTGCCCCAAAATAAGAACGGCATGGTTCAAATGTTCTACTTGATAAATAGTATATTAAAATCAAACATACAGATGAACCCAGAAATAGCATTACTGAATATTGGTCTTGATATATATTCAATTGGATTTAGAACCATTATATATCACATTTGTATTATTAAAAAAAATTTGATAATTAAATATTGGCACTCAGAAAAAGTCCCAACAGTAAAAGAACTAATACCTGGACATACTCTAAATGTGTCTTATAAAAAAGCCTTTGCTATTCCCAGTAATAAATTTTATAAGGAATGGGTACTATATATTGGTACATAGATAATAGATCATTAATATAAGAGATTATTTTAAGAGATCTTCTTAAGCTACAAGATTCCTTGGACACATACTTGTTACAAATATAATCTATTCTATAATTCTTTGTTTTATTTAAATTCACCTTACTATACTGTATCGTAACTTGAAATTGTTAAAATTATGTTTAAACAATGTCAAACTATTTGAAAATATAGAATATTGACTATTATAAAAATTGGGCCTTGTTCCCTTGGGACCATTGCCAGGTCCCAGAGCCATTTACGTATAATGTAACTTTTTACAAAAATTTTCAAAAATTTCAATTCCTAAAAAACTCCATTTTCTAATATGCTGTGAAGGTTTCATTCATCCAGGTCTGGTAGATCTGTTGTTATCAATTAGATCAACTGGACTTGAAGACGTTTCGCTAGTCATCCGACTGGCTTTCTCAATTCAGAATGACTTGTACAAGAATCTGGGCAATTATGTACCCTGGAAATCCAATTAGCATATCACACAGGTGTTAAGGGTGTGATTATAGATAGGGCTAAGAGGTGTTATAGAACGCCCAGAGTAAGGTGTTAAACAGCATTGTACATGGGCAGACAGTTGTTCGAACCCCCCCACCTCTATTTAGGCTGGTTTCTTTATTTTACACTAAATGGCCTCCTTAACAACCTCTCCATTTTCTAAATTTTCGAACATGGTTCAGAAAAATTTGGAAGTGGAATTCTGGAATCCTGAGATCCCCTGCGGAACTGTGTTCAGATCCACGACTGGTCATTCTCTAATGAGGAAGAAGCCTAGTCTTGAAAGCTTGCATTTTCAATCATTTTTTTTTAACCCTAGAATTTTTTTTTTTATTATCCCTTATATATTACACTGTAAGGGGCGTATTATCCCTTATATATTACACTGTAAGGGGTGTATTATCACTTATATAATACACTGTAAGAGGTATATAATCCCTTATATATTACACTGTAAGGGGTGTATTATCCCTTATATATTACACTGTAAGGGGCTTGAACCATAGAATTTTTATTTAATTTTTTAATTAGTTAATATTCTATATTTTCAAATAGTTTGACATTGTTTAAAACTAATTAACAATTTCAAGTTACGATACAGTATGTAAGGTGAATTTAATAAAACAAAGAATTATAGAATAGATTATATTTGTAACAAGTATGTGTCCAAGGAATCTGTAGCTAAGAAGATCTCTTAAAATAATCTCTTATTAATGATCTATTATCTATGTACCAATATATAGTACCCATTCCTTATAAATTATTACTGGAATAGCAAAGGCTTTTATAAGACACATTTAGAGTATGTCCAGGTATTAGTTCTTTTTACTGGTGGGACTTTTTCAGAGTGCCAATATTTAATTATCAAATTTTTTTTAATAATACAAATGTGATATATAATGGTTCTAAATCCAATTGAATATAAATCAAGACCATATTCAGTAATGCTAGTTCTGGGTTCATCTGTATGTTTGATTTAATATACTATTTTCAAGTAGAACATTGAACTGCCGTTCTTATTTTGGGGCACAACCACCATGTATGAAGGTACGTTCCTTGTGCTTTACAACTCCTCAAACAATATTGTGAGTATTCTGGATACCACAAAGATATTCTAGATGGAGTCCATCTATTCTCCAAGCGTGATACATTAGGATAGCTTAAATGGCATGTCCACCCTGGAATTATCTTTCTCCTAAGGTAGGAGCCAGCTGCCACCTCCAACCTCCATAATATGTCTTTAAAACCTCAGATTGCTACTTACAAGGCCTTCTCTCATGCGACATCTCCAGTCCATCTCCTGCTTGCGGAAGTTGCAATCAGGGGCCAGAGCGCAGCCGCGCCTGTGATTGGCTAAGACGCAGCCAATCACAGAAGTAATAATAATCCTCAAAAATACAATCGGAGACCACTTTCGAGTCTCCATCGTGTTTTCAAAGATTATCGAATGTTCGAGGCCTTTTTTTGAAAATTATCGAAAATAGCATTGAACATTCAATATAATCAAAAATGCGTTCCGAACAAGGGGTTTCGTGTCAGGTCCATCTCTAATTGTTTAGTTCTCTGCACAAATCATATTGATTAAATCCTTTAAACGTGTATTCCTATATATAGTCAAGCAGAGATTTAAAGCTACCTGAAGAATATTATACTTACCGTATATACTCGAGTATAAGCCGAGGTTTTTAGGTTTAAAATAAACCTAAAAACCTTACCTCGGCTTATACTCGGGTCAAGGTCACGGAGCTGCACTCCAGGATGATCGCCGTCTCCTTATGGCCAAATCCGGCTGCCGCACGCTGGGTACGTCCTGTGGGTTTGCGGCTGATGTCACTACTCGGCGCCAGGCTGTGAGAGGCGCCGATAGTAGTGACGTCAGCCGGCAAATCCACAGGACTTATCCAGCGTGCGGCAGCCGGATTGTGCCATAAGGAGACGGCGATCATCCTGGAGTGCAGCTTGGGGTAAGGACCAACGGGGGGACTCTCCAGGGGAGGGAGGGAAGGGGGCTATATAGGAATGTCACTACATGCACTCACATGAGTTTTATAATATATTATTGTACACTTGGAAGATTTTTATATGTATGTTTATGCACTTTTAGTTATGAAAAGGCACTATGTTAAGGGCAACTTAAGACTCAAACAATACTGAAGGCAGAGTGTGGTCATAGTTCCTAACCTCGGCTTATACTCGAGTCAATCAATTTCCCTACTTTTAGGTAAAAAAAGGTACCTCGGCTTATACTCGGATCGGCTTATACTCGAGGATATACGGTATTAGTAAATATTGATTACATTAACTGTAAAACAAATGAACAGAGTAAATTTGATGTAGCCAATATTTATTCCATATTAGCACATTTCTATTAAAGTATAGGTTGTTATAGTTGTCAATAACTTTTTTATTTTATATCTATTTTGCATGTAACATTCTCTACGTGTTAACTTGTCTTCTAGAATGTCACGTATCTATTAATTAAATTCACTTATATTAAAGGGTAGTCCACCCTAAAAATAATTTTTTAATATAAAATTCCCCTCTCCAGCCCAGCCCCAACCGCTATATTTATATGTTTAGAAAGCTCCCCAAACTCTACTTACTCCCTCTTTCTCCGCCCGCGCTGCCGGCCCTTGCTTGCGAGAGAAATGCAAGCAGAGCGGCGGGACCGGCAGGCGCGTCTGTGATTGGCTGAGCGCCAGCCAATCACGGACGCGGCTGCGGGAGCTCATTTCGGCGGAGGAAAGAGGAGAGGTAAGTAAAGTTTGGGGAGCTTTTCTAAACATATAAATATAGCAGTTGGGTTGGGGGTGACAGGGGCAAGCATATAGCTAAAGGGATTTACGGGGGGGAATCTTAGAGGGAGGGGGAGGGAGGGGGAGAAGGTGGTGCAGTACGCATGCCAAACTTCTCCCGGAGGCCAGGTAGGAGGCAGAGTCCTTATGGACTCTGCTATCCTCCTGTGGGCAGTTTTTGGGACTTGGGGGGGACTACAGGAGAAACCATATGGAGCTGGGATGTAAGGTAAGGATTAAACTACTACACACAATGGGGCCAGTAGTTGGGGGGATTATAGTTTTGGGGGTGGACATGCCCTTTAATGATTATTTAGGTATTCATACTAGGAAGGAATACATTTTTTAGTATTTGTAGTCTGTTCTGGTTTAAATTAACTTGTGTTTCCTGAAAAATGTTTAAACAAAGACATTTCTATGTTGCCATATTATTTTCATATTAGCAAATATTCCCCAAAATCTAGGATAATATAATAGTCATTAGAGATGGCAAACTTCAAAAGGCCGGTCCATTTTCGAACTTTTGCACTTCAGTAAAAGTTCGAAAGTTCGAATTCGCACCCATTAAAGTCAATGGGGGAGTGATAGTTCGAAAGTCCAGATGATTTACAGCTATACTAGCAATGGTAACCTACTGTAAATGGCGTGGCACCTGGGAAATGGTCTGGAGAACATGTCACTATTAGAGATGGACTAGAACTCGAACTGGAACCTGAGTTTGAGCCAAGCTATTCGAATACGAACAAATTCGGACTTCTCCAACTATCCCCAGACTCGGATTTTCGATATTTTCGGACTTTCGATAAATATCAAATGGTCGACCGTTCGAATGTGCGAGTAAAATGCCTATCATACCTATAAGCGAGCATTGAATCCGCGAGTAAAGTGTCCATTAAAACCTGTACGTGAGCATCGAATCTGCAAGTAAAATGTCCATAGTATCTAGGCGCAAACACGAGCATCGACGCGAGTAAAGTGTCCATTAAAACCATACACGAGCATCGAATCCGCGAGTAAAATGTCCATGTATCTAGGCGCAAACATCAAATCCGAGGAAAAATGTACATGGTACCTAGGCGTGAACGAGCTCGAAAATAGCGTGAGTGAGAGTAAAATAGATTTTTCGAATGTCCTGGATATTGGAACATGTTTCCCAGACCATTTCCCAGGTCCACAGCTTTTAATTAAATTACTATTGATATTTTAATTGTATTTCATTAGAACTTTTCGAACTTTTTGACTCCCATTGATTTACTGTTTTCGAACTTTCGAACTTTCCATATAGTTCGAAAGTTCGGCCATCTCTAGTCACTATTACCAAAAACTGATCGTACATCGAGGGTTTCCGAAAACGAACAATACTTTTGAGGGTTACTGAAAATCGAAGGCTACATTTGAAGGTTAGCAAGCGATACATTCTAGGGTTAGCGAAAGCGATCGGTACATTCGGGGTTACCGAAAACAATGATACATTTGAGGGTTAGCGAACAATAGTTCTAGGGTTAGCGAATGGCCTGTAAATGCGACAATTATCGAAAAAACAGCCTCGCATTCGGAAAGTCCAAGAAATCGGGTTTGGGATAGTGCGAGTCCGTTCGGAATTGTTTAGTCCATCTCTAATAGTCATTAGCTCTTGTTTCTATAATTCTTCCATATGAAATTTCTTAGTTCAAAAACTTTGGCTACTGTTAATTGCATGTATGCAAAATGTCGGTGTTACGTGTGTCCTTATTGTGATCAGTCACTATTGATCTTCTCCTTAGAGGTTTCTCTAATGTCTGGGTCATGGAGGGGTATTATGTGACTTTTACCTTTTTTTGAGTTGACCACTCAGAATCGATGTTTGATAGGAGATAATTTTGGAGGAGAGATTGTTACTTCTTTGGAGGGTTCACGGTATCAAAAGATTCTCTATGTTGTATAATAACTTTGAATCGGAATCCCCATCTGTAAAGCTAGGTACACACCTGCCAATTTTTCCTCCTGACGACCGTCGACACTTTCGACCGGTCGGCCAGGAGGAAGGACTATCGGTCGTGGAAAAAGCACGCCGCGTCCGATAGTTACCGCGACGATGTGCGGTCCATATAGGACCGCACGATCGGACGAGGTTTTCCACCCTGTCCGATCGTCCTTTCGTCCGATTCGGACGAAAGGCTCGATCGGACATGGGCACATTTGGATGCGATATTTGCGTCCGATCAACCGATACACTGAACTATGGTCGATCGGACCGAAATATCTCATCGTGTGTACCCAGCTTAAGTATCCTTTTTGCTCTCAGACCAACAAGTACCCCTGAAAATTGTTCTCTTTGTGATAGTATAGGGAATATTCAAATGTTTTGAAACCAAAAGGGTAAAGGTTCTTTTGGATATTGCATTTTGGTGGCCGGTTGTGGGACTTTGTCCAAAGAAGGCAGTAACTTTATGTTTTGTGGGATTTTTGCTTTCCCTTGGCCATCCTTGAGTCTGCTAACACCTTTATATGTGGGTTCACTGCTTAGAACAGATTCTATTTTAAACTTTTTAAGCTGCTTTAGCAGAGCTCCTCAATGCTGCTTTTAGCGCTGGCCACGCCCATTCAATCATTTTAGGTAGCCAATTAAGGTATTATTTATATACAAGATGTCTTCACTTTCATCAATGGCTAACAAGGGGGTGAGGGGAAGTAGTTTTAATTGTCCTTTGAAGCTAATGTATAAATTATTTCATCAGTAATAAGTTGATATGATTGGCAAATACATTTTTCTCTTAGGCATTCCAAATGCACTTTCTACAAATTAACGTTTTTTAAATTATTTCCTTTCATGCTGCATAATGATACTAATGCATGAAAGAGGAGAATGAACAAATAAACAGCCGTAATAAGTAACTGGTACAGTCTGAGTTAATGGCCTTTTAAACCTGAGAACACCTCTTGAATATTTTCCATTTGTTCACACTCCCACAATGTCCCAAGCAGAAACATTAACATAAAAATTATACTTTTATTCATAAAGAATTTGCCAAGCAAAACCCCTGTGTTCTGACTAATGCAATTAAATAACAGTCTCCTCATCGCAGCATTACAGAATGTTACCCAAATAGTGGTAGGAGAATGTGCAGAAGGGGCATTTGGTACCTAAGTGGTGGAATGGAGTGTGCAACTAAATTACCCCAGCATTCAGGGTGCAACATTGGTCCAGAGACTAAGGGGGGTGTACTAAATGCTGCTAATGGCCAAAAAAGAGTTAAAGGGGAACTGTGGTCTCAAACAAGTTGAATTTAAATGTAAGGTTGGATTCCTGCCTTTAAAATGAGCCCTTAGCCACTCTCTATGTGCAGCACAGCCTAAGATATGAAGAAATTGCCAATCAGAAAGTTAGGGGTGGGAGGTTCTGATTCTGCTGTCACAAATACTAGTTCCTCCTTCAATCTGCAGTTGGACATGCTCAGGCAGGAGAAAGCAGATGAAACCAGGAAGAGATTGAGCTATATCAGGGGCCATCATTGTTGGAATAATTTCAATACTTTTCGAACGTTCAAGGCTAGTTTAGAAATTATCGAAAATAGCCCCGTACATTTGAAAAATATCGAAAATCGTTCCCGTTTCGCATTTCGGATCTTTGGATTTTCCGAGATCCGGGAATCGAGAACGGAACAAAACTAGTGAGTTTCGGCCATCTCTAGAAATGAGTATTAACATTAAATAAATTTGAGAAACTTTGAGGTTACTGTACAGCTAGTAAAGGATCCCTGTTGAGTTACGTTCTCCTACCTGATATTGGTTGATTTGGTGTCAAGACAAATTCAACTGGTATCATTTGCATGGCCCAACATTAATATTCCTCGGTATATCAACCTCCCTATTAATGATTCATTCTACGTGTTAGCTAGGCCGACCTTTTCATTGTGCACATAGGGATAAGGCCAGATGTAGGATAAAGGTAAATAGGCTTAGGATTTAGGTCCATATCTTTAAATATTTTTGGGAATGGAATATATTGAGGTTTTCTATAAATGTGTTATCAATTGGAAAGTAAATTGAGTCCATAGGAACTGAATTGTATTTTAACACAGTGGGGGCTAAGCAGGATGGGGGCAGAGCCTACTGATGACGGAACATCCAAGCTCCCTCCACTGCGGGCATTGATTATATTCAACCATGGGAATGACACTCTCTGTATGGATTGACCATCCCTGCCCTGCAAGCTACTTCACAAAGCTGGCTTGATAAATTAAAGCTGATTTTGGATTCGGTAGAACTACTGACTAGAGATGTCCGAACTTCGCAAAATCCGGTCCGCTTGAGGATCAGCGAATTTTCGGAAAAATTCGAAAATTCGAAAATCCGCGAACGGACCCATTAAAACCTATTAAAATGAAAGTTTGTCAAAATCCGTTCTTCGAAAATATGAATCTTCGAAAATACGGACCGAAAAGTGGGTTGCTCCATCCAAAAATGTGAAAAATCCACGAAATTTTGAATTTACGAGGATTTCTCGTATTTTCCCGTATTTTAGAAAATACGAGAAATCCTGTAGTTTCGAAAATTTCGAAAATGCGGTTCGGAAAAGTGTCGGAAGGCGAAAACTGGAAAATCCACGATATCCGCCGTTCACGAACGAGTTAAATCCGCCGCGGATCCGGGTTCGGATCTGCAAAATGGGCCATCACTAATACTGGCCAGTTCATTCATCTTTAGTCAGAAAGGCAGAGATTATGTGATATGTTAGAAATATACGGGCTGTGACTATTTTCCACCACATAATAATGTTTGGGGTATGTACACTTTTATGCAGTTGTGCTGCTAATTTTAGGTCTAGTGTATGAATTTGTGAATAGTGATATATTCTCTATGTATTTAGCATACTAAATGCACTTTGATTTGTGGCTTAAGACAGTATTTTCTTCTATATGATTGGGCTGACTTTTCACTTCAAATACTAAATGATGGTTGCCCAGCAGGACATCACTCAGATTTCTTACAACCATTATCTGTGATTGACTCTACTTCTTTGGATCGGTCACCAGGGGAGAAGAAATGAACAGTCTGAGCTGGCCTCTTAATGGCATTCTAAATGCCACCAACCTGTTTTAAAAAGCTTTATTACATTTCAAACCCTTCGTTTCACACTTTACTCCTGATGGATAACCAAAGCTGGAAATGCTTTCATGTATTCCTATTGTAGTAATTTACATTACAAACCCCATCTTCTCAGATCTGTCCAGTACAAAATTAATTTCGACAAGTCTTTTCATTTTCAATTTGGTTGAGTTTGCCACTGACTTTATTTTGTGGAGGCTCTCTTTGTCCCTAATAGTTTAATAACAACAATAAGACAGTCTAGTAGTGAATGGATCTACCAAACACTGCACAAGACTAATGTTGGCCATACACTACAAACCTTCTGACTTTCCCATGATTTTTGTTAAGAACGGGCCAGAATGGGGAACGTTGTGGAAAGACCAGGATATAGAATAGATTGATCGTCAAATCTGTCAAATATCTATTAGCGTATGGCAAGCATAGCACATGTGGATGTGAGTTAATTGTGCCCTAAAAGTGTTACACATCTGAAGAAAATAGCAGTGCCTTTTACATTTTATAGACATATTAGGTCCCATGCTGCCTCTAAGCTGTGCGCAAACACACACAACTCTGGCCTATGCACACAAGTTACAGTGGTCTGCACACAAAAATCTGTGGAATATAAGTGCTGCGTGTGAAGAGACCCAAATTAATTTTGTATGCGCACAGCAAATACGCACAGAGACTATTTTAGTTAGAGGGAACTTTGATTCGGTCCGTATGAAATTAACAGGAAATAACATAGCTATCTTTACATTAGCCTTGAAGAAAGCAAGACAGGAGGTTTCCAGTAGTAATAGAATACTCACTTCCATATTTTGTCGGTGCTTAAAGGGCATGTTCACCCTCCAAACACTTTTTTTATATGTTGTAGTGGCCCCTATCCTCCAGCCTATCCTGTTAAAAAAAGGTACTAAACATTACTTACTTTCCTTCATTTCCCTGGTGCTGTAAAATGGAACTGCAAGCAGGGGGCCGGACCTGCAGCACAGTCAGTGATTGGCTGAGAGGCAGCAAATCATGAACGCAGCCAATCATGGCATTACAGAAACTGGGGGAATGAAGGAAAGTAATTAATGTTCGGATTGTTATTTTTATAAAAAAAAATGTTTTCACTTTTTTGGACTTTGCAGAGATATTGCAATGCAGCCATTTGGAGCAGGGATGTAAGGTAAGGATTTTCATACTGTACAGTGGGCCAGTAGTGGGTAAAGACTTTCAACATTCTGAGCACTGACAATACCTGATTGAAAAGGATCTATGTGCATTGCCAGACTTTTCTGGATGGATAATGTGGCTTGGAAAATCAGAAACTGGATAACGAGTTCTTGTTTCTAAAGGAGAGAAAAAGGGTTGGTGATCCAAAAAACAATTCAAATACAAAACATTTTTCCCGCAGGAATGTTATTTTAGAAGAAATAGACTTTTTTAAAGACAAATGCAAACAAAACACATTTGATTGCAGCTGGCAGGTACATACAGCATAAAATGCATGTATTGTTTGAATAGGAAATGTTTGTGAAGGTTCTTATTCATCCAGGTCATGTACAGTATATCTGTGGTATTCAGTTAAATCAATAGGACCTAGGAATAAATCTTATTAGGAACAGGAATTGTGGCTTAGTCATGGGACCTGTAGGCTTCAATCTACATTTCTATAAATACAGTCTACTGGGTTTTTTTGGAATCTGTGCTGCACCAAACATTATCCTTTATTATAGTCAAATACACAATATTGCCAATACATCCCATATTATTATTAATAAATATATTAATAATGTCAACAAAATTCATAAAAATTTGATTTCACGGTTATTATAATTAAAAAAATAAAAATGAGTGGGAGCCATGTAAGAATTCAGATGGTGGCCATTAGTCAGAGTTAGAATCTCCATGAACGCATTGGAAATTTTCTTGAACATAATTGTATTAAGATCATACAGTGAATATTAAAGGGGCGTCTGATCTTGGTACAGTGACTATTGAACGGAGCATATTAAAGACAGTTATCAACTATCTATCAAGTGGGAGAAAATATGGCAGTCACGTCACAAAAGTCACTGTTTCAAGATAGTGCCCATGCAGATCACATCCAACTACGGAACAAAGGTGAGAAGCCAGGTCCTATGGTCCAGTACAGTAGGACCTGGTTTCTCACTGGGAATGCAATTTGCATGTTTTATGGCCAAATCTCTCTCCTCTCTACCAGTACGTTAGTCTATTCACTGGGCGTTACCCTGCTACCTGTTTTATTTATACGGGGACGCTCGGAGTAATGCTGTCCATTATTATGGTTTTACTGGGTTATGTGGTTTATTGTATGTGGTGTATGTGTATTGGTCCACTATTGCACTTTATTCTTCTGGTTGGGTGTTGGATGTAGCCTGAATTTATCACTATTCGATCACCCAATAGCTTGGGTGGAGCTTTTTTACCCACTGAGACGCTGAACTTTAGCATTCCATGTGGTTTAATATTGCTGTGCACTGTCCATCCCATGTATATATTATGAGTATGGAGACCATGATGGATAATACAGGAACAGCAACTTTATGTGAGCTCAATCAGAGCTATTTTATGTCCTACTGTATGATACTAACTACAATTTGAGAATGCCACATACTAAAGGATACTATTGTGTGTTTTTAAGTTTTCCTAAAAAACGGTTAAAAAATAGAATTGGGACAGGCATATAGGTCTGGTAATTCCTACCTCCAAATATTGTTTCTGTGAGGAGCACCAGCCCAAAGAAACTGATTTCTACCAGTCTTCCTCCTGGCTTCAGCACTATCTTTGATACAGGTTAGTCCATGACTAACTTGCCCAATGAAAACTGTACGTGCTGTAGCTCCTGAACGAAACAATATTGTAAAGTAGAAAATAAAAATCCTCCCTACCCCAGGTACTTTCCATTATTAAAAGGTTAATTTTTACAGTATAGTTACCCCTCTTAAACCCTGTACTGTTACTGGATATTACTATATCACAATAATATTCATGTGGCTTTTGAATAACCTGTATCAATTCCTTACACGCCACCTTGTATCTGCAGAAAACCTTCGCCTATTTATGTTAAAATTTCCATATTATCTTCAAAAGCACAATTTTCCCAGTAAGCCAAATTACAGTAGATGACTTGACAGAACAGTATTGATAAAGCATTCTTTTTTCACAGATTACAAAAACCTTTTCTTATGCATTTTCCATATCTGGGATATAATTACAATACCCTTGGTAACATCCACACTTTGGACATGATTACAGGAGAAACAGAAGGAGCAGGAATGTAAGATAATGATTTTTTAAAACTATACATAGGGGCCAGCATTGGGAAATTTTTAGATTTGGGGACAAACATGCCTTTAAAAGACAATTATACTTCCCAGATATCTCCATTTGCTATGTGAAGTACACTGGTGAGGACCCAAACTGCTAAGTCCGCCCCTGGGTTGCTTTCTATCTCAGTAAGGGTTCCACACACCTTTTCAGATTATTGAAAACATGCAACGCACCGATAATGCGCGTTTTCGGGTGCATTGACATGTGATTTGCGTTACGCATTTTAAATCGCAATCACATGTGTTTTTAATATTAATGAAAAAAACACAATACGCAAACGCAACGAAATCGCACATGAAATCAAATGCGATTGCGATTGCGTTGCAGTGTGGCCTGTTCCCTAAATGTCTGCATTTGCAGGTTGTCCGATCAGATCAATGGGTAGATGTAAATAATATCAGGGGGTGCACTCAAATAGGATAATCATTTGTTTATTATGACAAAGCAGTGCACAACGTTTCGGGGACGTTCCCCTTCCTCAGATGCACACAAATGATCCTATTTGATGTGCGCCTCCCTGATATTATATTGGTTCTACGGTTTGAACTGCGAGTGGTTGAGCAGCTGGGGGGGTAGCAGCACCTCTGTGGATTCAGAAGATTGCCGGTGTGTGAGGACCTGTTATATCAGTGGGTAGATGTGCTTTTGCATAGCACGCCTTCCCCTTGGTTGTGTCATTGACAGTCTGAAAGGGGGTTAGACTAGAGCGACCAACACATTTTTGTTAAGTATGACTGTTACTGGAGATAGAAAATGTCCCCAGGGGCAAGGACTTAGTGGTTCAGGTCCTCAACCTGGATACTTGTAAGGGGGAGAGAGTTGATTAACAGTATAATTGTACTTTAATGGGGGACTATTCCTAAAAAGTGTCTTACCATTAAGGAGAATAGAATAGCCAACCTCCTTGGATAGGACCTTTAGTGTTGTAGCATAGTTGCCCTTTAAATTGTATATTAGTTACAGGATCGTCTTCTAAGCAAGACTTTTCCACTGTGTTAATTGCTGTCAATGATGGCAAGTGAAATGATGTGAATTAGGAGGCTGATATCAAGAAAAAATGAAGCCAAATTTACCAGGGAGAGCTGCAGTCGCTAAAGTCACGCTAACCGATCAGTCAGGTCCAACTGGGACAGTAAGAAATGCATCACAATACACAATAGGAGTCAGTAGCATGGGACATGATGTGGAAATGAGTAATAATAGAGATATGAAATGTTATGTGGGCCCTGATCTCAGATTTCTGGTGGGCTCCAGCAGTCCAGTCGGACACTGACTACAGGGAAGGAAAGTTAGAGAAGATAAAATAAATAGAGAAAATGAACAGGTGAAATCATAATGGAGTGTAGGAAAAAACAAATATAATAAAACATTATGAAAAGGAAATGAATAACAATAAATAGACTTCAAATAGGAACTTACATTGTTAACAAAAATGCTTATGAAAAATAAGCTGTAGAAAAAATAGCTTTGGACACAAGGCCTAGTTGAGAAGAAAAACAAATAAAACTATGTACAGAAATAGAAGGACATATTAGATTTATATCTGTCACCAGGAACTGAACTGAGGGTCACAGAAATTCAGGCTTTAGAGAATCAGATAAAGACAGAAATTGAGCCTTTCAAAACAAGAAAAGAAACCTTTTCAAGAGAATAAGACTTGTGCCTGGTTGCTTTATCTACTGAACCTTAAAAAAATGAAAACATTGTGTTTTTTAAACAACTGATACACCTAAAAAGGTATATCGAACTCTATGAACTTCAAAAGTACAATAGAGACTTTCTTCAAAGCAAGAAAGTACCACACCATAGGGACATGTCTACAGTCCATTCCATTCTTAGCTATAACATTCAGGATTTTATGCTTTATGTTTTAAACCTTTGCTAGGTTATTTGAAAGAAGTAAAGGCTTTGACAGCCCATATCAGTCTTGTTGGATCTGACAAAGCATTTTATTTTTAAAGTATTAAGCTTGGGAACATTTATGTATTAGGAAATGCAAAATGTTAACATGAAGTGTACATTTAAGAGGTGCCGGAAAGTAAAGGATTGCACTGTCACAGCTTAATTTTATACTAATATAGGATCCATTTTTTTAGCCCATCAAGCTATAACTGGTTTCTGCAGCCATTGTCACTCTAAGCTTATTAAACAATGACCAATGACTGGGTATCTCTTTATGACAATTCCCACCAGTCCCAAGTAGAGATGTAATTGGGTTCGAATAGAATCCGGTTTGATCGAATCGGAGGGTTTCGAAAGTCCTGACAAAACTTTCAGAACTCCCGGATTTCACGGAACACCGGATTTTCCGAATATTAGAAACGGATATGAAACTGAACTGGCGGCTGTCTTTTTGGTGAAAATTAAAGGCCACACTCTGACACATTTGTCCCCCCTACCCCTATGGCTGGGAAAGGGCATGTTCTCCCATTGGTTGGTATGAAATTGCATTGATCGGGCAACTGGAGAAAACTGGAAACAAGGCATCTGGAAACTAGCATTTGTAAACAGGCACTTTCCCAGGTGAGGACCTAGTGTTTTAGGTACTTGCCCTGGGTATATTTAAGTGAATTGTGAGTAACATAAAGGGAGGAGGATTAGGAAAAGGTCAGAAAAACTAACATCAGCTTGTAATGGAATCATGTGGATGAATTGTGAATGCCTTACCTCCCATTCTTCAACCAATTGAGCAGGAGCCAGGGACGAAGTAAGTATATTATATTTGTGCGATCCACCGCTGCAGAGATGAAAGTCTCCAACCGCTTCCTGGTCTTATCCTGTTATAGCGCGCATTATCGCGCATGTGCACTATAGAGGATTAGAACCAGGAAGCAGATCAGGCAAAAGGTAAATCAGCTTCGGATAGTTCCTTAACCTCCCAGTTTCAAACCAATACATTAAGGAATTGTTCATTTTTTGTGTGATCTATTCCTTTAATATAACTTTAATAGCAAACAAACACATGGTTAGTCCAAAACAAATCCAACAATGTTCAATGAATTAGAAATGTACAGCAAAAATCTGTGTCGTTTTCCAATACTCCAGTTTGGAGTATTCATTTTATATAGTATGAAAACGATTGCAAATATATGGTTACAGTTATCTTAAAGCTGTTTCTGTAATTAGAAATGCGCTCAGTGTATACAGATGGGAGAGAAGAAAACAGCACTCTGGTCAGCTCCCGGGAAAGAACTTAGGAGCATCTTGCTGCTGCAAAGCTGTTGGTGTTACATTGACAGGTGAGTTCTTGAGTTTGGTATGTGTATTAAGTACATCCAGTCTGTGGTTTTTTCTATAGATCTGTTAGAAGGTGAGGTTAATACCATTGTGTCTTCATAATATTAGAAATGCACCTTGAAATATAAGCGCCCATTACTGCTATATTAATAATTATAAATTTAAGATGTGATGTATCGAATCAAGGTCTTTTAAGTGTAATGGTTTGCCAGTGTAAAGCTGTAATTATTAAAAGATTAAAAAGTCTTTGGATTCATATACACAATAAAACAGCTGGTTTTGCTTTCCTAGAACGCCTGTGTCTGATCTAAAATAGGGGAGCTTTGAGTTCAGCAGCACAGTAAGACTAGTGTAAGTCAATTTGCAGATGTTGAAGGCAAGGCAGTCAATCTGGTTGACTTTTCGCATGAAACTCTTAGGGGCTAGGACATTTGCTAAGCTGTAAGTTATTAGAATACTTTTTAAGTGTCTTCAAAACAAAAAAAAAGTAGAGTATCTGATCTCACTAGGGACTATCTGCTATTCAATGTGCGCATTGAATAAGCAGGATAGCAGAAGATCGCAGAAGATCATTAGCAGAGCGGAGGTTACGCCTTGGGTTTTATCTGTTTAACAGATCAGAGATGTATGGGGGGGCTGTATTGGAGAGAGCCTTGTGTGATAAGGTTAGCAGCTTAAATTGGATCTTGGGTAATGGGAAGCCAGGGAAGAGATTGACAGAAAGGAGCAGCGTGTAAGAAGCAGGAAGAGAGGTGAATGAGCTGGCAGCAAAGTTAAGGATTGATTGAAGGGGTGCCAGTCGGTTTGCTTGGTAAACCACATAGGAGGGTGTGTTACAGTAGTCCAGCGAGTGATGATAAGGGCAATGAACTACAATTTTGGTAGAGTTCTGTGAAAGGAAGGAAGCTCAACCAACAGGAGTTGGACAGGGTATTAATGTGGTGTTTAAAGGAAAGTTCTGAGTCAAAGGTTACTCCCAGGCATCGCAAGTGGTGTGTTATTGATGTGGATAGTAATGTTAATCATTGATTGCCAGGAGCTCCTGGGCTTTGAGGTTGATGGTCATAAAAGCACCTGTTAGCACCGGAAAATGTTTTGCTGTACATTCCTTGGTTGTACATTCCATTTGCGGTTTGGGCAGTCCTGTTGGTAGATGCTTCATGCTATTTAATTTTTAGTCAAAGTGGCTAGGTAAAGGTGTACAAATTAATGTACAGATTATACACTAAACACATACTGTCAGATATTGTTTTCTGTGGAAAATATGTACCTTTAAAAGCTTTAAAATATCACGTTGCCATATTTTTTTTTCCCTATGCCCTCGAGAGCCTAGCTTTGTGGCCTTGGAAGTTGCTGACATCTGTTACTGGTTGCTGAATGTTAAGCTCCACCCCTCGAGATTTTCTGCTTCTCCTCTTGAGCCTCAAAACAGTAATGGCCTGTGAGTCGTGGCACTCTCCTCTTGAGCCTCAAACAGTAAGCCTGTGAGTTCCGTGGCACTCTCCTTCTTGAGCTCAAACTGTAATCTCTGTGAGTTCGTGAATCTACTGCTTGAGCCTCAAACATAATGCCGTGAGTTCCATGCACTCCCTGCTTGAGCCTCAAAACAGTAATGCATGTGAGTTCTGTGCACTTCTGTTGAGCCTCAAACAGAAAGCCTGTGAGTTCATGCACACGCACGTGCAGAACTCACAGGCATTCTGTTTGAGGCTCCAGCGGGGAAAGCGAGGAAATCTCAGAGGGCAGAGGCTTAACATTCAGCACACCAGTAACAAGATGTCTCAGAACTTCCAGGCCACAAGCTAGGCTCTGGAGGGGCATAGGTAAAAAATAAATAAATATGGCAACGGTATTTTAAGCTGCAGCTTCAAATGAACATAAATGATTTTACAGTGCACTTATCCTTTCAAACAAACATTATTTATAAAAAACATAAATACCATAACCTGTTTAAAAATTGATACAATACATTTTATATCATGGATATAATGCACCCAGGAGGAGACTAAAGCGTAGTGTAGTGTGTAAATAAATTAAATGTTAATTATCTTAAATGTATGTTTGCAAATGAAGAAGAGCCAAGGTGGAAAAATTGGAAAATTAGAACCAATTGCTTAAAAGAAAGTTATGCGTCATTGGTATATCCCAAAGTGGCTAAATGATCACATTACTGGCCAGAACATTTAAAGGTACTCCTTGTTTAGACATTATAAAGCAAAAAAGAAAGGTGTTAAACAAGAGTTGCAGCCAAACATTTAAAAATAGCTTGGGGTATAACGATAAGGCTGAAGCAATATAAGAGGAGATTGCTTGGAAAGAAAGAAGGGGGTAAAAGTAACTGTTGTTACAAGCCACCAAAAACTAGTGAAGAGGAGGAGAAAATGTTCCTCCATATGCGTTGGCAAAGGCCACAGTATGGAGCACATTTAGTCAGGAGGGTTTCAATTACCTTGACATAGATTGGAGATGGGGAACTGCCCGCACTTAATGCCTACTTACTGCCATCAAGTATCAAGTTCTTAAAATTGTCTATATGACCATTTTCGTCACAGATTGTACAAGTAGTTTGTAGTCCTACTACAAAAAATGTTTTTGTTGTATCGGTAAATCTAATAACCCTAGGCTCGTTTAAAGAGGAAATAAGGGAAGCCTAGGGAGAGTGATACGATATTAACATTTAATAGGACAGATAATTTTTTTAGCATTATATAATTTGAAGAACAGCACTCCTGTAGACCTGCTCTTTCTTTATATATTTATTAGTGACATGCGTGCACAACGTTTCGGGGTGTGTCCCCCTTCCTCAGGCACCTGAGGAAGGGGGACACACCCCGAACGTTGTGCACAGCATGTCACTAATAAATATATAAAGAAAGGAGCAGTCGGTCTAAGGAGGGCGTTCTTCAAATTATATAATTGCTAAAGAATATTTAACCCTGTATGTGGTGGGACAGGATCTGAGAACAGCACCCAGTAAAACTTGAAGGAAAAAGGAGTGCGGGGATTAACTAAAGTGTGAACAGATAATTTTATTGCTGTTAAAAGAATCTCTTCAGCCCTTAGACTGGACGTGGGTAAAGTTACTGAACAAAAGGGACTATTTTAAAGAGGATCATCTAGTAAGACGTTCTACTTATGATCGGGCAGTTGTCGGGTTTTGCGCAAGCTACATTTGAGGGTACGGAAAATTTGAGGGCTACGAAAATACTTTTGAGGGTTACCTTAAATAGAACCATAAATTCAAGGGTTAATCAAAACTAACGATAAAATTGAGGGTTGTGAAAGTCAAAGGTTACATTCAAGGGTTAGCGAACAATACCTTTAGGGTTTAGCGGAAAACGAACGATACAATTGAGGGTTACGAAAACGACGATACTCTTGAGGTTACCAAAAATCGAAGGCTACATTCGATGGTTACGAGAAATGATCCATACATTCAAGGGTTACTGATAAAACGAACGATTCTTTTGAGGTACTGAACGATACATTCTAGGGTTCAAAATGGCTTGTGAATTTGATAATTATCGATTTTTTTAGATAATATTGAAAATAAAACCGCAAGTCTGAAAAACAAAACGGTTCAAATAGTTCGCGTTCGTCCAAAACTCATAACGTTAGGCCTGAACTCGGGTTCGAGTTCGTTTTTTGTCCATCTTACCGGTAAATATAGACGGTTACATAAGTGGTTGGGGTACTGAGAACTTTGTAATTGGGGTCACCATTCTGGACTTTGTCTCAAGAATGATTTTATTAGTATCATCAGCATGGATTCAGGGAATAGACCTTGTTAAACTAACATTGATTTGTTTTTCTAAGATGAGTAGAATTTAGATTTCTGGCATAGCAGTGGTGTTGTTATACGAGTTTGCGTTAAAGCTTTTAATACTGTGCCACATTGGTCTGTTGGCCCAAATTATCAAAAATAGCTTCGACCGGGTCGTTTTTCGAAAATAACGTTCAGAAAGTCGAAAATAGTTCTGCGATCATATTTCGAACGTTCAAGGCTGTTTTGAAAAAAGCCCCGTCATTCGAAAATTATCGAAAACGTCTTCCAACATTAGTTCTATATCTAACATAGTAACGATATAATATAGTTTTACAACATAGTTTCTATACTCACACATGCAGGGAGATGTAATAAAAGTTCTTATCGTTAAAAATGGTGCTAATTTTGCCCCAACCAACCAGATGTTATGTACTATTTGAAAGCTAACCTCTGATTGGTTGGGGGAAAATTAGCACCATTTTAACGATAAGAACTTTTATTGAATAACCTGATAGTTTCTATATCTAAAACTTTAGAGATGGCTGAAACTCACTAGGTTCCTCCATTTTCGGATTCCCAGATCGCGGGAAAATCTGAAGATCCAAAACTCCGAAACTGGAAGACATGTTCGATAATTTTCGAAGTATGGGCTATTTTCGATAATTTTCTAAAAATGCCTCGAATGTCGAAAACTTTGAAATACGATGGAGACCATTTTTGAGTTTCCAATCGGATTTTCAAAGATTTTCGAAATGTTGCGAGGCTATTTTCGAAAAATTATCGAAAAACCCTCAACGTTCCATTTTTCGAAAATATGATCGGAAAACTCGAAAATGGTCCCCAATCATATTTTTCAAACGTTTGAGGCTATTTTCGAAAAATATCGACAATAGCCCCGTACATCTAAAAATGATCGAAAATGTCTCCGAAATCCAGAATCCGGAGGATCTGTCTGGATTCAGATTCTTTTGGATTTGGATTCGAGGGGTTCTGTGTCGAGCCGGTTTGTGTTGAACCCGGATCTCATCTCTATCTAATATAGTTTCACAACATAGTTTCTATATCTAACATAGTTTTTATACTAACATAGTTTCACACATAAAGACAATATATAGAAATTGGGCTGTTGTACATCCATATTAAGTGCAAACTAGAGACCAAAAATTATCCATACAAAAAACAGAATTCTAGTGCACAAAACAATTTCAATTGCATATGGCTACCTCCATAAGGTTTCTGCTACAAACAGCCTGCTAAAACCTGGATAAATAAAAGGCAATTAGTTAAATAAGTTGGCCAAATTATTTTAGTCCAGTCACCCACGTCAAGGTTGCTTTCTTTAACTGGGTCCATAACCTACTGGTACTTGCCTTTTGGCTACATGAGATGACAGCTTCTCCTGTGGTGGCTGGATGCTTGAAGCTGCTCCAGTTTAAAGTACTTTGCTTAAACTAGCACATGACCTAAACTCTGGGTGGAGTACAATTACCAGAAGGCTTGGTCAAACCTTCAATGTAACATGCTTGTGAAGGTTCTCATTCACCAGGTCATGGTATATCTGTTGTATTCAATTAGATCAACTGGACTTGAAATGTAGTTCTTGAAGACGTTTCGCTAGTCATCCGACTGGCTTCTTTTTCAATTCAGAATGACTTGTACAAGAATCGTGGCAATTATGTACCCTGGAAATCCCAATTAGCATATCACACCCAGGTGTTAAGGGTGATGATTAGATAGTGGCTAAGAGGTGTTATAGGACGCCCAGAGTAAGGTGTTAAAAAGCATTGTACATGGAAGAGTGGTGTCGAACCCCCCCACCTCTATTTAGGCTTGGTTTCTTTATTTCACATAATGGCCTCCTTAACACACAATATATATAAAATGTAAACACAATATATAAAATTGGGCTATTGTACATCCATATTAAAGTGAACTAGAGACCAAAAATACAATACATACAAATAGAATTCTAGTGCCCAAACCCATTCTAATTGCATATTGGCTACACCTAGTTCAAACAGTTTTATGACATAAGTTTCTATATCTAACAATAGTTTCTATATCTAATTATAAAGTTTCTATATCTAACATAGTTTTCTAGATCTAATCTATAAATGTTCTAATCTAACATAGTTCTATATCTAATATAATTCTATATCTAAAGATATGAATTAAAGTTCTATATCTAAATAAGTTTTATACTATAATATAAAAGTTTCTATATCTAACATAGTTTCACAACATCGTTTTTTATCTACATAGATCCATGATATTCTATTATATATGTATCATATAATACTATTATCAAGGTATATCCTTACTTTTGTTATAAAGTTATTTATTAGCTGGGTACAGATCTAAACAGATTTTTTTTGGGGAAAAAAAATCTATTTCAGTGGCTGCGGCGACCGCTGGATCGTATGAAAGGGCAGAAACATGACAGTAAATAAGTAACTGCTGATCATTAGGATGGCCGGTTCGCGGATCCGAACCCGGATCCACCGCGGATTTATCCCGTTCGCGAACGAGGATTCTTCATATTCTCGTATTTTCGAGTATTTTTTTAATTTAATGGGTCCGCTCAGGGATTTCGAATTTTCAAATTTTTTCGAAAATTCGCGGGATCCTCAAGCGGACCGGATTTGCGAAGTTTCAGAATCTCTACTGATTCATGCAGTCCATAGGAGCTCTTCTCTCCAACCGACAGTGCACTGTTACAGCTGACTGGACAATATCGGGAAAACGTTGGAACAAAGTTCTTTTTATGAGACATCGACATTGCACTAAATTATCATTAGTGTCTTTTAAAGACACTGATGGTGACATCTGACAGAATTTGCTGGATATTGTCGGTTTTGGGATCTATCAAGCAAAATGGAAACTTCCATTACCAGTTTCCCTTGCACATTAAATGATCTTTCTTTATAAAGAATATGTGACAATCATTTTGTGTTGTGTATCCTCAACAGTGTAGTAGGTACAGTAAGTTACCGTCAGTTCCGCAATCACCTCAGGCAGCTGCAGGTTGATGTTATGGTTGATAAACAAGGGGGCATATTGTAAAGGTTCGATAAACTTTCGCCTTCTTTAACGACAGCGTTTTCGCTAATTTGGCTTTTCCTCTATTTATGAAGCGAGTGATAACCAGTGGTGAAAGTTCATTACCGCTACATTTCGCTTTTCGCCTGTACATCGCTGCGGTAAACAGCTCCAGCATATTTATAAAATGGCGAACAGTGTTTTTTGCGTTAATTCAGTCATCCAATTCGCCAAGTCTTAGGTGACCATTTATTTAGCCGCCAATGGGTTCCATGGAGGTGTGTCAGTACATTGTGGAATGTTCTCAATACTAATAAGTACTCAGGGGGGGGTGTTAGACTATTTTCCAGCATTTACTGTAAATACAATATGCGATTTCGCTTTCAAAGATTTTTTTTTTTAATGTTCCGATTTGTCTTATTTACCAATAAAATCAAATGGGGGTCTGAGGGACATGTTTATAAAGGGGCATTATTTTTGCTTTTTTTCCCCACCAGCCCTACCACAGTTTTTTTAACTTTTCAATCTTTTCCTTTCATCAAAGGCGAAAATTATCTAGCAAAAAGTACAATTAATGCTGAAAAGTAGCATTAAATGGTTAAAACACACAGAACACCTATCGTTGTTTATTTATGTTTTTTCAGCCAAAAATGAAATAGTATAAAACTCAAAAGGCGAATTTCTCTATTCATTATAGTATGTGATAGTTGTAAAAATCAAAGAAAATTTTCTCTATTTATTAATAGGACACATGTTTTAGGGTTCTTATTTTAGCAAACTGCAGCATAATTACCAAACCAGTTCCATTTATGGGAACATTACCATAGTGCTGGGTAAGAAAATAGTCATGTTAATGGAACATTCCAGTAAGTAATGATGTTTGGCGAATCCTGTTAAACTGCAAAAAATTCAACAAAAGGGAGAAAAGGGGCCAAAAAGGCAACCCCCCCCCCCCCATTATTAAATGGCTGTAAATAAAAAGGGACAAAGATAACTCTGAAATTACACTAGAGAGCAATCTCTCTTTTTGCAGTGATATCACACTTAACACAATGAATAGGCAGCGAAAACTACTATAGTTCTGGCATCTTTCTGGTCCTTCTGTGACACACTCAGCGCCGCTCTACCATGAAAGCAATCTGAAAAGATTGCTCATGGCGCACGCAGTGGTATTTTTAAAAGCGGCAATCTGTCAAAAAAAAAAAAAAGTACCTTTTGGAGTTGCGCTGCGTGCGCTAGCGCTGGTAATTGCATTTACTTACTGGCAGAGACTGGCGGAAGATGAGAGGAGGAAGCGCTGTAGCAGTGGATTTGTCCCCCGCTGATCAGCTGATAGACCGGTTGAGCTCCGGACGCGTAAGTGATGTCAGTTATGCGACTAGGACTAATGGAACAAATCAGCCAATCAGAGGCAGGGGGAAAAAATCCGTCGATTGGCTAGTCACGTCTCGCGTAACTTACGCTTTCAGAGCTCAACCGGTCTATCATCAGCCAATCAGCAGGGAGACAAATCCACTGCTACAGCGCTACTTCCTTTCTGCCCGCCAGGCGCCAGCGCGCAGAAAGTAAAGGGATTATCGTCATCGGTCAGAGCAAGTGAGCAAGAAATTTACATGAAGAAGGAAAGCTGCGACATGTCACCTGTGAGGAAGCCATCATGGGAGCTTCTGTTGCTGCAGCCTGCAGGTCTGAGTTGTCCCAGACCGGATCCCTGGACTGACACGTGAGAGAGGGTTTGTGTGGTGAGAGAGAGTGTGTGTAAGAGAGAGAGAGAGTGACTGTGAGTGTTGGTTTGTGTGTGTGTGTAAGGAGAGAGTGAGTGTGTGTGTGTGTTGTGTGTGTGTAAGAAGAGCGTGAGTGTGTTGTTTGGTGTGTATTAGAGTGTGTGTGTGTGTGTGTATGAGTGTTGAAAGTGTGTGTGTGTGTGTGGTGTGGAGGATGTGTGTGGTGAAAGTATGGGGTGTGAGGAGAGGAGTGTGTGTGTGTGTAAGAAGAGAGTGAGGGTGAGTGTGTTGAGTATGTGTGTGTATTAGGTGTGTTGTATATATGGTGAGTGTTGTGTTTGTGTTTGTGTGTGTGTGTGCCGTGTGAAAGTATTGAGTGTGTATGAGGAGTGGTAGTGACGTGTGTGTGTGAGGCTGGCACGGTGCTGCATGTGGAGCAAAAGAAGGACACGAAGGGGCACTTTTGGAAGTTTTGCCCTGTCCTACTAAAGGCCGGTGCTGACCCAGAGATTCAGACAGCAAGATGTTAGGCCCCTTGCCACATGCCTGCAGGCAGGAGAGCTGAGCACAAGCTTGTGGAACTTCTGCTTGCTGCTGGGTGGTGTGTAATGGTGAGACTATAATGGTGTCCTGCCATAAGCTGTTTCTGCAAAGTGCTGAGTTTTACAAGGAAAGAGGCCCAAACTCACTGTGCAATTCCTTTTCAACCATGGGGTGTGCTCTGGTCCAAGACGAGTTTTGGCAGGTAAATATCTGATCCTGCCTCCTGGCAATGCTCACATCTTCTGTGTATAGATGTTTACAATGCATAAACTTGTATGATAGCAGATAATATGGGAATAACAATATGACCCTATTATTATAACATAAGGGACTATAAGCTGCAGCTGTAAATTATCCATAAGGAAATGGATAATGTATTTAAAGCATAAATATATGGTCTGGGTATCAATAATATATTTATTTATCAGGAAGGCATATAGATATGTAGATAGATTAGAAGATAGATAGATAGATAGATAGCATAGCAGAGAGAGATAGAATAGACAAGATAGCAGGAGAGATAGATAGAAAATAGATAGATAGATAGATAAATAGCATAGATAGATAGACAGAGATAGATAGATAGACAGAGATATATAGAAGAGTTAGATAGAATAGATAGATCGATAGAAGAGATAGATAGATAGATAGATAGATGATAGATGATGATTAGATAACAGAGATTATAGATGGTAGACAGAGACAGATAGATAGATAGATGCAGAGATAGATAGATAGGATGATAAATGAGCAGATTAGTTATAGATAGACAGAGATGATAGATAGACAGAGATAGATAGATAGACAGAGATAGATAGATAGACAGAGATAGCTAGATAGACAGAGATAGATAGAAGAGTTAGATAGATAGATAGATAGATAGAGAGAGAGAGAGAGATAGATAGACAGAGTATATAGACGGATAGACAGAAGACAGATAGATAGATAGAATAATAAGAAAAAATAGCAGAGATAGGTAGAGAGATAGATAGATAAGAGAGATAGATGACAGAGATAGATAGACAGATAGATAGAATAGTAGATGAAGATAGATAGATAGATAGATAGATAGATAGATAGATAGATAGCAGAGATATATAGATAGATAACAGAGATAGATAGACAGAGACAGACAGATAGATAGATAGATAGATAGAAGAGGATAGATAGATAGACAGAGATATATAGACGGATAGAAATAGATACAGAGATGCAGAGAGAGATAGAAAATAGCAGAGATAGATAGATAGATAGCAGAGATAGATAGATAGAAGAGATAGACAGAGCAGACAGACAGACAGACAGATAGATAGATAGAACAGAGATAATAGATAGATAACAGAGATAGATAGATAGATAGATAGCAGAGATAGATAGGATAGACAGATAGACAAGATAGAGATAGATTAGAAGATGCAGCAGAGATAGATAGATAGATAGATAGAAGACGAGAGATAGAAGATAGATAGAAGATAGCAGAGATAAGATAGATAGCAGAGATAGATAGATAGATAGCAGAGATAGATGATAGCAGAGATAGATAATAGAGAGATAGATAGATAGCAGAGATAGATAATATAGATAGATAGATAGATAGATAAATATCAGAGATAGATAGATAGACAGAAGAGATAGATACATAATATAGATAGATAGATAGCAGAGATAGATAATAATCTATATAATCTATATAAAATATATAGTCTAGATAATAGTTAGGGCCCTGCTGAAAGAGTCTACTGACGTCCGTTGACTTATGGAGCAGGGCTTACAAATTTTTGGCCAACAATTTTATTCTACAAGTATGGTAGGGGGCTTTCTAATGTAAGTACAGTTGCACCAACATGTTTTAGTTGTTTCTAAAAATAGAGAAGCGTATAATAACCATTTTCAAAAACAAAATAATGAAATTTGCACGCCACCACGTGATAAGCCACCACCACGCGCTAAGCCACACCCCACACGCTAAGCCACGCCCACTTTCCTGCCGCAGCGGCGCTACGCGCGCCGCTCAGTCTAGGGGCGGCATTTCAAAGTTGTTTCAGGTGCCAAAAACCCTAGGAACACCATGGACACACTCTGCACTTCTATGATCTCACCTCGACCTCTGATAGGGGCGGGTGTAACATAAGAGTGCAGAGTATGTCACAGAAGGACCAGAAGATGCCAGAACTAGAGTGCAGAGGTTCCTTGTCAGGTATCTTCTGTGCAAGAAATATGATGGCTTTGACACACTAAGGAAGAGGAGACGCATCATGCAGCGATTGAGGAGGAAAATCCTTAATAAAATATGATGTGGAGCTGTCCCTCTTTGACCTGCAGCACAGGTGGTCTGACTTTAAAGGCAAAAGGCCCCACTATGTGCAGGGAGATTTAGGGACGTATGGAAGGCAAGGATCATATGCAAGTTTCAAAATATTATTATTATTATTCAGAAATGAAACTTGATGAAATTATTCATAAAATATACAACACTGAAAATTTTCAATTCAACTGTATATTAAAATCTATCCAATCCAATTGTTCAGGGTATACTGTTGCAAAATAATCTGAAAATTTTGTGACATACTATGACTGCAAAACTTATGCAATTAAAGGACAACTAAAGCATCACAAAAAAACACAATCAAATGCAGAACACCTAGAAATAAAGTATCACTGTCTGTCATAACTTGGAAATGATTTTACAACAGGGTTTTCCCCCAGCATTCCATAGTGTTTGGTCAGTGACCATATGTTTTACAGCATGCTCAGTTGAAGTTAATGCATAAACTTGTTACAGATGTAATGCTCACTAGTAGTGGTAGCCAATCATTTTACAGGCATAGTAGACATATTAGGACATATTTCTGTCCACATGGTGTGGACAGAAAGTGCACATCCAGACAATATTACATCCAGTTCTTTACACTTCTTCACTTCCTTCTTTGCCATTTGCTGGAGTTGGATCTTTTTTCTGCTTTAACCAACATTAATTCTAACTCAGCCATGTGCATGTGTGGTTTTTCTGGGGTTTTTCAAAATTTGGGATTTTAATGATGTTTGTTATATGTGTGGGATCAATTTAGTACAACTTACCCTCCTTTTTTTTTATATCTAAACTGCAGAGGAGAGGTCACCAGCGCCTTCCCCAAACCCCTCAACCAGAGGTGTCCGAACCTCCCCAACCAAATCCCCCCCACCAGACCAACCTCCACTGCCACAGAGCTCACCTCCCACTCACCAGGCATTGGTGACGTTGAAGGCAAGTTTCCTTATACCTGTTTGCTTCTTGACAAGTATTAACTTCTCCAGGAGTTGTTATGGAGGTGATTGTTAAAACTGAAACAGGCAAATGTCCCAATTCTACAGACCGTGCATGCTTGTGGAAGTATATCGGTTGTATTTCAATTAGATCAAATGGCCTCCTTGGACACCTCTCTTGAACCAGAGAGGTGCCATCAACGTATGTCCAGCACAGAAGAGCCATTCCTCGGGTCAGGACTCAGCCGTGTACCTGCAATCTAAGGATAAAGGACATCATTTGAAGATTGTAATGTTAGCATATTGGCAAAGGAACATGACTGGTTCAAGAGAGGTGTTAAGGAGGCCAGTTATGTGAAAATAAGAAACCAAGCCTAAATAGAGGTGGGGGGGTTCGACACCAAACTGTCTGGCATGTACATGCTGTTTTGATAAATTACCCTGGGGCATTCTATAACACTCCTAGCCACTATACAATCACGCCCTTAACACCTGGCTGGGATATGCTAATTGGCATTACCAGTAGAGTTGGCCGAAAATTCGAAAGTTCGGTCCGTTTTCGAACTTTCTAATCTATATTGAGTTCACAAAAATGGGACCCATTAAAGTCAATGGGAGTCAAATTTTTCGAAAAGTTCTAATGAAATACAATTAAACTATCAATGGTAACTTCATGTAATGGCTCTGGGACCTGGAAAATGTTCCAATATCCAGGGACCTTTGATAAATCAATTTTAACTCTCACTTGCGCTATTTTCGAGCTTGTTCGTGCCTAGGTACCATGGACATTTGACTCGCTGATTTTATTGCCGCAATAGGCTGTTATGGACACTTTACTCGTAGATTCGATGTGTGGCCTAGATACCATGTACATTTTACTTGTGGATCGATGCTCGCGTATAGGTTTTATGGACACTTACTCGGGATTTTTGTGTCGCATATAGGTTATAAAGGCACTTTACTCGTGGATCGAAACGGTCTCGAACATTCCATATTATACGAAAGTCCAAAAATATTGAAAATCCGGGAAAGTTCTAGAAGAAGTCCGAATTCGTCAATTTCTAATAGTTCTGCTCGAAATCGGGTCAAGTTCGAGTCCATCTCTATTTACCAGGGTACATAATTGCCACAGATTCTTGACAAGTCATTCTGAATTGAGAGATCCAGTCGGATGACTAGCGAAACGTCTTCAAGCAAACTAAATTCAAGTCCAGTTGATGTAATTGAATACAACAGCCCTGTGCATATTTGTAACCGCACACTGAAATGCACAAACGATATCCTTAAAATGACCGCATCTTAGCTGGTGCCTGCCCTGACATCCAGCAACTGCAGATTTACACCAGACTTGTAGCCATTAAAACATATTGCAATTTCCACAAACAGTTCCGAAAAATACGAACAATGCGAGGACTGTAACCCACATTTTAATTTTGGCCTCAAACTCTCATGGATTTTTTTTCCATCTTATCACACAGAGGCAGGCAGAGCACCAGCCTCGGTGCCGTAAACACCTCAGGCCAGCTCCCACCTCTTCCAAGGCAAAAATATAGCATGCAAATGTTTCTCCTTTTTCAGTTGGCATTTTTCAACAACTGTTAGTCAAGGAAATTATCAAAGAAGGATGCAACTCTTTTCTGACAAATCCAATGTTGGAGTTCTCGAATGTAATTATTATGTTGGTTTAATATCAGATCAAAGGTTAAACTGTTGTATTGATGAAAATGCCTTAAAACATTCTCAAGCTCACTCTCATTATTCCATCAAATCTGCAGAATGGGGACCAGGGACCATCCCCGCCCATCCTGACCCTCAAGATGGGCCACACACCACCTCCACCCCCAATTGATCTGGGTGATCAGGGCCGGACTTATACTTTTTTCTCCCCTAGGCCAGCAACTTTCACTGCCTGTAACACTGACGCGGTCACTTATTAGCTGAAGCAAGAGCTTTTGTAAGTGGGGGAGGGACCTGCTCCCCTAGCAATTGGCAATCGCGTGCCCATTTCTGATTTAACAGAAACCGGTAAAGCTCTGCCGTGTGCAACTAACGTGCATTGTGTAAATTTAAAATGGGGGTGCAATGCTGCTTACCTCTTCTTTCTTTCTTCTTTTTTTGCCGCCCCTGGGGCTGTGCCGCCCAGGCCACGGCCTAGGTGGCCTAGTGGGAAATCCGGCCCTGTGGGGTGATGTGCTGGCAAAAATCAGCCACACCATCAGCAGATGTCCGATAGACGGAGGTGGTCCAGGAACACTCTGAACCATCTGTCCAGGATAAACAAACACCTAGAGAGGAGGCAGTGTCACTTCATAAAATCATTTTATTTTGTTTGTTTATGATTTATGTAAATAGTTTATATATTTTTATTACAAAAAAAGCCTACATTATTTATTTAGTTTGGGTACAATTTTTATTACCCCCCCCCCCCCACCAAAAAAAAATATGGTAAAAACCTGTTTTACCAGACATCTTTCGTCTTGGGTTATATATGTTTCAGCTATCCATCAAATAAAGCATTACACAGTATGTTCCTTCAGGAATATCACAGTAGGACTCTCCTCACCTCACCCTCCTTCCACCACAAAATAACACCCAGGATGAGAACAAAACGCTTAGATCCTATCCTTGGGGTAAGTTTAACCCATCAAATTTACTACATTGAATTTTTTGATTTCTTAACATTGGGGTTAAACAATGGTGTAAAAAAGTGCAGTTGAATAATGATGACATAAAGATACATGTGCACATCCAAATCAAAAACGTTTATTCACAAAACAAAAACCCAAAAAAAACACGCATTTATCGGGTACAAAAGAACTTTTAACAAATCAAAAACCAAAAGATAAACCATTCAAAAGACAAGTATGGCAGTGCATTCTTAAAAACATGTCAATTTGTCATGTTAAACATTTTAATTTGATTGTAATGGACAACCATTGTGCCAAAATTAAAAAATGGGGCCGTGGGGAGATGATTAGTGGGGGGGTAGCAATGTGGGAATTGTGGGGGGGGTATGAAGATAGTGAGGTGTTGGGGTACAGGGTATGGAGAGAGGTAGGTGGGTGGTGTGGCAAGCTGAGGTGGTTGTTCAGTAGGGGAAGCAAAGTGTAGGGGGGAGGAGGCACAAAGTGTAGGGGAGGTGGCAATAGGTTGTGGCAAAGTGTGAGGGGTGTTGTGGCAAATGTAGGGGTTTGTGTTGTGGCAAGTGTAGGGTGTGTGTGGCAAAGTGTGGGGTTGTTTGTGGCAAAAAGTGTAGGAGGGGTGTGAAAGTGTAGGGGTGTGTGGGCCAAAGTGTAGGGTGACTGTGGCAAAGTGTAGGGGTGTTGTTTATGGCATAGGTTGTAGGGGTTGTGGCAAAGTGTAGGGGTTGCTGTGTTGTGGCAAATAAGTGTAGGGGTGAGGAGGCAAAGTGTAGGGGGTTGTTGTGGCAAAAAGTGGTCGGGGCGTCTGGTGGATTAATGTCGGGGGGGTATCGGCAAGTGTAGGGGTGGGTTTTATGGCAAAGTGTAGGTGTGTGGACGTTGTTGTTGTGTGTTTTGCAATGTCCTGTGAGGGGTTGTTGTGGCAAGGTAGGGGTGTTGTGGCAAAAGTGTAGGGTTGTTGTGGCATAGTGTAGGGTGTTGTGGCAAAGTGAGGGTGTGTTGTGGCAAAGTGTATGTGGGTGGAAGAGGCAAAGTGGGTGTAGGCAAGGTGGGGTGTTTGGCAAAGTGTAGGGTGTTTGTGGAAACGTGTAGGTAGGGTGAAGTGTAGGGTGTGGGGCAAAAGTGTTAGGGTTTGTTGTGGCAAAGGTGAGGGGTTGTTGTGGCAAGTTGTAGGGGTGTTTGTGGCAAAGTGTTAGGAGGGCAAAGTGTGCTAAGGTAGGGGTTGTGTGTGCAGTAGTAGTAGGGGTGTTGGTTTATGGCCATAGTGTAGGGGGGTGGTGGCAAAAGTGTAGGGGTGTTGTGGCAAAGTTGTAGGGGTGAGGAGGAAAGTGTAGGGGTGTTGTGCAAAGTGTAGTGGGTAGTGTGGAATAGTGTGTAGGGTGTTATGGCATAGTGTAGGGGTGTTATGGCCAAATGTGTAGGGGTGTTGTTCGGCAAAGTGTAGGGTGTTTTGTGGGCAAAGTTGTACGGGTGTGGTGGCAAAGTGCTGGGGGTGTTATGGCCAAAGTGTAGGAGGGGTATGGATAGTGTTAGGGTGTTAGGGCAAAGTGTAGGAGTGGTGTGGCAGTGTAGGGTGTATTGTATGGCCAAAAGGTGTATGGGGTGTTGTGGCAAGTGTAGGGGGTGATGGCAAAGTGTGAGGGTGGTTGTGATAGGTAGGGGTGGTGAGGAAAAGGTAGGGGTGTTAGGTGTGTGTTTAGGGAGTTGTAGCGTGGGGGTGTGTGCATATAGCGGGTGGGTGTGTGGGGTTAGGCAGTTGTGTGAGGGGTGGGAGGGGTGGGGTTGTCAGCAAAGTATGGGGGTGTTAGTAGGGCAAGTGTAGGGAGGTTGTGTGGGCCATAGTGGTAGGGGTGGTGTGGCAAAGGTAGGGGTGGTGTGGCTAGTGTAGGGGTGGTGTGGCATAGTGTAGGGTGGTGATATGCATGTGGATGGGTGCGTGTGGTAGGCGGGGTTGTGGGGCAGGGTGGAAAATCAAATTCTAAAAGCTGGTGTGCACACAGTGCAGACCCAGTTCTGCTGCCGCCCATGAGGTCTCTCTGATGTAAAAAACAAACAAAAACATAATTTAGAAAAAGTATGTAGTCGATCGTATTCCAAGGCATTCCTGAAAACAAAATCAGGGTTAACAAGTTGACTTGTATACAACTAGTATACATGAACAAGTGGATTTGCCAACATTAAAAAACTAGTTTGATTTTGCACACTATTTAGTGAATGTTATTTGGCTAATGATTTGTATAAATTGGGGAGAAATATGTAAGGTTACCAAAACGAAACACCAATGGCATCGGAGTACTTGCATTGAGCGTTCCACGTGGTCTGTGGGGAAAGGAAGGAACCAGTGTGGCCTCGCAGTTTGTATCTTTCTAAATGTAGAAAGCCAAAAAAAGAGATGTGAGGTGTGAGGAGATAACACACTGTGGGAAAACACAACATGGTTTACATTACAACATTCTTATACCCACAATTTTAAAAGGAGTGCAAAACAAAAATTTAAGGGAAAGTCAAAAAAAAATGCCATAGGAAACTTGCCTTAAGGTCGTTCAAAATTTGTTACAAAATCCCGCCTTCTGCATCTGAGGTCCGACCGGCCCTCCGCAAGCTGGGGGCACGTCCTTTCTAGGGCAAATTCTCCAGCGCCTCCTTTGCAGTTGCGCATAATTGTTCATCTTTTCTTTTGTTTATTTGGATGTCAGATGCCAAAACCATCATATTTGGTGTTGCTAAATATTCCCCCCCCCCACCAATCCGTCTTCCACAGATTAGTTCATGGTGCAGAAGATGAAAACAAAATGGAAACAAAAGTTGGCATCTATGTTATAGACGTCACTACGCAGGCCGAAAACGAAATCGAAAAACACAAGAAATCGATTGCGAGAGAAAATTTGCCAGATCGAGCGATGCGTTCGCACGAAGGCCGATATCGATTAAAGCATCAAGTGACAAGATGTTTATGAATGTTTAATTCAATGGGGGGGGGTCTTTTAGTTATTACAATGAAGTATATACACTGAGGGATTTTTGTGGCAAAATTCTCTTTTTAGAGTCACACAATTCTTCCTTACAGCACTGTGTGATATAAGAAAGACTTTCCTAAAATTCTAGCATTGTCACTGCCGGATAGTGGACTTAACAGCAATTAATATGGCGAGTATGTTAACGACGTGTAATACAATGATATCCGAGAGTATCGCCACGGCGATATGGTTTCCCCCGCGAAAACTTGTCAATTTAGTCAAATAGGAATTTTTGGTCATGGCTTGGAGGCGATGGTGGGCGAAGTTCGCCCTATTCATTGCGTTAAGGTGCCGGTGGCTCATTATGCGAAAAAGAGAGTATTGCTCTCTAGTGTAATTCAGAGTATTTTGTCCCTTTGTTATTGACAGCATTTTATAAATAGGTGGTTTTCGCCAAACATCATATTTTAACTGGAATAGTTCCCTTACATGCTATTCTTACCCAGCATATGGTAGTTCCCATATTAATGGGAACTGGTTTGGTAATTCAGCGTGCAGTTGCTAAAAATAAGCAAACTAAAAAAATGTGTCCTTATAATATAAAATAGAGAAAATTCCCCTTGGAGTTTTACACTTATATCCTATACTAAAAATAGAGAAAATTTCACTTTTGGTTTTACCATAATCTTCCTACTAATGAAATAGAGAGAAATTAGCCTTTGAGTTTTACACTATATCCTATTAATAATGCCTTTGAGTTTTAGCCACTATTTCTCTATTAAGAAACCAGTATAAAAAACAACCCAATTGCTTGTATAAATGGACCCGATAGATGATTAAATGGGGGATGGTAGAGATAGTAGAGGGTTACTGAAAACGAACGGTACATTCGAGGGTTAGCAAATGTACATTCCATTCGAGGCTACTTGAAAAACGAAAGCTACATTGAGGGTTTACCAACCAATACATTACATTCGCAGGGCTACCAAACAATACATTACATTTGAGGGTTTACCAAAAACAATTACTATTTAATTCGATCGGGTTACAGAAAAGGAACGCTTACTTCAAGGGCTACAAAGGAATACATTTAGCGGGTACCCAAAAAGGAACGCTACATCGAGTACAACTACAGTCCGAGGGTTACAACAATACACTAACGAGTACAACGAGACATACATTCGAGGGTGACCGAAAACGAACACTACATTCGAGTTGGTTACCAAACCAATCAATTTACATCGAGGGTTTACCGAAAACGAACGTACCATTCGAGGGTTACAAACAATACATTTACATTGGGGTTTATGAGAAAACAAAGCTACATGTGAGCGGTTACCAAACACATACATTTACATGCGAGGGTTACTGAAAACGAACGCTACATTCGAGGGTTACCAACGATACATTAAATTCGAGGGTACCGGAAAACGAAACGGCTACATGAGGGTTACTAAATGATACATTACATCCGGGGGTTACCGAAAAACGAATCGCTACATTCGCGGGGTACCAAACGATTACAATACATTCGAGGGTTACCGAAACGAGAAACCGCTACATCGAGGGTACCCAAAACGATACATTGCATCAGAGGGACCGAAAACAGAACGCTACATTCGGGGTTACCAAACGATACATTACATTCGAGCGGGGTCTTACCGAAATACGAACGCTACATTCGAGGGTTACCAAACCATAACATTACATTCGAGGGTTACCAAACGAACATACTGCATGGTGGGGTACCGACACGACACGCATGTCGGGGTTACCAAAGATAAATTACATCATGGGGGGGGACCAAAAATGAAGCTACATTCAAGGGTACAAAACGATACATTACATTGCGCGGGTTACCGAAAACGAAACGCTACATGCGAGTTGGTTACCAACAATCATACATGAGTACACACATACATTCGAGGGTCCACTAATTACTTCTAAAAACGATACCTTACATTCGAGGGTTACCAAACGATCATTAAATTCGAGGGTTACCGAAAAACGAACGCACAAAATGATTGAAAATGCAAGCTTTCAAAGCACTAGGCTTCTTCCTCATTAGAGAATGACCAGATCGTGGATCTGAACACAGTTCCGCAGCGGATCTCATGGATTTTCCAGAATTCCACTTTCCAAATTTTTCTGAACCATGTTCGAAAATTTGAGAAAATTTAGAAAATTGGAGTTTTTAAGGAATTGGAATTTTTGAAAATTTTGTAAAAAAGTTACAGTAATTTACTGTAAATGGCTCTGGGACCTGGCAAATGGTCCAGGGAACACGTCCCTGCGGGAAGAACAGCAAAAAAACAGAAGTAGCAAACACACACGCAGAACTTACAGTCTTCGTCAGGCTGGTTTTAGTAATCCTTGAATGTTTGAGAATTTTCAAACAGACGAATGTACCATGGCCGGATGTTTAGGGTTCCCGTGGCTCAACCTGGGCCCCCCTCCCAGGTCTTCAAAAGGACCATTCTAAGTGCCTTTGTTGGGGGTACTGCAGATTGAAAACCCATTGGCTCTCAGAAGAGCCCTTGTGGCTCTAATAATATCATCAACAGACCATATGCTGGCCTCCTACAGCACTGACTCAACACTCTCCACAGTAACGGCGCCCGGACTACACAAAGCAATTGAAGCCTCTCCCCTACACACTCAGGCCTATAAAATATGGAAGGAGGAAAGCGCTATTGTTCAATACACTGGCACACTACCTAAAAGAGATTTATGGCACAATCAGTCCCACCAACATCTGTCAGCATTCCCTATATACAAAGACTGGGAGGACAAAGGAATACAATGTTTTAAACAAATAATATCCAACAGTAACCTGAAACGGAACAGAGTTGAGCTACCACACTCTTATTTCTTCCACTATTTACACCTATGTCACTGCATCCATATAGATTTCCCTAATAGAATTATTGAGCTAATCAAACACCCAATAATTGGTATCCTAAAGACCCAAGGACTACAAGGCTTTAAGCTAGGTACACACAGTACAGATTTCTGAAAGATGACAGACAGGATCTGCAAGATCCTGTCTGCCATCTTTCAAAGATCTGCATACACACAGTCTTGAGTGTTCTCCCTATGAACTTCATAACGAGAACGCTCGGGACTGTGTGTTTCCATCGGCCGCGCTAGACTCCTCTATAGGGAGTCTAGCGCGGCCGATGGAAATTTTCGGCCTTTCACGAACGAGCATTTGGCCGACACGATCGTTTGTCCGCTGCGCTGCCAGGCCCTCTGCTTGCGAGAAAATGCAAGCAGAGAGGCGGGACCGGCAGTCGTGTTTGTGATTGGCTGAGCGGCAGCCAATCACGGACGCAGCTGCCGGGAATTCAGTGCAGCGGAGGAAAGAGGGAAGGTAAGTAATGTTTTGGGCATTTTCTGATAAAAATATAGTGGCTGGGGCTGGGGGGACGGGGATTATTATGTAAAAAGATTTTTACACTAGGGGGAGGGAATCCTAATCGCGAAGGAGAGGGAGGGGGGAAGGGCTCTTCTGCGCAGGACAAAATTCTCCCGGAGGAGATACAGGAGGCAGATTCCTATATGGACTCTGCAGTACTCCTGGTAGGCGGTTTTTTGGACTTTAGGGGGGGATAGCAGAAGAACCAGATAGAGCTGGGATGTAAGGTAAGGATTAAACTACACTACACAATAGGGCCAGTAGTGGGGGGATTATAGTTTTGGGGTGGACATGCCCTTTAAGGAAATGTACTGAGCATGTCGGCCCCACTGGGAAAACTTATTTCATACAATGTATGTATGTATAGTTTATTTATAATGCTCCACTTGGGGACGCAGTGCTGTACAGTAACAAAATACAATTATGAGGATTTCACGTATTTTCGAAAATTTTAGATCACACGGAAAAGTTCAGAAGGCGGAAACTGGAAAATCCGCGATATCAAATCCGCTGCGGATTCGGGTTCAGATCCGCAAACTGGGCCATCACTATTATACAAGTGTTTCTTTAGTTAGGAAAATGCCAATTAATAAATAATTTTGTGGGATATATTCAAATGCCACTACACTTCTAGTAATTGTTTAAAGAGTATGTCCAGTGGAAAAAAAAAATGTAGAGGGACCAGAGCAGGTAAGGAACTTCAGGAGCATGTTTGGCAATTATTATTTACTGGACTTGCCTTTTAATCTCAGTTCTACCTTCTTTTTTGAATCTTTATGCCAAGAATCCTGAAGTGAGAATGTGTTCCTTTTAATTCATTTCTACTTGCCAAAGCAGCACTTAGGAAGGTGTGAGCTTTTCACAAACTGCAACACTTACCACTGAATATTTATATAGGAGACCTTTGGATCTTGACCAGATTTTGTACATCTTTCTAGCAGTAGGCTGTTTCTTTATCATTGGGTTTAGAATAAAACATACCAGTACTAATTCCTATACCATTTATTATATACTGTAAAATTTCTATACCATTTATTATATACTATTAATACGGTAATTAATACATGGCTTCATATCTGTAACAAAAGCAAGATAATTAGTATTTAAAATCCCAAGCCTTTTCCCCCCGCTTAATTAAAAACTATTAACATACGTCTGCAAAATTCCTTCTTAATCGCTTAACACTCTATGGAACTCAGACGTGACTAATACACTGGTCCCACTGTGTTAGTGCGTAAAGAATCAAGGATTGGGATTTAACTCCTTGTGTTTAGTATTATGGGAGAACCCCAAAGCAAGTTTTGTAGATTATACTGACAATAATGGAAAAAAGAAATGATCTCATTGGTTGAAAATAAACTGGTGAGAAACTGGAGAGATCCAAATTTTATCCATCACACATTGCTTTTACCAGTACAATAACCGTCAACATCTACAAAATACATGGAAGCACATTTGTTTGTTTTCATATGTTATTTGTTCATAGAGGGCATGTCCACCCTTATAAACAAAAAAATGATAAACAATTGATTTGCTAATTTTGCACAGAGATCAATACTCCCTGATCAATTTCTAATTGGGGAGTCATGAATTCCTTTGAATGGTCAGTCATACATTGATTGTTCCATCAGTATGTGTATAGATAGCTTAACATTTCAAATCCAATTAAAGCTCTAACTTTTGTGTTTTGGTTTGACTCTTGGGTCAGGATAGGTATTCAGTATTCTGTTACAAATTGAAATGTTTGCTTGATCCTGTGAATTTCATACATGTCCCATCAATTTGCTGACTGGATCGACCAGAATATCTCACATCGGGCAGTCAGGTTGACCCCATTGTGTACCTACCCTTGAAGTCCTTGTATTCTAAAATCAGTACTAGAACGGCAACAGCGGTTTAAAATTTGTTTTATTATTAAGTCTCAAACACATGTGCGATTGTGGGGGCTGACCCGCAATACACAATGTGTTTGTGACTTTGTCGCCGGAAACGACCGTTCGGGTCAGGGCTCATTGCCCTTTAAAAGGCATGTCCACTCTTAAAACAAAAAACTGGTCACATGTCCGTTACCTGCTCCCATCCCCAACTGATATATTCAGCACATTATTAGATGCATTATTCCCTAGATATTCAAGTATAATTATGGCCAGTTAGCTGCCTCCTTCCATTGTACAGTCAATCAAGGCTTTAACTGCTGACATCACAACCAATGACTGACTGCTGATTCCCCTGCTGCCTCCTCTGCACATGCTCAAGCTTATAAAAAGCTCATTAAACAGAGGAAGGGGCAGATATCTTTTACAGAATGGAAAATAACTTATAATATATCTGGTTACAAAAACATGAAATAAACTGGTAAAAATAGAAGTCAGGGTTGTTTTTTGTTTTAAGGGTAAAGGGCAACTTTACTGGAAAAAAAAAATAATTGACCTTTACTGGAACTATAATTCTTCCCAACCACCGCACTGTGAAGAATCTTGCATTCCACATGTCAATTAAGAACCTTATTATCATAAAGTCTTCTGCTGTGTCCAGTTTTGCTTGTAGCTGGGATGGTTGGTATGCTGTATGCAGTTTTGACAATTGGTATGTTGGAACTTCCCTCTTCCAGTGCTGCCTCATGGAGATTACTAAGCATGCCTGCCCTTATAAAAAGCCTGATGAAAGATGAAAGAGGAAGTGGTTAAAAGAGGGAGGAGGGTACTCGGGGTACCTGAGCAAAACAAGTACTGGATCAAAGAGGTTTGGAAACATTTCCATAGTCTAACTAAAACAAAGATGCTGCTTTATTTGTGAGTATGTCCTATAAACACCGTTTATACCATGAGTAAGAGAGGGGTCTATGAAGATCTTTGATGCATTTGTATACTATATAGCATGCTTTTAACACTAGAGCATCTACTGTAGAGCAGTGGTTCTCTGAGAGATTCTGGCACACAAGGCATTGTCTTTTTTTCCTGCGCCATGCATGCGTGATGGACACAATGTTATAATTACCATATTGTACATTTGATTATAAGCCATGTTCATCAACTGCATTGATATTATCATAATGCATATTTTTCACAGGACAAATATGTAAGTTATATTTGTGAAAATATTCCAACTGCTGAGCCACACCAATACACACTTTGAGAAAACCTGGTCAATAGCAGGGATGTCCAACCAGTAGGGATGATCAGATGTTTGCCATCTACAATTGTCTGCATTCTCCTACACTCAAACATCCCTGGTAATCTCCAGTGTGATCACAACTGCTTGCAGTACTTACCAAGGTGTTATAAAAACATCCACCAGCAATGTAGATCTGTACATGGATATGTGATAGGAAAAATCTGTGTATGACTGGCTTCAGACATTTTACTAATTCACTGGTAGAAATCAGATAGGGTGTCTCTCTTGGCAGGATGTCTCCTATTCAATGCCCTGTTGTCTGTAGGTTTTTCTAATGTGCAAATATTTCATGGTGACCCAGTGGAAATCCTTCAATCTGCCTGATATGGCCTTTTGACCATTCTCAGAAAACGGTCCATTCATATTATACCATGTGGCACTTCTGCAGTAAATAACAAAGGCGGCTGCATTGTTGGGAAAAAAAAAAGTTTAGCTTAACCAGCTCTTATGGGTCTCAAAATGCACGCATGTGTAATTGGACTTTTAAAAGAAGTCCCAGACATGAGGCATTATTTGTTTTTGTTGAATTTATTGAAATATATTTATATATAATGTGTGCTCCCTAGTACAAAATGTGTATTATTTGTCTGCCTGAAGAAGGGGATCAAATGTTGCACAGTTTTACAGTAAAAGTGTAAAACAGATGGCCTAAAGTTCAAGCTTCAAAATCATAAAATTTTAGCCACACCCAGCAGCTAAGCCACACCCACTTCACCGCAACAGCATTCAGATGTTTGCCTCAGGCATTAAAAACCCTAAAAGGGGTCATGATGTCCTTTATGTGAAGTACACACGTTAGATCATTCTTTAGTGATCTGTCCCCCTCTGTATAAAGCTAGGTACACACTGTACAGATTTCTGAAAGATGACAGACAGGATCTGCAAGATCCTGTCTGTCATCTTTCAAAGATCTGCATACACACAGTCCCGAGCGTTCTCCTATGTGAGAACGCTCGGGACTGTGTGTTTCCATCGGCCGCGCTAGACTCCTCTATAGGGAGTCTAGCGCGGCCGATGGAAATTTTCGGCCTTTCACGAACGAGCATTTGGCCGACACGATCGTTTGGCGGCCGCGCGCTCGTTCGGGAAACGAGCATACACACGTAACGATAAAGCCCCAATACCGTCGGATCCGACGGTATCGGGGCTTTATCGTTACTGTGTGTACCCAGCTTTATCTCCTGATTTTACACCGGCCTTATCTCCACCAAAACAAATACGCAAATAGTATCAGTTCTAAAATTGTGGCATCTAATCATACAAACGAGGATTGGACACTGGACAGATATAGGTTCAGCACATATATATTCCTCACCTGCAGCTAACAATAGACTGATCCAAATATTATGCACCAAGCTTACTTAACATCACAAAGACTACAATGCCTGTATTCAACACATCCCAAGACATGCCCGAAATGGTACCAAGATGATGCGGTATCTCATCTGGGATTGCCCCACAGTTTTGGCACAAAATAATATTTTATAATATTTTTATACAATTTCTGTCAGCTTTGCTACCATGGCCAATTCTACCAAACCCTAATCAATGCATCTAAACATAAATACACAAGATAAAGAAGATCCTTATAAACTCACCTTTATAAGGGAAACACTATTTTTTGCAAGAAACACAATTGTTCTCAAATGGATGGCACCAGACTCTCCTCGAATTATAACCTGGATAAGTATGATTAACAATGCACTCCCATTCCACAATATTATCTATCAACAGACTAACATATGCTCTAGATAGTTCCATAAGGTCTGGGATATATGGCAAGACTCTCCAGATACAACACCTTCAAGCCAAATACACTAATGGAATCTTGAGAGTGATTAAATGCTGGAAGTAGGTGCGGGACATACCTCCTTCGCCCCCCCCTCCCCTGTATGAGTTACTTTGACATAAATATAATTAATACTGACGATAATACACTAGAGATGTATTGAAGTACACTAAATAAATGTAAACTTAAATAACTACTATTTGTATATCACTACATTAGTATACAATGTTTCAAAATATAATCTCTGATACTTTCAAACTAAGCAAAATGAACAAATTGAAACTCTATATACGATTGATATGTTTATAACTCTTATTATGAATAAAGCAAGTTTAAAAGAAAAAAACTTAAAACGAACCATTCACTATCCGAAAAAAACTGTCTTGACACCATAATACGGATTAAAGGAAACACATTACAAACATCCATCTATCATAAGCCTACAGACAGACCCACATATCTCAGTAATGACAGTTTTCACCCTATAAGATATAACAGGATTTGCTCCGATTCTACAGATAGAAATATGCACCTGGAACAGCTCAAATGGACTTTACAAACCAGGGATACAGTCAGTCAACTACAGAAACACAAATCAAGAAAGCAACCAGCATCCCCAGAGCCAACCTGCTACAATACTAACATACCCAAAAGGAGGACCATATCCCACTTATTACATCCCACCCCAAATGGAAATACTCTGAAAGATAGACAAGTAACTCAAACACATTTTACAAAAGGATGACAGATTACTAGAAATATTCCCAGACCCCTCTTGTTTATCGACAACCACACAATAAACAACTGGTTGTAAGAAGTTCCCTTACAGGCCCCACACACATAATGGAACATCTCCCTGTTCGCAGAAAAAGTGTGAAACCTGCAAGCATATCCGCACTGGAGACAGAATACCAATACCAGGTTCCCAATATTGGTTTGAAATAAATGGAACTTTAAAAGTATACCTGATTTCATGTTCTAGGTGCCCCCCAGGACTATATGTATTCCTGAGGAGAGACAGGACAGACCCCGAGGCAAAGAATGAACTCTTACAGATTTACCATTAATAACAATAAACGAGATGTCCCTGTGGGTGCCCATTTCTGCAGCCAAAGACACAGTCTGAAAGACCAAAGTGTCATGGTGCTCATGGGAAATTTTAGATCCCAAAAGGAGAGGTTAGAGTGGGAATGTAAACTGAACTCTGGACTCAACAAATATCTAAACTTTATTTGTCACTATGTTTCTAATCTAAATGTCATGTAGAATAAATCAGACCAAATTCCTCCAAATCACCCAAACCCATAAATATCTAATTTATACCAGACCCTCCATTGACACTTAAGGTGAAGTGTGTCTGACCGTTTGTTTAACCTAGCAAATAAGTAACAGAGACTTCTGGGTAATTTCCATGTTTCCATGGCAGCTTTCAGGAAAACTATTCCTTTAAAAAAAGTTTTTACAGTATCAAGCTGAATGCAAAACCAGAGTGCCAACTACAGACCGGTTTCGGCCTTATTCAGCCATCATCAGTATTGTGAAGGCATCTGGTTTTGCAGTGTGAAGTACCTATAGACAGACGTCATTAATAAATTAAATAAAATAGGGAGAGAATAAGGCTTTGCAGTGAAGCCTTGTTCTATTCCTATTTTATTTAACCTTTGCTAATTATTTTATTACCTACTGTGATCATTGAATGTTTATTTACTCTTTTATTTACTACAGTCATTGCCAGGCATGGGGGCAAAAGATAACACCTGTATAATGTCAGTTAGTTCCATTCTGTAGACATGATTTCGAAATGTTTGTATTTTGATCTAGATGTAGAGTGAACAAAGTCTTAAACTGACAAACATCTGTACAGTCTCTAATTATCCACTAACAATGAAACTATTTTATCTATTTTTCAGTTGCAACAGAACTTTATTTATTTTTCTTTTTTTCTGGATCACTTTTTTTTTATTGGTTTCCATTCCTGTTTGTCACGACATGTTCACATAAAAATGTCTTTTTCATTTTGATTCTATCATCTTGCATGGGCTGCTAGGTGGGTTAATGGCAACTAGTGATGGACAAATTGTAGGATTTCAGAAGAAATTTCGGACTTAATTTCGATAATTGCTGGAAAGTTTGAAAATTATAGAATTCTTGTAGCGGTCTCTTTGGTAACCCTCGATTGTTGCCTTTGATTTCAGTAACCCTCGAATGTATTGTTCTGTAACCCACAAAAGTATCGTTCGGTAACCCAGGAATTGGCCATAACCCTCTATTGTAGCATATGCAAACCCAACAATGGCCCCACCGTGAATTAAAATAGTGTTAAACCAAGTTTTGGTGATAGGGACATGTCCCCCAGACCATTTCCCAGGTGCCACAACCATTTACAGTAAGTTACCATTGCTATTTTATCTGTATTTAATCCAAAATTTTCTAACTATTGGACTCCCATTGACTTTAATGGGTTTGTTTCCGAACTCCCAAACTTCCCAACTGAAGTTCAAAAACAAACCTAATTTTAAGAAGTTTGGCCATCTCTAGTGGCAAGATGGTCTCATCTTAAAAGCAATAGCAATCCTGAGCATGTAGATTTACCTTTCTCCTCTGCTCCTTATGGTTGTCCTGCAGTGCCTTTTTAAAGTTGAGAAAAGTGTAGGAGTATAGTGTATAGTGTAGGAGTGTAGGAGTAGGAGACTTCCTGTGTGTGTCTGCCCTTTCCCTGCCCTCCTGGAGGACTCTGGCATGCACAGGGGAGCCCTCCCTCCTGATCCCTCTGTGCTGCCTTCTACTAAAAAATAAAATCTTTTCTGTAGTGTAGGGGACCCCCCCAACCCTAACCACCAGGATTCTAACATAAAAATTGCTATTTTAAAAGCCAGCAGCCACGTCTGTGATTGTCTGACTCTCAGCCAATCACATACACGGCTGGCGATCAGACCTCCATTGCTTCCCAGAAGTAACAATAGAGGCAGAGGTGGGCACATTTTTAAAGTTATAAACCTGGCAGTTAGGGTTGGAGGGGGGGTGGGTCCCCTACACTAACAGAAAAGTTTAGATTTTAGGGCAGAGATACCCTTTAACACAATGAAGATGTTTGCATACGGGTGATCAATATTGGGCCAAGATATACAGTTGAGAGCTGAAATTAGTTTTACTTTAAAGGCACAAGCAGCCACAAAAAAAAAAAAAAACTTGTGTTCTGTCAGAAATAATTCGCCCCATCCCAATATAATTCATTATACCTTAAGTAATCTTTACGTGTGATCCTATGTAAGTTTTTATTCTGTTGTATACAATATTCAGACCTCTATAACATTCTGACTTTTGCTGCTTTTAGAAATAAAAGAGAATGTCTAACAAGAGACTAACAAGGCTGTTTCATGGCATTGTCCTGCATAACAAATCAACCATTAAAGCAACAAATATTCTCACATTTAAAGGTAGAAATGTTAAAAACTCAAAGTCAAACATTTTGTGAACCACATAATGCACGTATGTTTTCCTTCCATTATCTGTGGGAAATGATGTGCAAGGTTAGAGTAAAATAAAAAACAATAGGGCCAACTGCAATAGACTGAAGAGCTTGTTTAGAAAGACAGTACAAGGACAACAACCCTGCATCCAGGGCTTTTAAATGTTTTTCATTGTGAATCACAACTTCTATATTGCTGCAGTAACTTGTTACTAAACATTCTGCATCATAAAGCTTTTTGTTCTGTGGGTGAATCAGCCAGTTATGACTTACATGGGAAAACGTTATAGTTATGCAGCTTATCTCGACCATTGTAAATTTACAGAGACCGTAATATTGTAGTAAAAGCAAATTGCTGAAGTATAGTTTAACTTTCTTTAACCCTTGTCCACCCAATTCTGAGTATTAAACGTGCAACTATAATGCCCAGATTAGTTCCTCCAATCTTTTTCACCAGGGCGGTAGGAGACTTCTATTTCCCATTCTGATGACCTGCATTGTGCAGTGTCTGACATTTCTCCTGCTTGTGCCCCAGTCCTCTCCCTTCTCTAAAGAATGCACATGTGTAACTCTGGGGAAGAGCAGAATTGTCAGCCAGTGCACAAGCTACTTTTTGATGACCTTTGCATGGCTTAGATGGCAGAATGGAGAGTAGGAGTACTGTCCCCTACCTTCCTAGAACACTATAGCTGCCCTTTTAAATAAAGGAAGGTTTATATAGTTTAAAGAATTATATTAACTTGTATCCTGTCTTTTTTTCATAGTCCTCTATGTATGATAATGTCATTCTCATTCAAGTCTATGGAGAAAAACAGAATAAAAATCTGTCTTCAAGAATATTGTGGGAAAAGGCAAGTATTGCAGTCCTAAGATATATGGGGGCTGCACATGAAGATGGGGTTGAGTAGAACTAAAAGAAAAAAAAAAAAAGTACATTTCCCAAGAAGGTAAAAACATTGTTCTTCCTTATATCTGTTGTATTCAGTTAGATCCAACTGGACTTAAATTTTAGTTCTTGAAGACGTTTCACTAGTCATCCGACTGGCTTTCTCAATTCAGAATGACTTGTACAACAATCTGTGGCAATTATGTACCCTGGAAAGTCCCAATTAGCATATGACAGCCAAGTGTTAGGGACCTTCTGAATGCAAGCTAGCTAGCATTGATCATTTATATTATTATTATATTAAGATTCAAGGACAATTATACTTACCATTTCCCCGATCCATTCCTGCAAAGTATGGATGAGGACCTAAAACGCTAAGTCCTCACCTCTGGGTACTTTAGAAAAGTCCTGCACTACTTACTTGTAATCTCCCTTGTCGCTCCGGTCCGATCCTCCCCACTGGCACTGTCAGTGACAGTCCGGGAGGCAGCCAATGGGAAGACACGCCTCCTTGCAAAGTGCGTCTTCCCATTGGCTGCCTCGTGACCTGTCACTCAAAGTGCCAGTGGGGAGGATCAGACATGAGCGACAAGGGAGATTACAAGTAAGTGGTGCAGGACTTTTCTAAAGTATCCAGAGGTGAGAACTTAGCGTTTTAGGTCCTCACCCTGGGTACTTTACAGGAATGGGGGGAAAGGAATGAGGGGGAGGTGAGTATAATTGTCCTTTCAGAATAAAGAAGTTTTAGTTCTTACTTACTGGTCAGTTGTCTGGACTCTTTGCTGACTTGGATGGATCTGCAGTGCACAACTACACAGCAGATGAGGCAGAGGCACAGCTGCAGCAGGCAATAGCAGGACAGAGCAGGTGCCAGGCCAGTGCAAAAGAAGTAGAAGGAAAGAAAAGAAAACGTATACCAACAGTGAAGGGGAAAAGCAAGACAGGAGAAACAACATGGTCATCCCATATGTAGCAGGGGTCTCCGAGAAATTAAGAAGAATTTTCAAAAAACATCGTATCCCTGTCTGCTTTAAACCAAACAACACACTGAGGCTGCAATTGGTACATCAAAAAGACCCAATACCGAAACACAAGAAAAGCGACATCATATATGCAGTGCAGTGAAGAGTGACATCATATACACAGTGCAGTCAAGAGTGACATCATATATGCATTGCAGTGAAGAGCACTACGATTTGTATGTGGGGGAGACAGCAATTCAAAAACATTGTACTACAAGCTACAGTATGTCTTATGCACTCTGTTATTGTTCTCCTTATCTTTAACAATATATACCCTGGACCTGCCCAGATGAAATAAATATCATGTTTGAACATATATGCATGATATATAAAAACTTTAAAAAGTCATCATTTCCCAAAATTGCTTTTACCTCCAACATATACACAAACACATTTGCAATTGTAATTATCTTGAATGCAAAATCATTGAGAGTTTTCCCTTTAAGAGTTTTTTTCATTATGGAAACTTTGAGGTTTTACATCAATGAGACTTGACAAGGACGTGTAATTTTATTTTAAACTTCCAATCTGCAGTCATTAGCATTCAGACATATTTCAGTTCTAAAGCTTCTACTGATGACAGATGCTAGAACCTTAGAATAATGAATGTGTCAGGTTGCAGTCTCTTTGATCAACAGCCAGAGCAGACAAATTACCGCCTGAAATCAATCTAACTCATTAACTTATTCAAAGCTATGGTAGTATCAAAACATGGTTCTAACAACTAAAATGGGAAACCTCTCTAACATTTACCTGCATTCAATTATAAGTAAGAATTTGGACTCATAATAGTAGAGGGTTGGAGTTGAGGTAAACTTGCTGTTTTTACCCCATCTTCCAGTTCCCATCTTCAGCAGATTTCAAGCTGAAGTTTGAGGGTGCAAGATGGTGAATTCTGATCAAATTATTGTTCAGGATGAATCGACTGAAAATTAGGGATGGCCGGTTCGCGGATCTGAACCCGGATCCGCCGCTGATTTATCCCGTTCGCGAACGGCGGATTTTTCCAGATTTTCCGCCTTCCGAACTTTCGATTCGCGGATTTTTAGTATTTCAGGTTTCCACTTGTTTTCAAAAATTTTCGAAAATACGTGAAAACGCGTAATTTCGATAATTTTCGAAAATACAAGGATTTCTCTTATTTCCATAAATACGTATTTTCGAAAATTTTCGAAATTACTAGTTTTCTCGTATTTTCGAAAATTTTTGAAAATACGTGGAAACCCGTAAATTCGAAAATTTTCGAAAATACGAAAAATCTCGTAATTTCGAGGGTATTTTTCATTTCCTCGAGCGGACCGGATTTTGCGAAGTTCGGACATCTCTACTGAAAATGTGATTGAGACATGTATGGGCTTTATCCCACTACTCCAACCATCTACTCTTATGCCATTGAGTGCAAGGTCTCTGTGTTTATAGATGTTAAAACATAACTATGTACTTCACTGAAAATCACAGTGCAATCGTTGCTGGCACATCTAGACAAATTGTAAAAATGGGCAGCAAATTATTTAGCGTATGGTACTGTAAGTATGAGAATAATTATTGGCCCATTTGTCACCTTGTGATATATACAGTAAGAGCTTGATTTGCAAAGTTCAGGCCAATTTTTAGTCATTTGTAAATTTGAATGTGATCTGCTGACTGCCCTCCAGATGAAGGAGTGGAACAGTGGAATATACTATACACAAGAGGCTCAAATTATAATGGTAACAGTGGAATCTTTTCTTACAATAATGAATCAGCTATTTCACCGAGTGATTATTATAAGAAAATGTTCCACTGCAGCTCCTTATACCCTCCTGGCCACTGTTCCAACCCTTTAAGATTTTGAAAGGGTAAAACGGATGTTTTTTAATTATGGGGTTTGGAATAGAAAATAAATCATGGTCATGTTTCGGGAGCAGTGCTGTCATTTTAGAAGTAAATAACTGATTTTAAAGCTGTACATACCCTTAAGATAAAAAGATTCCATTTATAAACCTTGTGTATTATAAGAAATAATGCGCCCCTTCACATTATAATATAAGGACATTGTTACCTCGAAGTTCCCTGCCCTCGTGCTTTTATATGTGGTCAGGGAACTCCTCGTCGACTTAATATCTTTATAACACATAAGGCTATGGACTTTCAAAGGGGAGGTGCAGTGGAATATACAGTATCCTTATAAAAACGTCCTTATTACGTAGTTAAGAGGTTTATATAAGAATATATACCACTGCACACACACCCCCATTGAAAGTCCTGTCACCATTAACAATAAAAGATTTTAGTTCCATATAAAAAGCTATTGTGATCCAGACCTGAACAGCAGTGTGTTATTTACACTGCATTCCTTTTCTTTCACAGACTTTAATGGCCAGGTCCGTAGCCACTGCCTCGGAGACACGGAAAGTAATGCAATAACTTTACTAAAATCTTTTATTGTTAATGTGGAGAGCCTGTGTTTAAACTATTATGTTGGGGGGGTGTGTGGGTTAATTATTTTAAATAAAAAAACACCATTTTTTATATAAAATAATTAAACCTCATGTATTATAAGAAATAATACGCCACTTATAGTGTAATATAAGGTTTATAAAGTCAACTTGAAGCTCCCTGAGCAGTATAAAAGCACTTGGCCTGTGGCCTTGTGTCTTTATATGGCCAGGGAACTCCTCTGTGACTTATATCCTTTTATTACATTGTAAGGGGCGCATTATCCCTTATATATTACATTGTAAGGGGTGTATTATCCCTTATATATTACATTGTAAGGGGCGCATTATCCCTTATATATTACACTGTAAGGGGTGCATTATCCCTTATATATTACATTGTAAGGGGTGCATTATCCCTTATATATTACACTGTAAGGGGTGCATTATCCCTTATATATTACACTGTAAGGGGCGTATTATCACTTATATATTACACTGTAAGGGGTGTATTATCCCTTATATATTACACTGTAAAGGGGCGTATTATCCCTTATATATACACGTAAGGGGTGTATTATTCCTTTATATATTACACTGTAAGGGGCGTATATCCCTATAATTACATTGTAAGGGGTGCATTATCCCTTATATATTACACGTAAGGGGTGCTATATCCCTTATATATTACATCGTAAGGGGGCGTATATTTATATATTAACACTGTAAGGGGTATTATCCCTATATATTACACTGTAAGGGTGCGTATTATCCCTATATATTACACTGTAAGGGGGTGTTTATCCTTTATATTACACTGTAAGGGGCGCATTATCCCTTATTATTACACTGTAAGGGGTCGTATTATCCCTTATATATTACACTGTAAGGGGTGCATTATCCCTTATATATTCACTGTAAGGGGTGTATTATCCATTATATGACACTGTAAGGGGCGTATTCTCCTTATATATTACACTGTAAGGGGTGTATTATCCCTTATATATACACTGTAAGGGGTGTATTATCCCTTATATATTACAACTGTAAGGGGCGTATTATCCCTTAATATTACACTGTAAGGGGTGTATTATCCCTTATATATTACACTGTAAGGGGGTGATTATCCCTTAAATTTACACTGTAAGGGTGTATATCCCTTATTATATTACACTTAAGGGGTGTATTATCCCTTTATATTACACTGTAAGGGGGTATTATCCCTTATATAACACTGTAAGGGGTGCATTCCCTTATATATTAACCTGTAAGGGGTGCATTATCCCTTATATATACCACTGTAGGGGTGAATCCCTATATTTCACTGTAAGGGGTGTATTTCCTTATATTTACAATGTAAGGGGTGTATTATCCCTTTATATTACACTGTAAGGGGTATTATCCCTTATATATTACAATTAAGGGGTGATTATCCCTTATATATACACGTAAGGGGTGCATTATCCATTATTATACACTGTAAGGGGTGCATTATCCTTATATATTACACTGTAAGGGGGTATTATCCCTTATATAACGTAAGGGGTGTATTATCCCATATATACACTGTAAGGGGCGCATTATCGCTTATATATACACTGTAAGGGGTCCATTTTCCCTTAGATATTACACTGTAAGGGTGTATTATCCCTTATATATTACATGTAAGGGTGCATTATCCCTTATATATTACACTGTAAGGGGGGTATATCCCTTAATATCACTGTAAGGGGGGTATTATCCTTATAATATTACATTGTAAGGGGGCATTATCCATTATATGACACTGTAAGGGTGGCATTACATTATATATTACACTGTAAGGGGGTATTATCCTTATATATACACTGTAAGGGGTAGTCCCTATATATACACTGTAGGGGGTATTACGCTTATATATACACTGTAAGGGGTGCATTATCCCTTAATATTACACTGTAAGGGGTGTATTATCCCTTATATATTACACTGTAAGGGTGTATTATCCCTATATATTACACTGTAAGGGGCATATTATCCCTTATATATTACACTGTAAGGAGCTATATACCTTAATATGACATGTAAGGGGTGTATTATCCTTTATATATTACACTGTAAGGGGTGTATTTCCTTATATATTACACTGTAAGGGGTGATTATCCTTATATATTACACTATAAGGGGTGTATATCCCTTATATATTACACTGTAAGGGGATATTATCCTTATATATTACAATGTAAGGGGTGTATTATCCCTTATATATACACTGTAAGGGGCGTTATTATCCCTTATATATTACACTGTAAGGGGTGTATTATCCTTATATATACACTGTAAGGGGTGTATATCTTATATATACACTGTAGGGTGATTTCCCTATATATTAACTGTAAGGGGGTATTATCCCTTATATATTACACTGTAGGGGCGTATTATCCCATATATTACACTGTTAGGGGTGCATTTATCCCTATATATTAACACTGTAAGGGGTGCATTATCCCTATATATCACTGTAAGGGGTGCATTATCACTTTATATACACTGTAAGGGGTGTATTATCCCTTAATATACACTGTAAGGGGCGTATTATCCTATATATTACACTGTAGGGGTGCATTATCCCTTATATATTAACCTGTAAGGGGGGCATTATCCCTTATATATTACACTGTAAGGGGTGCTTATCCCTTATATATTACACTGTAAGGGGTGTATTATCCTTATATATTACACTGTAAGGGGCATTATCCCTTATATATACAATGTAAGGGGTATTATCCTTATATATTACACTGTAAGGGGTGTAGTTATCCCTTATATATACACTGTAAGGGGCGTATATCCCTTATATATACACTGTAAGGGGGTGTATTATCCCTTATATATTACACTGTAAGGGGTGCATTATCCTTAATATTACACTGTTAGGGGGGGTATTATCCATTATATTATTCACTGTAAGGGGCGCATTATCCCTAATATATTACACTGTAAGGGGTGATTATCCCTTATAATTACACTGTAAGGAGGTATATCCTATATATATACACTGTAAGGGGTGTATTATCCCTTATATATTACACTGTAAGGGTGCATTATCCATATATATTACACTGTAAGGGCATATATCCCTTATATTTACACTGTAAGGGGTGTATTATCCCTTATATATTACAATTGTAAGGGGGCATTACTCCTTATATATTACATGTAAGGGGTGTATTATCCCTATAATTACATTGTAAGGGCCGCATATCCCTTATATATTACACTGTAAGGGGCGTATTATCCCTTATATATTACACTGTAAGGGGTGTATTATCACTTATATAATACACTGTAAGAGGTATATAATCCCTTATATATTACACTGTAAGGGGTGTATTATCCCTTATATATTACACTGTAAGGGGTGTATTATCCCTTATATATTGCACATGTAAGGGGTGTATATCCTATATTGACACTGTAAGGGGCGGTTATCCTATATATTACACTGAAGGGGTGATTTATCCCTTATATACACTGTAAGGGGTGTATTACCTTATATATTACACTGTAAGGGGCGTATTATCCCTTATATATTACACTGTAAGGTGTATTATCTTATAATTACACTGTAGGGGTGTATTATCCCTTATTATTACACTGTAAGGGGTGTATTATCCCTATTATATTACACTGTAAGGGGTGTATTATCCCTATTATTAACGTGAAGGGGCGTATTATCCCTTTTATTACACTGTAAGGGGTGATTAACCTTATATATTAACACTGTAAGGGGTGATTATCCCTATATATTACACTGTAAGGGGTGATTATCCCTTATAATTACACTGTAAGGGGTGTATATCCCTTATATATTACACTGTAAGGGGTGATTATCCCTTATATATTACACTGTAAGGGGCGTATTATCCTAATATTACACTTAAGGGGCGAATATCCTTATATATTACACTGTAAGGGTGCATTATCTTATATAGACACTGTAAGGGGTGCATTATCCATTATATATTACACTGTAAGGGGCGTATTATCCCTTTATATTACACTGTAAGGGTGTATTATCCTTTATATTACACTGTAAGGGGGCATTATCGCCTTTACAACTGTAAGGGGTCATTTTCCCTTGATATACACTGTAAGGGGCGTATTATCCCTTATATATTACATGTAAGGGGTGATCCCTTATATATTACACTGTAAGGGTGATTATCCCTTATATTTTATACACTGTAAGGGGTGTATTATGATATATATTACATGTAAGGGGCGCATTATCCTTATATATACACTGTAAGGGGGCATTATCCTTATATATTACCCTGTAAGGGGCGATTATCCCTCTTATATATACACTGTAAGGGGGTATATCCCTATTATACACTGTAAGGGGCGCATTATTACCCTATATCACTTATATTACACTGTAAGGGGGTGCATTATCCCTTAATATTACACTGTAAGGGGTGTATTATCCCTTATATATTACACTGTAAGGGGTGTTATTTCCCTTATATATTACACTGTAAGGGGCATATTATCCCTTATATTACACTGTAAGGGCGTATTATCCCTTATATATGACACTGTAAGGGGTGTATTATCCTTATATATTCACTGTAAGGGGTGTTTATCCCTTATATATTACACTGTAAGGGGTTGTATATCCTTATATATTACACTTAAGGGGTGTATATCCTTATATATTACACTGTAAGGGGGGCATATATCCTTATATTACAATGTAAGGGTGTATTACCTTATATATACACTAAGGGGTATTATCCCTTATATATTACACTGTAAGGGGTGTATATCCTTATAGATTACCTGTAAGGGGTGTATTATCCCTTATATATTACACTGTAAGGGGTTGATTATCCCTTATATATTACACTGTAAGGGGTGTATTACCCTTATATATTACACTGTAAGGGGCGTATTATCCCTTATAATTACACTGTAAGGGGTGCATTATCCCTTATATATAACTGTAAGGGGTGCATTATCCTTATATATTACACTGTAAGGGGTGATATCCCTTATATATTACACGTAAGGGGTGTATTATCCCTTATATATTACACTGTAAGGGCGTATATCCCTTATATATTACACTGTAAGGGGTGATTATCCCTTATATATTACCTGTAAGGGGTGCATTATCCCTTATATATTACACTGTAAGGGGTGCATTATCCCTTATAATTACACTGTAAGGGTGATTATCCCTTATATATTACACGTAAGGGGCATATTACCCTTATATATTACACTGTAAGGGGTGTATTATCCTATATATTACACTGTAAGGGTGTATTTCCCTTAATATTACATAAGGGGCGTATTATCCCTTATATATTACACTGTAAGGGTGTATGTATTATCCCTTATATATTACACTGTAAGGGGTGCATTATCCCTTATATTACACTGTAGGGGTGTATTATCCTTATATATTACACTGTAAGGGGCGCATTATCCTTAATATTACACTGTAAGGGGGGCATTATCCCTATATATTACACATGTAAGGGCGTATTATCCATTATATATTACACTGTAAGGGGTGTATATCCCTATATATTACACTGTAAGGGTGCATTATCCATTAATATACACTGTAAGGGGCTATTATCCCTTATATATACACTGTAAGGGGTGTATTATCCCTTATATATTACATTGTAAGGGGCGCATATCCTTATATATTACACTGTAAGGGGTGTATTATCCCTTATATTACATGTAAGGGCGCATTATCCCTTATATATTACACTGTAAGGGGTGTATTATCCCTTATATATACATTGTAAGGGGCGCATTATCCCTTATATATTACACTGTAAGGGGTGTATTATCCCTTATATATGACACTGTAAGGGGTGTATTATCCCTTATTATATTACACTGTAAGGGGCATATTATCCCTTATATATTACACTGTAAGGGGTGCATTATCCCTATATATTACACTGTAAGGGGTGCATTATCCCTATAATTACACTGTAGGGTGCAATCCATTATAGTACACTGTAAGGGCGTATTATCCTTATTATATACACTGTAGGGGGTGGGCATTATCCCTATATATTAACACTGTAAGGGGTGGCATATCCATTATATATTACACTGTAAGGGGCGTATTATCCTTATAATTACACTGTAAGGGGCATATTATTCCATTACTATATACTACGGTAAGAGAGTGTATTATCCATTATATATTACACTGTAAGTGGCGTATTATCCCTTATATATTACACTGTAAGGGGGGGCATTATCCCTTATATATTACACTGTAAGTGGCGTATTATCCCTTATATATTACACTGTAAGGGGTGCATTATCCCTTATATATTACACTGTAAGGGGTGTATTATCCCTTATATATTACACAGTAAGTGGTGTATTATCCCTTATATATTACACTGTAAGGGATGTATTATTCCTTATATATTACACTGTATGGCGTGTATTATCCCTTATATATTACACTGTAAGGGGTGTATTATCCCTTATATATTACACTGTAAGGGGTGTATTATCCATTATATATGACACTGTAAGGGTGTATTATCCTTTATATTACACTGTAAGGGGTGTATATCCCTTTATATACACTGTAAGGGGTGTATTATCCCTTATATATTACACTGTAAGGGGTGTATTATCCTTATATATTACACTGTAAGGGGCGTATTATCCCTTATATATTACACTGTAAGGGGTGCATTATCCCTTATATATAACCTGTAAGGGGTGCATTATCCCTTATATTACACTGTAAGGGTGCATTATCCCTTATTTATATACACTGTAAGGGGTGTATTATCCCTTATATATACACTGTAAGGGGTGTATTATCCCTTAATATTACACTGTAAGGGGCGTATTATCCCTTATATATTACACTGTAAGGGGTGTATTATCCCTTATATATTACACTGTAAGGGGTGCATTATCCATTATATATGACACTGTAAGGGGTGCATTATCCATTATATATTACACTGTAAGGGGCGTATTATCCCTTATATATTACACTGTAAGGGGTGTATTATCCCTTATATACACTGTAAGGGCGCATTATCGCTTATATATTACACTGTAAGGGGTCCATTTCCCTTAGATATACACTGTAAGGGGTGTATTATCCCTTATATATTACAATTTAAGGGTGCATTATCCCTTATATATTACACTGTAAGGGGTGATATCACCTCTTATATATACACTGTAAGGGGGTGTATTAGCCTTATATATTACATTGTAAGGGGCGCATTATCCATTAATATGACACTGTAAGGGGGCATTTCCCTTATTAACACTGTAGGGCGTATTATCCCTTATATATTACACTGTAAGGGGTGTATTATCCCTTATATATTACACTGTAAGGGGCGCATTATCGCTTATATATTACACTGTAAGGGGTCCATTTTCCCTTAGATATTACACTGTAAGGGGTGTATTATCCCTTATATATTACATTGTAAGGGTGCATTATCCCTTATATATTACACTGTAAGGGGCATATTATCCCTTATATATTACACTGTAAGGAGCGTATTATCCCTTATATATGACACTGTAAGGGGTGTATTATCCTTTATATATTACACTGTAAGGGGTGTATTATCCCTTATATATTACACTGTAAGGGTGTATTATCCCTTATATATTACACTATAAGGGGTGTATTATCCCTTATATATTACACTGTAAGGGGCATATTATCCCTTATATATTACAATGTAAGGGGTGTATTATCCCTTATATATTACACTGTAAGGGGCGTATTATCCCTTATATATTACACTGTAAGGGGTGTATTATGCCTTATATATTACACTGTAAGGGGTATTTCCTTAATATTACACTGTAAGGGGGTGTATTATCCCTTATATATTACACTGTAAGGGGTGTATATCCCTTATATATTACACTGTAAGGGGCGTATTATCCCTTATATATAACATGTAAGGGTGCATTATCTTATATTAACTGTAGGGGTGCATTTCCCTTATATATTACACTGTAAGGGGTGTATTATCCTTATATATTACACTGTAAGGGGTGTATTATCCTTATATATTACACTGTAAGGGGCGTATTATCCCTTATATATTACACTGTAAGGGGTGCATTATCCCTTATATATTAACCTGTAAGGGGTGCATTATCCCTTATATTACACTGTAAGGGGTGCATTATCCCTTAATATTTACACTGTAAGGGGGTTTATCCCTTATTATTACACTGTAAGGGCTATTATCCCTTTTATATTACAATGTAAGGGTGTATTATCCCTTAATATTACACGTAAGGGGTGTATTATCCCTTAATATTAAACTGTAAGGGGCGTATTATCCCTATATATTACACTGTAAGGGGTGTATTATCCCTTATTATTACACTGTAAGGGGTGGATTTATCCCTTATTATTACACTGTAGGGGGTGTATTATCCATTATATATTACACTGTAAGGGGCGCATTATCCCTTAATATTACACTGTAGGGTGCATTATCCCTTATATATTACATGTAAGAGCGTATTATCCATTATATATTACACTGTAAGGGGTGTATTATCCCTTATATATTACACTGTAAGGGGTGCATTATCCATTTAATTACACTGTAAGGGGTCATATTATCCTTTATATTAAACTGTAAGGGGTGTATTATCCCTTATATATTACATTGTAAGGGGGCATTACGCTTATTATTCACTGTAAGGGGTGTATTATCCCTATATATTACATTGTAGGGCGCATTATCCTTTATATTAACTGTAAGGGGTGTCTTATCCCTTATATATTACATTGTAAGGGGCGATTATCCCTTATATATACACTGTAAGGGGTGTATTATCCCTATATATACACTGTAAGGGGTGTATTATCCCTTATATATTACACTGTAAGGGGCATATTATCCCTTATATATTACACTGTAAGGGGTGCATTATCCCTTATATATTACACTGTAAGGGGTGCATTATCCCTTATATATTACACTGTAAGAGGTGCATTATCCATTATGTATTACACTGTAAGGAGCGTATTATCCATTATATATTACACTGTAAGGGGTGCATTATCCCTTATATATTACACTGTAAGGGGTGCATTATCCATTATATATTACACTGTAAGGGGCGTATTATCCCTTTATATTACACTGTAAGGGGGGCTATTATCATTATATATTACACTGTAAGGAGTATTATCCCTTTATATTACACTGTAAGGGTGTATTATCCTTATATATTATACTGTAAGGGGCATTTATCCATTATATATTACACTGTAAGGAGTTATTATCCCTTAATATTTACACTGTAAGGGCGTATTTCCCTTTATTATTACACTGTAAGGGGTGTATTATCCCTTATATATTACACCGTAAGGGGCGCATTATCCCCTATATATTACACTGTAAGGGGGTGCATTATCCTCATTATAATTACACTGTAAGGGGCGTATTTCCCTATAATTACACTGTAAGGGGCATATATCCATTATATATTACACTGTAAGGAGTGTATTATCCATTATATATTACACTGTAAGGGCGTATTATCCTTCATATATTACACTGTAAGGGGCATATTATCCATTATATATTACACTGTAAGGAGTGTATTATCCCTTATATATTACACTGTAAGGGCGTATTATCCCTTATATATTACACTGTAAGGGGTGTATTATCCCTTATATATTACACTGTAAGGGGCGCATTATCCCTTATATATTACACTGTAAGGGGTGCATTATCCCTTATATATTACACTGTAAGGGGTGCATTATCCCTTAAATATTACACTGTAAGGGGTGTATTATCCATTATATATTACACTGTAAGGGGTGTACAATCCCTTATATATTACATTGTAAGGGGCGCATTATCCCTTATATATTACACTGTGAGGGGGGAAATATCCTTTATTTAATTGACCTTCATTTTATGAGCTAAATTATATTACATATTACCAATAGCTGTACCCATTTGTCCATGCTAAAGATTTTTATACTATGTCCAACCTCACCCCAGCAATTGTTGAGATTCTGCACAAAAAGTCAACTAGTTGTTTACGACTCAATATAGGAAAAAGAAGTTGATCACCATATAAGAGTTAGATCACAGAAGATGTTAAAGTTGTTAAATAATACTTTATCTGGTAGAATTAAAAAAAAAATAGTCAAATGAATTAAATTCAAAACAGGTTATGAATGGAGATGGGATCCAGGTCCGACTCATACCCGGATTGAACAGGGAACTCCTTGGTTCTGAAATCCGACAGTTCCTTTCGAAACTGGGCGGATCTGTTTTTGGGACTTCAGAATGTATTTTTGAGGGTTACCGAACGTTCAAGGTTATTTTCGGTGACTCCTTAAAGGGACAGTTCAGTGGAAATTATCAATATTTGTTAAATTGTTAGTTTGTGTAATGCATACTTAGTTATTCTATAAATTCTGGTCCATTTTGAAAAATCAGTTGATTTCATACCCTTTGCTGTTCCCTGCTCTTGACATTAGTGAGATTTCAGGTTCTAACTGTCCTTCTTCTTCCCAGGATACACCACATACTTCCTAAAATGTATTTCTACTGATTGGCTGTTGGATGGGTCAAAGATGCTCAGATCTCTACTGAATCAACCCAGGCGCTGGGTCAAGGGCAAGACCATAACGGTCTCTACTAGGGGTCCTGCTAACAGGGAGTCAGTATTTTGGTTGCATTTATTTATACACAGACAAAATGCTGAATTGGCAGATTACGTAAGGTCATTGGGATGAAAAAATATTGCCCTTTTTTCTGAAAAGCATATCTATTTGCACTGAACTTCCCCTTTAAAATAACCTCAAATGTTCGGTAATCCTAGAAAATACATTCCTAACCCTTGAAAGTAAGTGTCCATTTTCGGATCTTCAGGTTTTTTTCGAGTTCCACAAATCTGAAAACAGAACAAAACTTCTGAGTTTTGGTCATTTCTAGTTATGGAGATAATGGTGAGAGCAGGGAAATGTGAACTAGCCTCACAAGTAGAAAAACAAACCAAAAACCATGTCAAGGGAACTTCAGTATGGAAGGCTCTATATAAATTACCTAAGGTAATTTCTCTGGGATCACACCTCCTCGGTTGGCTGCATATTCCATACACATGCGATAAAGCAGATCCCACTGGAATCTAACAAAGCACATGGGTGGTAACCACATATACACCCCCGACTGATTGCCATAGACAGCTGTTTGGGCAAACTCCATAATTTTTTTTTCTCTAAAACTGTTAATCTCCCATAATTAACTCATTGTGTGCTTGGAAATGTAGATTAATGTAGATAATTATCACTGCAGCCTGAGGGGTGAATTATTAGATATCTATGAGGTCTTTTAGGTCTTTTTGTTTTAAGCTGAGGACCAATATTCTCAATAGAGATAACAATTTCTACTGGCAAGTTCGTGAAATGCAGATAAATTCTGGAGAATACATTTTGCCATCCTTATTTTCATTCTGAAAAGGAATTCTACCCCAATCCTTTCAATGCTACGATTCCTTTATTGACAACATTAGGTTGTCAATAAGGTTTAGATCACAATTCCAGCCCATCTTTTCTCCAACTGTGACCCCATCATCTAACACAAGCCTTTAGTTGTTTACAGAATCAATCTAACAACAGACGAATACCTCCTCACCTCTAACTGTGGTTTAATCGTTCTGTGTTGTAAAAAGAAACGTACTAATTATTTACTGGAAACCAATTTTCTACTTGTCTTTACGAGTACCTGTCAACTCTGTGGTGATATGGCATTGTTCAACCATGATTAATTCTACTCTACCCAATCTATAATGTCCTTCAGTGTATTAAACATGACACCATTTTCTCACTTCACAAATAGTGCCCTGTGCTTCTTATTTTGTCTAATTACCAACCATTGTGCATTCTGAAAACATGTCATTTTGTCATGACAAGAAACTAATAAAAACAATCAAAGTGACTATAAACCACAATTCACATCTTCTCATATGAAACGTACTAGTCTTTATCTATTTGTGCTTGAATAAGTTTATTGGCTAATTAATTAGCAAAATGCCCAAGTCAGTGTAAAAAAAAAATGTATTATCGGGTTAAGCTTGGGTTTTACACGGCGATGCAAAACCGCCCTTAGTAAAGTTTTGCTCTACTACGTAGCGTGAAACTTTACGGCACTGAATAGTAGTGATGAACCCGAATCCACGGTGGATTTACCTCGTTCGCGAACGGCGGATTTTCCGGTTTTCCGCCTTCCGAATGTTTCCAAACCGCGTTTTCAAAAATTTTCGAAATTACGAGGATTTCTCGGATTTTCGAAAATTTTTGAAATTACGAAGATTCCACGTATTTTCGAAAATGCATAAAATCCGTATTTTTGAAAATTTTCGAAATTACGTGGATTTCATGTATTTTCGGAAACGCGTGAAAATATGTGGAATCCTCGTAATTTCGAAAATTTTCGAAAATATGGATTTTAATGCATTTTCGAGAATACGTGAAACCCTCGTAATTTCGGAATTTTCGGAATTACGGGGATTTCTCGTATTATCGAGGATGCGGGGAAACACGTATTTTCTAGGATCTTTCATTTTAATAGGTCTGCTTGACGATTTTCGAATTTTTCCGAAAATTCGTGGATCTTCAAGTGGACCGGATTTTGTGAAGTTCGGACATCTTTACTGAATAGGAGGCGTTAGCCGGCACACTTACCTGGCAGAGATGCCGCAATGTACAAAATCTCGCACAGAGATCTTTGCATCGCGGGGAACTCGGGCAGGTGAGGTGCGTAGGAAGAAAATATTGCATCGCCCGCTGAGTTTCCTTCTAAAATCGGATTTCTGAATTTTAGAAGGAAAAATGTTGAAAAAATTAGAAAACAAACCTAATGAAAGTCAATGGGAAGTTCCGGTTGTTTTCTGCATTCGGTAATGAACATTCAAAGTTGGATATCAAATATTCAAAGTTAGATATTGAATATTTAAGGTTTGATATGGAATATTTAAAGTTGAAGTGATCGATTAAAAAAAGTTTTCAAATAATTTTTAATGTCAGAGCACACGGAACACTATACTGGCAATACAGTTGCCTTCTAAATTGCTTTGAAAACTTTTTCAGGTCATGTAACATCCCTGACAGTCCTGCCACTTTGAGTGTTTAGTTATTCTTTATCAGTAAGCAGAATTGTTAAACTGACGATCCGTTACTCATCCTTAGCAACGAGTATACAGTAAATAACTTTATTTCAGAACTAAAACACAAGGTCACCTAGTAAATAAATTCTGCCTCATTTACTGTATAAAGCTGCAGTGCCAGCTGTTGAATTTAATGTGGTGTCGGCACTAACAGCTGGAACCTGCAAACCTGCTGAGGGTGTGAAAATATCATATTAAATACATAATCTAAATGGAATAAAAAACACACAGAATTTTTCCTAATCGTTTGCTTCAACGGTTTCTACTTGGTTCAGTAAAATAAAATGATATCATTTGTGCATCTTTCTTTTAAACATGAAACTTAGCACTATAGGTTTCCTTAAAAGGGCAAGTCCACCCCTCAAATGAAATAAGATGTTTGACTATCCTGACTAACGACTAAGCTGCCTGCTGTTCGCTTACTCCTCTTACTGCTTCCTGGTTCTTCCATTTAGCAGCTGTCAGTCATTGATGTGTCAGATGTCATCACAGCCAGTGACTGAACGTAGTTGTCTCCTCTGAGCATGTGAAATAGTAAAAGAGCTTAAAGGATAAGTACACTCAAAAAATAAGTTAAGTGTAATTTAACCCCCAGCTCCCTCCTGAGCCTAACTGTGCTGGAAAGTTCCTGACATCTTGGATCTTCTTTCAAGTCGCCTTTGCTCCGCTTTTCCTGACCACCAAAGAAGTAGATTCATCAAGTAACGGACGGCGGAGCTAAGACGACTTGAAAGACGGGAGCTAGAAAAAAAAAAGGGGGGGGTGATTAGTTTAAGCTTCTGCTACAAATTAAACTTAACTTATTTTTTGAGTGTACTTATCCTTAAAAGAGAAAGTGGAAAGCATTTGGGAGAACATAACAGGTAAGTCCTACATCTGTTGTATTCAGTTAGATCAATTGGATTGACGCTAGTCATCTCAATTCAGAATGACTTGTACAAGAAAGCCAGTCGGGTGACTAGAGAAACATCTTCAAGAACTAAACTTTTATCCAACTGAACACCCCAGATATTCCATGATCTGGATGAATAAGAACCTTCACAAGGTTAGTCCTACATCTGTCAGCTTTCTAAATGTTGTGGTTTGATGGGTAGTTTACCAATTTATAATTTTTTCATTTAATAATATGACCTTTAGAAATCAGTCCTAAAGCTGCTGGTATACAATTGGGCTTGACAGAGCTTGTTCTATGGTTTGCCAAGAGTTGGCTGTTGTAGCAATCTAACTGCAATGCCCACCGTTTCTTACTCCTTATGTCTGTGACTAAAGGCTAATCATAGGAGTTTTTGCTTATTAATAGCAAATAACTATGTGCTAGAGGTAAGCAGCAAATGTGTTATCCCTAAATTCCATATTTCGCTAGGGTCACCACATCTTTCCTCTAAAACCATAGAAATTCTTTCAGCAATTTCAAATCCCAGTTCATTAAATGCATGTTGTATGGTTACAACAAAACCAATTCAGTCTAGGAAGAGGTAACGACCCTGTTTTGTGGTTTCAGATATTCTATGCTTAAATAATAACAAACACCTTCCCCTAAGATTATTAATTTAACATAAACTAAATAAAAAATGTCTTGCATCAAAATCGGAATTCACATCATCATTTCCCATAAAATCCCATGTCCCTATAAAGGGGAATTGTACTCTCCAAACCACTCCTTAACCCTCCTCGCTACTGGGGGAACACCAGATTTCTACCAATACTTACTTAAAGTTGTACTTGCTTGTCTGATTTGTCCCCAACCCCTTCCTCAACTTTTTCTTGCAAAGCATATCTTCCAATTGGCCAAGCCCCAGACATAAGCAGTGGGTGGGGCTAGAATGTTGAGAATACCTTTAAGCAAGTACTGTCTGCAATCTAATGAGTGGGGGCCTAGTGATTTAGGTTTTCACCCCGCGTACATCAAATAGGACATGGGGTGGTTTGGAGACTTAGAATTTCCCTTAAAATAGCTTATGATTTTGTTTCTAACATTCATAATGTTAGATTTAAACCAGAATATAAACAGTTAAACATTGTTAATGTAAAAAAAAAAAAATACAAATCACACTTAACATTTCAAATTATTAATAAGAGTATATAATCCACTTCTAGTAGTCTAGGGTACTACCAAATCAATTTACTGCTGAGTATTTAATTGCTGATTTGCTGTGTATAATCGGATATTAAATAAAGGAACACAGGCTTTTTATATCATGTCCATGGACTATTTTAGTTAATTTTAGTAGGAAATGATTAAAAACCCATTTCTACACGGACTATAATTGCCATGTTTGGAAAATAAGCGATTACACGTTTAATTTTGCTGCTAATCCATAATGAAAAATGTCTCATCTCAGTGTGACTTGGAGAGCTGCGTGCGTCATGGCTCTCTGAAAGCTTTCTCTGCTTTAATTCACTCATGTCCATATTTACAGATGGTAGGACAGGATGGATTTGTTATAAATGTATATTAATAGTCTTGGGCTCTAACAGAAGAATCCAACCAATATGTGCAAATTTTAAATAAACAGCCTGATTTTGTTTTCTTTTTAAATGTTTCCCAATCATCCCATCATATTAATCGTCCAAAGAATTGTCTTTAAATGGTTCCTGCTACATTTGTCCATATTATAAGAGCTTTCCCCACCTTACAATTCCCCCATAGAATATTATAGTCTAAAGCTGGCCATACACATGCGATCCCACAGCATGTGTACCCGACAGATCCCATTGGTATCATACATCATAAGATCATATCTGCTCCCCCTACTTCAAGTAAAGGAAGCCGATAAGGACCAATGGAAATTTTCAGCCATTCCTGATCGGAGTGCTGACTACAGTCATTCATTGGCACTCCAATTGGTTGGGAAAAGCTCCTACACACAAATGATAATAGGTAAATTCCGTTGTTCCCGATAGAGATGGAGCTGAGCGACTTCCAACAATGTTTTAAACTGGATTACTGTCTGTGCTGTTTCCCATTAAGGACTAGGGTACATAAATTCATGTCTAATGCTCGCAATCTCAAGCTAGATGAATCATCTGTATTATATACTAGGTGATGGTATCAACCAGCTTAAACAATGTCTACAATCCCAACCCTCAGCAATGCACTCTACCATGAGAAATCCAGGCCCCCTTACGAACTTTACCCGTGCACACTGTGGGACATAATTGTCAGGACCATTTCAAAGTGGGATCCCCACTATTGCATGAAAAGTCCGCTGGGTCTGAGTTGACTTAAATAGTAACTACCGTTATACCAACATGGCTCCCACTGGGTCCAACATAACAGAGTAGATTTTCATATATATATATGACTGGACAGAGTCTGATGACGCAAATGACGGGACCCGGATGCAGCCACGTAGGGGCAGAGAGAACAGCAGGCCGAGTTCGACACGTGCGGCAATGGAGGAACCAAACACAACTAAGGTTTCTTTTTTAGAGCAGGGTACAGCGATAGCACAAAAAGGAGGGGGAATCGGAAAAGATATCCAACGCGTAGAAGCAATAAGAACAAGATCAAGCAGCAAAAACTGATTCCCATATTTAATCTTTCGGATAGAAAACTTACCACATCTGAATCCAGTGTTCTACAAAAAGGTTTGTCATTTGTTCCTGTAAATAAATTTAACGCCTTTCAATGTGACATAGACTTGTATAAAATTAACAGGCAAATATGCTTTAAGGAAATGTTTGGGACTGCTAGTAATTACACTGAGGCAAATACCCTGAGATTGAAAAGTACCATTGATCCCCAACTGAATAATATTGCCATTAAAAGTTTTATACAAACAACTAAGGAAGACATTATACAGCAACAATCTATTAAGAAAAAAATTCACCATAATCTCTCTCTTAGCGAGTCTCGGGCTCAGGATAATACCATCATAATAAAACCTGCGGATAAAGGAGGGGGTATTGCAATTCTAAATTATTCATATTATAGAAATGAAGCATTAGGACAACTTCAAGAAAGAGATGTATATCAGAAACTGAATAAGAATCCTACAATTGGAATACAAAAGTACATAAAAAATGTCATTGATAATGCTCTAGCATCTGGTATTATAAATTTACAACTTGGTGACTTTCTTTTTCAGAAATTTCCCATCTGTCCAGTATTCTATACTCTTCCAAAATTGCACAAGTCCCTGGAAGCACCACCTGGGCGTCCAATAATTTCAGCAAAAAGAAGTCTACTTGAACCATTAGGTAAATATTTGGATAATATTTTACAACACATTGTACAAAAAACTACAAGGACACACCACATTTTATTGATAAAATTCAAAATGTAATAATCCTGGATGATAAAGAAATACTTCTAGCAACTATGGATGTGACTAGTTTATATACTAACATCCCTCATCAGGAAGGGATTCAGACTATCAAAGAAGCCCTTGAGGAAGACAACACGAGCACACAAACATGGCGGGACTTTAACTTAACCCTTCTAGAAATTACCTTAAGAAAATTTTTTTTTCGTTTTGAAGAGTCATATTATATGCAGAGCACAGGTCCAGCCATGGGTGCAGCCATGGCGCTAGCATACGCAAATTTATTCATGGCTAAATTTGAAAAAAAGTACATTTTGGATATACATAAAAATAACCTTACTTTTTACTGTAGATACATAGACGATTTGTTCATCATTTGGAGTGGCTCTGAGGAGCAGTTCATCGAGATGGTGAACAATCTAAATGACATGGACACTACTATCAAGTTCACCTACAAGGTCAGTAAAAAAAATTTTGGACTTAAATGTAACATTTAATAATCATAAGCTTGAATACAGCCTTTTCCGCAAACTAACGGATAGGAACACCTTGCTTCACTATAACAGTCACCATCCCTTTTCACTCAAAAAGGCACTACCCATATCCCAATTCTGCAGGGTTATGAGAAATAACTCAAATTCTGATCTGAAAGAAAAGCAACTTAGAGAAATGAAAGAGAGATTTTTGGAAAGAGGGTATCCGAAACAGATACTTAATGACGCTTTAATCAAAGCAGAACAAAAAATTAAAAAAGATATAGGGAACATGAGAGACAACAAATTTATGTGCACAACAACATACTCCACAATAGGAGAAGACATAAAAAATATTCTACATTCCAATTGGCACATCTTGAAAGCAGATGACAAACTAAAAGAACGCTTACCCAATAGACCCACTGTTGCCTTTAAGAGAGGAAAAAACCTCAGAGACATGCTGGTCGAATCGGACCCCACAAATAAATATAAAAATGAAACCAATTGGCTAACAAATAAACCTAATGGTTGTTTTAGTTGCCACAAATGTAAATCGTGTAAATCTATGATACCTAGTTCTACATTCTTACATCCCCATACAGGCAAACAGATGAAGATCAAACATCATATTACTTGCCAAACTACACATGTTATCTATATTATAATATGCCCATGTAATCTCTATTATGTTGGGAAGACAGATTTGACACTGAGACTTCACATCGATGGACATAGGTCGGCCATCAATACTGCATACAGAGATCTAAAAACGAACAAACCAGTAGCTAATCATTACTTGGAAAAAGGACATACATTAAAGGACCTTAAGTTCTTTGGCATTGACCATATACCTTCACAGACAAGAGGAGGGAACAGGACTAATTTATTGTTAAGAAAAGAAACATTTTGGATTAAAACCTTGAATACCCTGACACCTCATGGTCTTAACGAATTCTGCTCCTTTAAATATTTTATAGATGAACGTTAATCACCTTTTACTGCTATATCTTGTTCCGCTTATTTACCCATGCATTTACTACCTGGAGATGCAGTTTCCCCTCATGGACTGCTAAATATGTCCCCCTAGCCAGCCTTGTTTTTAACTCTTTTTATCAACTTAGCACTTCTTAGCACTTTTTTATCATATATATTTTTTATCATATGTATTATTATTATATTTATGAACACGCTAATACTAATTTTTAAATATTTAGCACTGCCACTTTTTAAATTTTTAAATATTTAGCACTGCCATTTTAAAGATTTAGCACTGCCATTTTAAAGATTTAGCACTGCCACTTTAAGATTATGCAATTCTGGGAGATATTGTAACAGGGTGTGTCCTCCACTAATTGTATGGGGGGTATTTAAGCCCTCTCAGTTGCACTAATTTGTAAGCTTGATAAAGGCCATTAAACCAGGGCCGAAATGTTGCTATATTTTTTTGCACCTTAGACTTGTTCAAAGTTAATAAAACTTGTTCACAAGACCTGTGGAGCGTTGGTCTCTATCTACATTTTCTGCTGTATATATATATATATATATATATATATATATATATATACCATACCTATTAGCTATTAATAAAGGGAGAGTACAGTATATTCATACAGTAACTGACTTCTCTCTGGCTCCAGGGCCACCAAGTACATGAAACAGGGTGAAATTCAACAGTAATGCACTCCCAATCACTCCCAATCACGGCCATGATGCCGTTGACTTCTTAATGTAGGTGATTGTATGTGCTGTGAGTTTTAAAACTAAACAATTTCTATTGTGATAAAACAGGATGTGAAAATTCATACTTTGCTCTGAAAAAGAATGCAATAATATTAATATGCTTTTATTATTTTTTGGACTTTTATTTTGAAATTTTGTGTGTGTCAGAGTCATAGAGGGTTATTCAATAAAAGTTGAATAGTTAAAATGGAGCTAATTTTGCCCCAACCTATCAGATGTTAGCTTTCAAATGTTAAATAAGATCTGATATATATATATATATATAATATATATAATAATACTTATTATACTTACTTATATAATATATAAATAAGATCTGGGCAAAATTAGCACCATTTTAAACAATAAGAACTTTTGTTGAATCTCCCTAATAGTGTAAGCAAGATTACCCTCTGATCAGCTGTACATAATTAAAAGCCGGGTAATAAGCATTGATTACATCTGCAATACAGGTGACTGAATGCAATCAAAAAAGTTGTAATCATCATTGATTAAATTTGGGGCACAGGTAAATGCGATCACAAGGTAATCAGTGTTTATTACTCCTGTGACACATGTCCATTTTAGTCTTAGGGCAAAGAAAGGCTGCATATTTGCGGATAACTTAGAAACACTATGGTAGAAGATAGTGTGCTTCTTTTCTAGCTCGAAAACAGTGGAAAGAGATACATTACAAAACAGGGGGGGGGGGGATTTGTTTCAAGTCAAATTTATGACAGTTGGAAAGTGACAGTTAGAAATATAGGAAGATATACAGTCCAAATATCGATAGAATAAATAAGAAAAAAGAAGAAACAGAAAGGGATCGTTTAAAGGGTAACTGTAGTCTCCATACAAGATCTCTCTCATACAAGCATATGGATCTTAATTATAGGCTTGTAAAGTTACACTTCCTTGTCTGTCCTAGCTGTCTGAGTCTGTGACAGACACATGAAACCCATTTCCCCAAAAGCTATATTTTTCTGAAGCACTGAAAGCTAGTACCAGACCTAAAACTATTCTCTGTCTACTATGGACACATTAGGGGGAGAAAAATAATTAATTCCCCTCCTACCCAAAAATAATATACCATGATAAAACGGAGCTTGTCAAATAATGACAAACAAGCGACAATATTAGACAATCATTGGTCCTTCTCCACATAGCGAAACACAACCAAATCCCATCAATATTTTTAGCTTTCATCATGGAAAAGGTCTTTGATCGAATAAGTTGGGTTGATATCTTTTCAGTATTAGAACATAACATCAAAGGCAGTTTCCTGACAGCAATCCACTCTTTATATACTAACCCCTCAGCACAAGTAAAAAATATGGGCTAGGTTTCCAATCTTATACTGAACTCACCAGGGATGCTCGCTATCCCCATTACGTTTTGCGATTTGTATGGATCCCCCAGTACGTAGAAATGATACATCACTATCCCTTACACAAACACTAATTTCAATCCCCAACCTATATAATGTTCTTTCTAGATTTGGCACCGTCTGGCTTTAAGGTCAACACCTCTTAAACCATAGCACTTCCAATCCACCCAATAGATCCTATCCTATACAAAAACTACTTTCTCTAAACTTTAAATTTGGGAAAAAGAATCATTCAAATATCTGGGAGTACATGCGACACTGCTCAAAAGGTATACCACAATAATTATCCACCACTCATCGCTCAAAGCCTTACTACGGACAATGGAAATATTTTACATTATCACTTTTAGGTCATATAGCAGCAATCAAATTGTGATATTACCTAAAATATTATTCCGTGCTCTACCAATATCCCCAAACAGGCGACACATTCAAGACTTACAAAAAGATATAATTAACTATATATGGCAAGGAAAATCTCATTGCATAAATAAAAAATCCCTTGCAATTTACAGATCTCAAGGAGGCCTTTCCAGGGACGTAACTAGAGGGGAGCTGGGGGAGCAACTGCAGGGGGGCCCGGGAGCCCCATCTTCTTATTTTTTCTATGACAGATATAGCCTTCACCAAGAAAACCACTGTGGATAAAGTACGGATAGGGGCCCCATCATAGTTTTGCTGGGGGGCCCAGTGATTCCTAGTTGCGCCACTGGGCCTTTCGATGCCAATATTAAAGTCATATATAAAGCAGCTAGAATTACACATTAAGTTGGATGGTGGAAGAGGGCTCAGCAAGATGGATTGCTGTGACATAATAAATATAACCAATGTGCAAAAACAATTTTCATATTATACCCCAGAGAGAGAGGTCTGATTGCAATAATTCAACAGCTTCTACATTCAGATAAACAACCTAAATATCTAACAAAGTGGGAAACCAGAATAGGATCTGAAAGGACAACAGATCAATGGTCAATAATGATGCATAGAACTCATAAATGTTCACTGAATGTAATAGTAAAAAAAATCCTTAAAAATACAACATGATTGATACAGATCCCCTTCTTTCTTTCATAAAATAAATGAAGCTATTCCTGCTACCTGCTATAGAGTATGTGGTACCAATGCAGGCCTTTACCATTGTTGGTGGGATATTCCGATAGTTCTGGAGAGACTGTCAAACTTGGCCATCCACTGTACTCAGAAATATATTAATACTCGTGTTGTTTAACCTTCAGAAACTCACACAGAAATATCTCATATGTGCGCAGCTGCCAGATGTATTATAGCTGCAAAATGGAAGTCTCCATGGAACAAAAAATGTGGTGGATTTATAAAAATGAGCATTTAAGGTTTAGTCTTGCAAATTAATTATCCTCATTCAATGCTATTTGGGAACCAAATAAAATGAATAAACAAAAAAAATTTGAATATTAAAAAAAAAAATGCTTAAGTTTGAGGTGGGGCTTATGATTCAGCTGATAGTACAAGTGGGCATGCTCAAACCTGGGTGCAGATCAGTGGTGCTGGTGATGACACAGCTCACAGAACAAGCAGGAAAATATACCCAACTAGAAGCATGATCCTGAAGTAATTTTAAAGGGGAACTGTGGTCCAAAAATTACTTGAGGTAAATCTCTAGGAATTGCTCTCCTGAAAATGTTTGCAAATTATTTTCATTGTTTATTTTGCATAGTTTTGAAGATATTTATATTTTTGTGTGTGATATGGCAGCAGCATCACCAGGTCCCCTGCACTTCCTGCTCTGAAACCATGTCAGTCAATCTGCCCTGTGTCTCCTCCTCCTCCCCTTGCAGACCCCCTCCTCTTGCAAGCCCCCCTGGTCCCTCCCACTCATGGATCCCATGGTCCCTCCATTTGCAGGCCCCCCTTGGCCCCTTCCCTTACAGCCCCATGTGGCTCGGCCAACTTGCGGGCACCTTAACCCCCCCACTCACGGGTGCTGTGGGTCATTCAGACACCCCCCCTACAGAAAACTGTGTAAAAACAGCCTTTTCAGGCAGAGTGAGAACTTTTACATAGTGGGAGAGTAGGGCTGTAGATTCCCTTACCTTCTCTGTGGGGATCTTCACACAGCAGGGAGGAGGAGGGACTTCCTGCCTCCTGTCCTGTCACTGAAGTCTGAGGCTGTGCTCCCCGCGGCAAGGTGGAGGAGCAGGAATGTCACATGTCTTCTCCCACCCATTAACTTTCTGGTCAGTAATTCCTTTAGATCTTGGGCTGTGAAGCAAATAGACATGTGGTTGATGGCATCTTGTATGGAGACCATAGTTCCCCTTGAAAGGTAGGAGAATGCTTTTTTTTAATAAAGGTCACTTGAATGGAGACCACAGTTCCCCTTTAAGAATAAACTTTAAATTTAGCTTGAAAGATCCCATTTGGGAAGGTAATGTGTGTTGTCTGTGTGGTGCAGATGTTAAAACTCAATAGTCCTGCTGTGGCAATGAGGCACTGATCTGTCTATAGCAGCATTTCTGTGTAAAAGAGGCACTAACATGTCTGTAGTAACACTTCTCTACTACCAGTATGTAATGAAATGCCTATGGCTACCATTATGTAATAAAAAGCCAATGGCTACCAGTATGTGATGAAATGCCCATGGCTACCAGTATGTGATGAAATGCCCATGGCTACCAGTATGTGATGAAATGCCATGGGCATTTCATCACATAATGGCAGAAAACTGGCTATTTCACTATATACTGGGGAAGCCCATGGGCATTTCTTAACATACTGGTAGCCATGGGCATTTCATCGCACACTGGTAGCTATGGACATTTTACTACATAATGGTAGCCATGGGAATATCATTACATACTGGTAGCCATGGGCCATGGCTACAGGTATGTAATGAAATGCCCATGGCTACCATTATGTAATGAAATGCCCATGGCTAGCAGTATGTGATGAAATGCCCATGGAGCAGTGTTTCTGGTTGGAGGGGGCACTAGTCTGTCTCAAGCAGTGTTTCTGTGTGAAAGGGGCCCTAATCTGTCTCTAGCAGCATTTCTGGTTGGAGGAGGCACTAGTCTGTCTGGAGAAGTGTTTCTGTGTGAAAGAGGCACTAGTCTGTCTGGAGCAGAGTTTCTGATTGGAGGAGGCACTAGTCTGTCTGGAGCAGTGTTTCTGTGTGAAAGAGGCACTAGTCTGTCTGGAGCAGAGTTTCTGATTGGAGGAGGCACTAGTCTGTCTCGAGCAGTGTTTCTGTGTGAAAGGGGCTCTAGTCTGTCTGGAGCAGAGTTTCTGATTGGAGGAGGCATAGTCTGTCTGGAGCAGTGTTCCTGTGTGAAAGGGGCTCTAGTCTGTCTGGAGCAGAGTTTCTGATTGGAGGAGGCACTAGTCTGTCTGGACTCTGGAGACAGTATTTTCGGCCAGCTGACTGATATTACGGATGGTTGGCCTAAAATATTGTATGGGTGGGTGCCAACAGCGAACTGTTGGCTGCAGCTACTTTAGCCACTAGTGGCGAATGGTTGGTCGGGACAAATGTCGTATTGTGTGTACCAAGCCTTATCATTTGAAGATTAACCCTGCTTATGAAAAAAAGATATAGCCATTGGCCCCAAGCCACAGTTACCCTACTCAATGCCACTAACATTAATACAAACATGAACTCCCTATTTCTGTTCATGACAGCAAACCAGCACAGACTACAAGGGACAGGTGCCAAAGCCCTGGAGAAGTTTTTCAATTCGCCTCATTGCATGGGCATCTGCCCTGTCTGTAAATCATTTTAAACAGCATTCCCATGCATAAACTATTTTGGGTTTTCTCCTCTGACAATTTAGGCAATTGTCAGCACGATGTTGGCAGGAATAATTTGTAAGAAAATCTTAGTTTAAGACTCACATGGCAATGCATTATGAACAACTACCGCATTCTTAATGTAATAAAACGATGTTTCTGGATCCGGACTTTTATAAAGTCCCTCAGAATTTGGTGCTAGTGCTTCAATACACTGGCTCGTAGTGATAGAGGATCTTGGTGCTTCTCCCTATTAGTAAGTAGAAATTACTAAAAAGCAACCTCCACCTGCAAAAAGCACCTCTTCCCTTTGGCCAGTACGGGTACAGTTCCAGACAGTGAGAACGGACAGGCCAGACCAGTAGTACGAGATGGAAGACATCACATGAGAAACACTGGGGTTGGGGATTGTTTTGATCAGTATAATTGCCCTTTAAAGGGCAAGTCCACTCAAAAAAAACCTTTTGTTCTAAAATGTAGATTACCCCCCAAACCCCACTTACGCATTATTTACAGTTTCCAAAGATGCTTCTAAACTTCCTTACCTGACCTGTTCCCTCCGCTTACAGCCACTTTACTTCCTGGTCGTGGCTGTCAGGCGATTGGACGTGACGTTCACAACCAGGAAGTTGAGGGTCTGTCAGCAGCAGAGGTGGAGCAGTGAGGGACCAGGTCAGGTAAGGCAGATAAAAGGCCCGTGATTTTAGTGGCTATGTGAATTAAGCTTCCAGCAGTATGGAGCCGGCTGCCAGTAAGGCTAACAGTTCTAAGGGGAGGTGGTAATTGAATCTCCATTCAGCTGCTTTGTACTTCGAAAAGAGCCTAATTACTTAGAACTATTCTATTGTCTTCAAGCCATTCATTTCCATCTGGGGACCAGCCTAGGAAAAAGCAAAAGAAATCAAGATATTTGGATTCAGAGGAGGAGTGAAGGGCACCCACAAACACAGCTGTAAAGGGTAAAAGGCTGTGCAAAATATCCTTGTGGGGGGCAGGCGGAATAGAGACCAAGCAGCTGTCTAATACGCAAAGTCTGCCTGTTCCCCCAGATATGCTGAAATAAAAAGGCTGTGTCGTACGGTTTTAAAGAAGCCTCAGCTATGGGTCTGGATATCCCCTCAGTGGTAGAACCAAGGCGAGAGGAAAGCTTTCAGAGAGAGGGGTCAGCTGCCGATCCTTCAGATGATTCCTACACAGAAAGTTCCACGTTTGATTTCAAAAAGATACCTGCTCTGATCAAACTAATTAAACATGTGCTGATAAAGACAATCAAAGATTATCCATCTACCTCAAAGCTTTTTCAAAAGAAAAAGAAACTGTTTTTCCTATGCATGAGGAGGTATCATAGATAATACAGGAAGAATGGATTTAGGAAGGGATCTAGAAGGAATCCTGTAGACAACAAATATGAACAGTTATATCCGTTTAATCAAGAAAGTATGGAACTATGTGACAAGGCCCGATAGTGGAACTTTCTAAAAGAACAGCCCTTCCAGTTGAGGGAGACAGCAGAATAGGGAGACACTGTCTGTAATGGAGCCACATGGGCAATGGCTAACACGTTTTTTAGGCATTATAATTTAAATGTTAAATGTTCAGTTGAGCATCCTTTGGGCTGAAGGTCTTACAGTCCGTTACGAGAAGTAAAAATGAAAATATTATTTGTTCTTTGCACTTTTGGTTTCTTATATTATCCATTACCCACCAAGGATTGCTTGGGTATTTCCCAATTTGTTATGCTGCAGGGGGGTGGCCAGGAAAACGTAAGCTCCATTCATACTTACCTAGGGTTTCCTTTCCTGGCCATCCCCCAAGCAGCATGCCTTCCCTTTCTTTCCTGAGCTTTAGAACAAGACTGACTGGGAGGAGGGGGGAGGGTCTTAATTCATATTGTCTCTTCTATCCGATGGGAGGAGTCCCAATTTGTAATGCTGCTTGGGGGATGGCCAGGAAAGGAAACCCTCGGTAAGTATGAATGGAGTTTCCGCTATCTGTGGAGAAGAGAAATCATAAAATTCTTTGATCGTTAAGAGTTTAAATTTTGAGTTTTCTAGCTTTAACCTGGTCTCATAATTAGCTGTATCTCAGTGATGAACTAGTAACGGGTCGAAATTTATCAAGTCAGACAAACTTGAACTACTCGAACTTTGAACTAGTTCTGGTTTTGCGAACGTACTGACTTATTTTTGTACGTAATTATCGGATACGCAAATCAGTAACCCTCAAATATAACATTCGCATTTGGTAACCCTCAAATGAAGCCTTTTATTTCATTTACCCTCAAATGTATCAATCGATTTTGGTAACCCACGATGAAATCTGTTTTACAGATGCAATTTCTGTAACCCTTAAATGTAGTGGTTGATTTTGGTAACTTTCTAATGTAGCGTTCGGTAACCCTCGAATTGGCCATAACCCTAAAATGTAGGGTTAAACCCAACAATTGCCCAATTATGGGGGAAAGAAGTGTTTAAATGCCTTATGGTGATATGTTTGTGTTCCCCAGTAGAGATAGGCGAAACTGTCAAGTTCATTCCTTTTTCAGATTTACGAAAATCCTGAAGATCTGTAAATCCAAAAACGGAACATACTTTCAGGACTTAGGAGCCCATTTTCAATAATTATCAAACGTTTGAGGCTATTTTCGAAAATACGATCGGAAACTAATTTCGAATTTCCGATCATATTTTCGAGGATTATTGACCATTTTATTGACAATTTTATTTTCGAAAATAGCCTTGAACGTTCAATAATTATAGAAAAGAGGCTCCGAAGTCCCAAAATCTGAATGCTCAGTCAGGTTTCGGATGGAACATTCAGATTTCGGAACCAAGGGGTTCTGTGGAATAGACAGACCCGGATCCCACCTCTATTCCCCAGACCGTTTTCCAGGTGCCACAGCCATTTACAGTAAGTTACCATTGATATTTTACTTATTTCTAATCCAAACTTTTCAAACTATTACTCCCCGTTGACTTTAATGGGTTAGTTTCCAAACTTTTACTGAAGTTTGGAAACTAACCAAACTTCAGGAAGTTCGGTTATCTCTAATGAATACATGACTGCCTCTTGTATTATGGCAACATGAAGTACAAGACATTGACATATTCATAGAAACCAAAATAGATAAAATTGACTTCAGTCGCAATGCAATAGAGGATATAAGAAGGGAACTTCTTTCTGATGAGCAGGTTTTTGCAGATATAACTCATAAGCATCCTTGAAAATAGAGATGGCAATTATAGAAAAATGTTTTATTTGAAGTACAGCTAGGAAAGCAGAATTTAACCTTCTTTTGCAAGTTATTTGCAGTGTTGTCAAGGAAACATGGCCTGCAAGTTCAGTCCACTGAATGACTTTCATGTTAACAGCATGCTTCCCGATACTTGCTGTTAATTATGAGATTATGGTATGGGAATAGGGTTCTTCAAAAAAAAAAAAAAAGATAAAAAAGAAAAAAGAAATCTGACAACCACTAATGTAGATGAAACTGAACTGCACTGATCTGAACACAATAAACCATTGGTATCAGTCGGGACTCATTACACATCCCCTCTGTTCTGCTCGCGGATCGGCTATATTAGTATTCAGTAGTTTATACTAGGTGACTGCATGGGACTGTATTCCATGTTTGAATTCCATAGGAGTGCTGCATACAGTAGTAACCAATACTGAGATTTGTATCAGTTTTCTTTATTGTGGGGATGTGAAACACAGAGGACAGCCAGGGACTACTGGGTGTTGGAGTTTGCAAACACATGGAGGGATCACAGGTTGGACATCAAAGTATTTAAAACTAGAGATGAAGAACAATTGGCAATGGTTTCCAAGGGGGTTCTTATCCTTTACCATCAGTGTAAATGGACATTGGATTTTAATTAAGCTACTGTGGCACACAATCTCACAGTTAATGAGCTAATTATAGTTTTCTGTCTTCCATGGCTTCTCAAATGTAGAACAACTTTTAAGAAACAGTATGGCAAAGACTGGAATTTGATGAAAAACAATAGGCAATGATCGGGAATAAAATTAATATGTCCATATGTTAATATGGACATTAATATGTCTGCCCTGTCCTATTAATAGGACAGGGCAGACATCAGAACTGAATCGGGAATAATAAAAAGTCAAACCAGGCAAGACAGGTGAGAGTTATTACAAGCAGATTGCATTGTAAAAATTGCAGTTCCAGTGGTCAAGAAATTGGGGCCTCTCTCTCTGCTTCATCTGATGGAGAGGCCCCAATTCCTGGGGAGGATATATCTGTAGGTGGGAGAGTTGCAGGGCTACTCCCAAATGGTGGTTACTTCACTGATCTCTAAAAAGAGAACAGTGTCCACCTTTACCCATTCTGATTTTATCAGTTATGGCAGCTGCCTACGTTTCTCAATAGTCATCAAGATTTTCAGGGAGATTCGATAAAAATGGTGCTAATTTTGCCCCAACCAATCAGATATTAGCTTTCAAATGTAAAATAAGATCTGATTGGTTGGGGCAAAATGAGCACCATTTTCAAAGATAAGAACTTTTATTGAATCTCCCTGCTTGTATCTAGATAGAGATTTCCGTATTAAAAGGGCATAGTGAGAAAGTTGGTAGCATTGTAAATATTTCCATGTTAACAGCTGTTTAGAGGAACTAAACCTTAATGATAAGTTTGACATTAAAAGTATTTAGATTCTGATCCTTGCTGCAGAGCTGGCATCTGGTACCAAATTGTTATCTGGGTCTGGAGCAACAAAAGGGATTTTAAAGGATACAGTAAGTTCACTCAGAAAGTGAACCTTTTCTTTTCTCATTAATTGAAGAACAAGAGGTAACAGAGCTAGGTCTTACCTCCCGTTAAACTTACCCATGAGTGCGCTTATTCGGTAATTGTTCAGATAGGTCCCGATTGCTTCCACATGTGCAATTATTGGTTGAAATGGACATTCATTGCACGTGTATGTGCTCGGGGGTCGTTCGTCAGCCAAAGAATTATAAGTGTGTACAAGGCTTTAGAAAACTTTGATAACATCTGCTTGGTTGCTGCAGATTATTACACAGGCAAAAATGTAAGCCTCCTGGACACCACAACATCACAGACACGACCCAGACTGTCCACACCCTAGAATGCCGTGCCCCCACCCACCGCAACATCACAGACATGTCCCATCTACCTATTCAAACCAGAATGGATAGAGGGTATGGACTGCACAGGAATTACCTTTATTACCTGGACTTAAGCACCAGACACACACTGCCCACATGTCACACACTTCACAGACAGTTACAACTAAAAGAACAAAGACATCATGGACTTTCAATTTAGACCAGAAACTAACTTTTTGATTGGGATCTAATAGTCAATATAAAGTGATCCTTGAGCAAGGAAAAAGTGTTAAAGTGCAAACAAGGTGACACACTGCTAACTAATGTGCAAAAAATAGAGCACGCTTAATAAAAGACCCGACTTTAACAACACAGACAAAGAGCCGCATGTCACATGATCAGAGACACTGACTCGTCAGTCACTCAAGTGCTGCGATATTCAGTTGCAATCAACATGTTTTCCCAACGGCAAATTCCATGTAGCATGTTCACGAGAAGGTTCACCACAACATTTGTATATTTACACTCCAAGTGGAAAAACTGATAATGTTGTATATAAGGTTTTGCAATAAACGTGCTATATAAAAATGGCAAAATAAAAATGCCTCCGTCAAGCAATGTCACCTCCTCAACTCATAACTATTAAATACATGACGTACATTACCAACTGTGCACTTCTTTTTCTGCCTGTCTCTTCCATCTAAGCCAAACACACACATGCACGTAAAAAATACTTTACCCACAAGTGTACACGGGCAACGCCGGGTACAGTCCGCCATGCAGACGGAAACATGTTAACTTTCTAATAAACGGATAAATTGTTGCAAAGACCCGTGAGTGCGTCCCTACTCCTCTGCTTTATGGACGGCACCCGGGCACACACACACACTAGCAAAAGTGTGCCGGTTGGTGCACAGTGGAAATTATATGTATGTTTTGCTATGTGTGGATACAGTGGCTAGGTATTCATATTTTTTATATATATATATATATATATATATATATACCACTTTCCTCTGTGTCCCGCACTCCCGCTAATCTGTTTCAAATGCCTCGGTGCTGCCTGATAGTAATATACAGAGTTCCAGCGAAGGAGCACTCGTAGGACTTGCAAACAAGTAAATTAAATTATTTTATTTATCGACGCGTTTCGGCTGTGTATGTGAGCCGTCCTCAGGATACAAACATTTACAAACAAATGTGCTTTTAACAACTCGGTCAGGCTCCCCCCAGTGACAAGATACGCCCATCCAATTATTTAACCCTAATAGAGCTGGACATGATCTATAGAGATCAGAGGTGTTCACTAAAGTGCTTCAGTGCTTAAGAGGTATACAATAAGGTGCCTCAATGTTGTGAATTGGACCTCAATTTCCCTGAAATATAAAAATCTTTGTTATTAAAGTGTGCAATAAAACAGTGAAATAAAAACAGATCAATGTGATAAGAGAACATTCAATAATATGTGCGTACAGTATAAACCTAACGAAATAGATATATACTAAAAAAGGTTTTTAAAAGCTAAAAATCGCTAATATTACTAATCCTTAATACTGACAATAATATTTTTTTATATGTTGTTTATAAATATGCCCTTATTCATTGCTTAATGACAATGGGTCTGATATTGACTGTACTATTAAAGCGTTCAGACTTACACTATACACCATCAGCTTAAAATTTATATAAATGTAAATATACCAGAGGAGTAACTTATAAATACCACGAAGGGTCTCAAGATAAACCATAGGATCTACTTATTTCACAATTGGACTGCTATTTATCATAATATTAGGATAGATGGAACCTTTAATAGAGGATTTTGGGTCTGATCTGTCATAGACTCCTTATAAAAAGCATGATAAAGAAAATTGTTCATTAAGGCCTTTGGGTGCCAGGGTCCCCAACTTCCTTATCCAAAAAATTTCCCGTTGTAATAGTAGACGCCCCCGTTCCGTTGTGTTGGTAATGTTGGTTATTTGGTCGATTGCCATCCACTTAAATGTAGCGAGAGAGTGTCCTCTTTCCTTGAAGTGCTTGGCTACTGATTGCTCGCCGTGTTTGTGTTCTTTGGGGGGACCAGAAGAATCCTTGCATTCTCTAACCATCAAGGCAGCCCGAATCGATGACCGGTGGTTAGCCATTCTATCTCTTAGGGAGGTAGTAGTCTTCCCTACATAATATTTGCCACATGGGCAAGTTATGATATAGATGGCATCCATGCTCTGGCATGATAGTTTATAACGGATTTTAAATCTTCGGCCCGTGTGTGGATGGGGAAAATCGGTACCCGGGATCATGTAACTACAGGCTTGACACCCTGTGCACTTGTGGCAGCCCTCTTTTTTGTAGTTTAACCATGTTGGAGTTTGTAATGGTCGTGGCTGTACGGGCTTAGTGTTGACCAGGATGTTTCTAAGATTACGGGCATTTTTGTATGCAAATATGGGATGACTCTGTTGGAATGGTAATGTGCTATCCGTACTGAGTATCTCCCAATTTTTTCTCACACTCCTATGGGACTGCCCTTTGGATGAATGCACTCAATTTGTCAATAGCCTTAACAATAAGGTTCCAGAAGTCAACTTCACAATGACAGCCCACGACACAACGGTAGACTACCTAGACCTAAGGATCACAAAAAACATCGAGGGTTTTCATACCAGTTTATTCACTAAACCAACGGATAAAAATACTCTGTTACATGTTTCAAGTCATCACCCATTCCATCAGAAGAAGGGAGTATTAATCTCCCAATTCTTACGAGTATTAACAAATAATACCAATGAGATAACATTGAGACATCAAGTATGTGAAATGACAAATAAATTCATAACACGAGGCTACCACCCCAATTTTGTGAGAGAACAAAGAGACAAAGCTATGGAAAAATATCTCAAATTAGGGAGTGACAGGACTAAAAATCAGGACGCCATGAGGAACCGGATTCCTTATGTATTACAATATTCCCAACATAGCAAAGCCATTAAAAACAGTGTGAGAAAAAATTGGGAGATACTCAGTACGGATAGCGTTGAAGAGGGAGGGGAAGGAGGAGGAGGGATGAGACAAAGGGGGAGGAAGGTGAGGAGAGATGTCAGCAGGGGCGCATTGTGTCTGTAACCTCGCCTTCGACCGACTCCCGGTGGTAGACCGTTGAGCCATCCATAACACTCGTTTTAGGTGAGTAGTCATCCTCTAATTTGGTGGTTGCGTTCGTAAAGGCCTAATCACGGGGTCGTGAGCCAACGTGATATCTGTTCCTGGAATCGACTTTTGGTAAGCCATTCCTCGAATTTTTCCGCTGGCCCTCTTTCTGGTGTTGTCTCTGTAGTGCTAATTTCTTTTTCGTACTGAGTCCAATTTCTGAGACCTCTTCAATAAACCAATAAAATGAGTCAAAAGACATTTATTTAAAATACCGCACATTTTGAGACGAACTCCGTTGTCGCCATCCTCCCCCAACGATGGGGGTATTTTTTCTTATCCTAAAACCACGAGGGTCTTTCTATTGCGATGGTAATCAAGAACAGAAAGAACGCCATGTAAGTGCTATCCACTTCCCTTTTTCTAAGGCTTAAGAGCTGAAAAGAATCATCATTTAGCCGGAGACTCACTCTAGTTGGCACTGTGGTTCCAAACAGGATCTCTGCGCGGCTGCTGTGTGAAATAAAAGTGACTGTATCTTTATCGCAGGAGGCCGCATGACTAATCTCGGCGGTTTTCCCATTGTAGCGGAGTCTGTTAGCGATGTCTGGGCTTCTACTGAACTAACGGGACTGGTGAGAAATCGGTGATGCCACAGCTGATTGAGCAGGGTTGCTGGGAATCCTTCAATATCGCTTTCCTCGTGTTCCGGCGCACTCCCTCTTCTCCTTTTTCAAAACTGCCCTCGGTGCTACCTGATAGTATTCGCAGAGTTCCAGCGAGGAGCACTCGTAGACTTGCAAAGTAAATTAATTATTTTATATTTATCGACGCGTTTCGGCTGTGTTATGTGAGCCGTCCTAGGATACAAACATTTACAACAAATTGCTTTTAAACAACTCGTCAGGTCCCCCCCAGTGACAAGATACGCCCATCCAATTATTAACCCAAAGTGCGGACATGCTATAGAGATCAGAGGGTGTTCACTAAAGTGCTTCAGTGCTTAGAGGTATACAATAAGGTGCCTCATGTTGTGAATTGGACCTCAATTTCCCTGAAATATAATCTTTGTTTTTAAATGGAAATGGCTAACAGTGAAATAAAAACAGATCAATGTGATAAAGAGAACATTCAATATATGTGCGTACAGTATAAAACTAAACGAAATGATTATCTAAAAAAAGGTTTTAAAAGCTAACAAAATCGAATATTACTTCCTTAATACTGACAATAATATTTTTTTATAGTTTTTATAAATATGCCCTTATCATTGCTATTGACATGGGTCTGATATTGACTGTACTTTAGCGTTCAGACTACACACTACACCATCAGCTTAAAATTTATATAAATGTAAATATCCAGAAGGATAACTTAATAACCACGAAGGTCCAAGATAAACCATAGGATCTACTATTTTTCACATATGAACTGCTATTATCATATTTGGATAGATGGAACCTTTAATAGAGGATTTTGGGTCTGATCTGTCATAGACTCCTTATAAAAGCATGATGAAAGTGTTCATTAGGCCTTTGGTGCAGGGTCCCCAACTTCTATCCAAAAAATTTCCGTTGTAATAGTAGACGCCCCCTTTCCGTGTTGTTGGTATATTGGTTATTTGGTCGATTGCCATCCTTAATAATGTAGCGAGAGAGTGTCCTCTTTCCTTGAAGTGCTGGCTACTGATTGCTCGCCGGTTTGTGTTCTTTGGGGGGACCAAGAAATCCTTGCTACTTCTCTAACCATCAAGCAGCCCGAATCGATGACCGGTGGTAGCCATTCTATCTCTTAGGGAGGTAGTAGTCTTCCCTACAAAATATTTGCCACATGGGCAAGTATATATATAGATGGCATCCTGCTCTGGCATGATAGTTTAAAACGGATTTTAAATCTTCGGCCCGTGTTGGATGGGGAAATCGTACCCCGGGATATGTAACTACAGGCTGACACCCTGTGCACTTGTGGCCCCTCTTTTTTGTAGTTTAACCATGTTGGAGTTTGTATGGTCGTGGCTGTACGGCTTAGTGTTGACCAGGATGTTTCTAAGATTACGGCATTTTTATATGCAAATAGGAATGACTCTGTTGGAATGGTACTGTGAGAGCCGTAAGCTCGGAAGACAAAACAAACAAGTTTGAAATATTTACCAAACCCTGGAATAACCCTACGATCTCGGTGGGACCTCCAAAAAACTGTAAGGGATCCGGTCAGTTGTATCAGAGATCAAGTTCCACAATTACCAAGTAAACCAGTGAGCCTCAGATGATCCGGTCGGAGCTCCGAGAGAGTGATTCAGGATAAGAGAAAGTCACAGAGTCTACAAGTACAAATCATTCTCCTTAATTATTGTGTAGCACTCTGGGTTATATAGATAAAAACTAGCATATAGTCCCATGATACACAAAACAATGAAAAATACAGAAAAGTTAGGTTTCGTTTCTTTAGAAATCAGTGAGGTTTCACAGTGTTCCTTTATTATAATACTACATTCATTGTACTTCAAGGATAGAAGGCTGGGGTATTGTAGGAGTCTAACAAAACTCTATGTTATCTCCTGGGGGGTTGAAGGATCAACCGGTGAAGGAGCCATGAGAATTTAGGGAGGACGTAATAAATCTATATTATCTCATGGGGGATGGAAGGACACACTGTGAGGGAAAACATCTGAAAACCTATTCTAAAGTAAAAGAACAAAGGCCTCGTGTATTGGTAAAATATGAGCAACACACAATATGAATAGCTTATATAAAATGGATGCTATATTGCTAAGCTAAGTGTCAAGCAAGTAATCAACTAATATGAACCTGATCCCTTCATTCACGACATAGGAAAAGTGTAGGCCTGTCTCTGTTAGCCTTGCCTTATGGTTATGCTAACCCTCCTTTACATACACCTGCTTGTAGACGTGGGTTAAGACTGAATATTTAGAGCACTTTTCTGTAGCGGCATGATTATTCTGTTTTAAAAACAGCAATTTTGTCTTTTCTGGACACTGAACAGAAGCCTAGGTTCTTGTGGATAATTTGTCTCTGCTTGATTGATATTAGAATGTTTGCAATGGAACCCCCAAAGTACCCCCTCCCATTAAATATACATTAGATTACCTGCAATACTTACAGACCCACTGTGCTTGCCAGTCTGTGCTCTATTCCTCCCTCAGTCGGGGACCTGGCTGCTATTGAAAGTATGAAATGCCCCAATTAGACTCAAATCTTTCAGTAAAGTACACTCCAGCACACCTCCTTTGGCACGGCCTTCAGTTAATAGGTGCAATCCTCCCAGCCCTCCACCTTAAGGGCCACAGCAATATGGCAAATGCAAAAAAGTTGGAGGAGCACACTATTTCATTTCCAGTGTTTTATTCAGCAAAAAGACATACAACGTTTCGGGGGATATAGATTCCCCTTCCTCAGGTATAACTGTGTGCACACCCCTTCAACCTTATATACCCTAAATCCCACCCACTTGTGATGTGGCATGAAGTGATAATGATCATTAATTAGATTGTGAAGTCAAGTCTACAACTATTTTCTTGTGGGTATATAACACACCATCATTCTCTATAACATGTTTAAACATCAATACACATATTAAAATCATTTTTCAATATATAAAAATAATTCAGTGTCATTATAAGCACTATGCTTATACCTCAAATAAAGTGCCAATCGTATCTGCACACTGGCATACATTATAAACAAAGGGGTTTTAGTATACATTACTGTGATCACATGAATGAAAAGCCTTCCAACCACGTCAAGGTAACCGCAGTCTGGAAGGTCCTAACCTCTAATCTTTTTTACTTCAATTACAATTAGCAAACTTTTGCATTTCTCATACTTGCACACTGGATCAATATAACAGGCTCTCACTTCCCCCCAGCCCTTTGGCTTTTTAAAATGAGCATGTCACTTAATAAATACTAAAAAACAAGAAGGTCAATAGTGTGCGTTCTTCAACCAAGTGCAACTTATATATATATATATATATTATATATATATATATATATAATATAAAAAATATGAATACCTAGCCACTGTATCCACACATAGCAAAAAATACAATATAATTTCCACTGTGCACCAACCGGCACACTTTTGCTAGTGTGTGTGTGGGCCCGGGTGCCGTCCATAAAGCAAGAGAGAGGAGTAGGGACGCACTGGGTCTTTGCAACAATTTATCCGTTTATTAGAAAGTTAACATGTTTCCGTCTGCATGGCGGACTGGACCCGGCGTTGCCCGTGTACACTTGTGGGTAAAGTATTTTTTACGTGCATGTGTGTGTTTGGCTTAGATGGAAGAGACAGGCGGAAAAAGAAGTGCACAGTTGGTAATGTACGTAGTATTAATAGTTATGAGTTGAGGAGGGGACATTGCTTGACGGAGGCATTTTATTTGCCATTTTTATATAGCACGTTTATTGCAAAACCTTATATACAACATTATCAGTTTTTCCACTTGGAGTGTAAATATACAAATGGGTGGTGAACCTTTCGTGAACATGCTCATGGAATTTGCCGTTGGGGAAAACATGTTGATTGCAACTGAATATCGCAGCACTTGAGGGACTGAAGAGTCAGTGTCTCTGATCATGGACATGCGGCTCTTTGTCTGTGTTTAAAGTCGGGTCTTTTATTAAGCGTGCTCTATTTTTTGCACATTAGTTAGCAGTGTGTCACCTTGTTTGCACTTTTAAACTTTTCCTTGTCAGGATCACTTTATATTGACTATTAGATCCCAATCAAAAAGTTAGTTTCTGGTCTAAATTGAAAGTCCTGATGTCTTTGTTCTTTTAGTTGTAACTGTCTGTGAAGTGTGTGACATGTGGGCAGTGTGTGTCTGGTGCTTAAGTCCAGGTAATAAAGGTAATTCCTGTGCAGTCCATACCCTCTATCATTCTGGTTTGAATAGGTAGATGGGGACAGTCTGTGATGTTGCGGTGGGTGGGGGCACGGCATTCTAGGGTGTGGACAGTCTGGGTCGTGTGTGATGTTGTGGTGTCCAGGAGGCTTACATTTTTGCCTGTGTAATAATCTGCAGCAACCAAGCAGATGTATCAAAGTTTTCTAAAGCCTTGACACACTTATAATTCTTTGGCTGACGAACGACCCCGAGCACATACAGTGCAATGAATGTCCATTTCAACCAATAATTGCACATGTGGAAGCAACGGGACCTATCGAACAATTACCGAATAAGCGCACTCATGGGTAAGTTTAAAGGGAGGTAAGACCTAGCTCTGTTACCTCTGTTCTTCAATTAATGAGAAAAGAAAAGGTTCACTTCTGAGTGAACTTACTGTATCCTTTAAAACCCTTTTGTTGCTCCAGACCCAGATAACAATTTGGTACCAGATGCCAGCTCTGCAGCAAGGATCAGAATCTAAATACTTTTAATGTCAAACTTATCATTAAGGTTTAGTTCTCTCAAACAGCTGTTAACATGGAAATATTTACAATGCTACCAACTTTCTCAATATGCCCTTTAATACGGAAATCTCTATCTAGATACAAGCAGGGAGATTCAATAAAAGTTCTTATCTTGAAAATGGTGCTCATTTTGCCCCAACCAATCAGATCTTATTTTACATTTGAAAGCTAATATCTGATTGGTTGGGGCAAAATTAGCACCATTTTTATCGAATCTCCTCTGAAAATCTTGATGACTATTGAGGAACGTAGGCAGCTGCATAACTGATAAAATCAGAATGGGTAAAGGTGGACACTGTTCTCTTTTTAGAGATCAGTGAAGTAACCACCATTTGGGAGTAGCCCTGCAACTCTCCCACCTACAGATATATCTCCCCAGGAATGGGGCCTCTCCATCAGATGAAGCAGAGAGAGAGGCCCAATTTCTTGACCACTGGAACTGCAATTTTTACAATGCAATCTGCTTGTAATAACTCTCACCTGCTTGCCTGGTTTGACTTTTTATTATTCCCGATTCAGTTCTGATGTCTGCCCTGTCCTATTAATAGGACAGGGCAGACATATTAATGTCCATATTAACATATGGACATATTAATTTTATTCCCGATCATTGCCTATTGTTTTCATCAATTCCAGTCTTTGCCATACTGTTTCTTAAAAGTTGTTTACATTTGAGAAGCCATGGAAGACAGAAAACATAATTCTCATTAACTGTGAGATTGTGTGCCAAAGTAGCTTAATTAAAATCCAATGTCCATTTACACTGATGGTAAAGGATAAGAACCCCTTGGAAACCATTGCCAATTGTTTTATCTCTAGTTTCAAATACTTTGATGTCCAACCTGTGATCCCTCCATGTGTTTGCAAACTCCAACACCCAGTAGTCCCTGGCGTCCTCTGTGTTTCACATCCCCACAATAAAGAAAAACTGATACAAATCTCAGTATTGGTTACTACTGTATGCAGCACTCCTATGGAATTCAAACATGGAATACAGTCCCATGCAGTCACCTAGTATAAACTAATGAATACTAATATAGCCGATCCGCGAGCAGAACAGAGGGGATGTGTATGAGTCCCGACTGATACCAATGGTTTATTGTGTTCAGATCAGTGCAGTTCAGTTTCATCTACATTAGTGGTTGTCAGATTTCTTTTTTCTTTTTTATCTTTTTTTTTTTTTTTGAAGAACCCTATTCCCATACCATAATCTCATAATTAACAGCAAGTATCGGGAAGCATGCGTTAACATGAAGTCATTCAGTGGATGAACTTGCAGGCCATGTTTCCTTGACAACACTGCAAAAACTTGCAAAAGAAGGTTAAATTCTGCTTTCTAGCTATGTAATTCAAATAAAACATTTTCTATAATTGCCATTCTATTTCAGGATGTTATGAGTTATATCTGCAAAAACCTGCTCATCAGAAAGAAGTTCCCTTCTTATATCCTCTATGCATTGCGACTGAAGTCAATTTTATTATTTTGGTTTCTATGAATATGTCAATGTCTGTACTTCATGTTGCCATAATACAAGAGGCAGTCATGTATTCATTAGAGATAACCGAACTTCCTGAAGTTGGTTAGTTTCCAACTTCAGTAAAAGTTTGGAAACTAACCCATTAAAGTCAACGGGGAGTAATAGTTTGAAAAGTTTGGATAGAAATAAGTAAAATCAATGGTAACTTACTGTAAATGGCTGTGGCACGGAAAACGGTCTGGGGAATAGAGGTGGGATCCGGGTCTGTCTATTCCACAGAACCCCTTGGTTTTGAAATCTGAATGTTCCATCCGAACCTGACTGAGCATTCAGATTTTGGGACTTCGGAGCCTCTTTTCTATATTATTGAAGTTCAAGGCTATTTTCGAAATAAAATTGTCAATAAAATGGTCAATAATCCTCGAAAATATGATCGGAAATTCGAAATTAGTTTCCGATCGTATTTCGAAAATAGCCCAAACGTTTGATAATTATTGAAAATGGGCTCCTAAGTCCTGAAAGTATGTTCCGTTTTTGGATTTACAGATCTTCAGGATTTTCGTAAATCTGAAAAAGGAATGAACTTGACAGTTTCGCCTATCTCTACTGGGGAACACAAAACTATCACCATAAGGCATTTAAACACTTCTTTCCCCATAATTGGGCAATTGTTGGGTTAACCCTACATTTTAGGGTTTATGGCCAATTACGAGGTTACCGAACGCTACATTAGAAAGTTACCAAAATCAACCACTACATTTAAGGGTTACAGAAATTGCATCTGTAAAACAGATTTCATCGTGGGTTACCAAAATCGATTGATATATTGAGGGTAAATGAAATAAAAGGCTTCATTTGAGGGTTACCAAATGCGAATGTTATATTTGAGGGTTACTGATTTGCGTATCCGATAATTACGTACAAAAATAAGTCAGTACGTTCGCAAAACCAGAACTAGTTCAAAGTTCGAGTAGTTCAAGTTTGTCTGACTTGATAAATTTCGACCCGTTACTAGTTCATCACTGAGATACAGCTAATTATGAGACCAGGTAAGCTAGAAAACTCAAAATTTAAACTCTTAACGATCAAAGAATTTTATGATTTTCTTCCACAGATAGCGGAAACTCCATTCCTACTTACCGAGGGTTTCCTTTCCTGGCCATCCCCAAGCAGCATTACAAATTGGGACTCTCCATCGGATAGAAGAGACAATATGAATTAAGACCTCCCCCCTCCTCCCAGTCAGTCTTGTTAAAGCTCAGGAAAGAAGGGAAGGCATGCTGCTTGGGGGATGGCCAGGAAAGGAAACCCTAGGTAAGTATGAATGGAGCTTACGTTTTCCTGGCCACCCCCTGCAGCATAAACAATTGGGAAATACCCAAGCAATCTTGTGTGGTGGGTAATGGATAATATAAGAAACCAAAAGTGCAAAAAGAACAAATAATATTTTCATTTTTACTTCTCGTAACGGACTGTAAGACCTTCAGCCCAAAGGATGTCAACTGAACATTTAACATTAAATTATAATGCCTAAAAAACGTGTTAGCCATTGCCCATGTGGCTCCATTAAGACAGTGTCTCCTATTCTGCTGTCTCCTCAACTGGAAGGGCTGTTCTTTTAGAAAGTTCCAATATCGGGCCTTGTCACATAGTTCCATACTTTCTTGATTAAAGATATAACTGTTCTATTGTTGTCTACAGGATTCCTTCTAGATCTCCTAAATCCATTCTTCCTGTATTATCTATGATACCTCCTCAGCATAGGAAAAACAGTTTTCTTTTCTTTTTGAAAAAGCTTTGAGGTAGATGGATAATCTTTGATTGCTTTATCAGCACATGTTTAATTAGTTTGATCAGAGCAGGTATCTTTTTGAAATCAAACGTGGAACTTTGTGTAGGAATCATCTGAAGGATCGGCAGCTGACCCCTCTCTCTGAAAGCTTTCCTCTCGCCTTGGTTTACCACTGAGGGGATATCCAGACCCATAGCTGAGGCTTCTTTAAAACCGTACGACACAGCCTTTTTATTTCAGCATATGGGGGAACAGGCAGACTTTGCGTATTAGACAGCTGCTTGGTCTCTATTCCGCCTGCCCCCACAAGGATATTTTGCACAGCCTTTTACCTTTACAGCTGTGTTTGGGGTGCCCTTCACTCCTCCTCTGAATCCAAATATCTGATTTCTTTTGCTTTTTCCTAGGCTGGTCCCCAGATGGAAATGAATGGCTTGAAGACAATAGAATAGTTCTAAGTAATTAGGCTCTTTTCGGTAAGTACAAGCAGCTGAATGGAGATTCAATTACCACCTCCCTTAGAACTGTTAGCCTTACGGCAGCCGGCTCCATACTGCTGGAAGCTTAATTCACATAGCCACTAAAATCACGGGCCTTTTATCTGCCTTACCTGACCTGGTCCCTCACTGCTCACCTTGCTGCTGACAGACCCTCAACTTCCTGGTTGTGAACGTCACGTCCAATCGCCTGACAGCCACGACCAGGAAGTAAAGTGGCTGTAAGCGGAGGGAACAGGTCAGGTAAGGAAGTTTAGAAGCATCTTTGGAAACTGTAAATAATGCGTAAGTGGGGTTTGGGGGGTATCTACATTTTAGAACAAAAGGTTTTTTTTTGAGTGGACTTGCCCTTTAAAGGGCAATTATACTGATCAAAACATCCCCAACCCCAGTGTTTCTCATGTGAGTCTTCCATCTCGTCACTACTGGTCTGGCCTGTCGTTCTCACTGTCTGGAACTGTACCCGTACTGGCCAAAGGAAGAGGTGCTTTTTGCAGGTGGAGGTTGCTTTTTAGTAATTTCTACTACTAATAGGGAGAAGCACCAAGATCCTCTATCACTACGAGCCAGGTATTGAAGCACTAGCACCAAATTCTGAGGGATTTATAAAAGTCCGGATCCAGAAACATCGTTTTATTACATTAAGAATGCGGGTAGTTGTTCATAATGCATTGCCATGTGAGTCTTAAACTAAGATTTTTACAAATTATTCTGCCAACATCGTGCTGACAATTGCCTAAATTGTCAGAGGAGAAAACCCAAAATAGTTTATGCATGGGAATGCTGTTTAAAATGATTTACAGACAGGGCAGATGCCCATGCAATGAGGCGAATTGAAAACTTCTCCAGGGCTTTGGCACCTGTCCCTTGTAGTCTGTGCTGGTTGTGTGTCATGAACAGAAATAGGGAGTTCATGTTTGTATTAATGTTAGTGGCATTGAGTAGGGTAACTGTGGCTTGGGGCCAATGGCTATATCTTTTTTTTCATAAGCAGGGTTAATCTTCAAATGATAAGGCTTGGTACACACAATACGACATTTGTCCGACCAACCATCGCCACTAGTGGCTAAAGTAGCTGCAGCCAACAGTTCGCTGTTGGCACCCCACCCATACAATATTTTAGGCCAACCACCGTAATATCAGTCAGCTGGCCGAAAATACTGTCTCCAGAGTCCAGACAGACTAGTGCTCCTCAATCAGAAACTCTGCTCCAGACAGACTAGAGCCCCTTTCACACGGAACACTGCTCAGACAGACTATGCTCTCCAATCAGAAACTCTGCTCCAGACAGACTAGAGCCCCTTTCACACAGAAACACTGCTCGAGACAGACTAGTGCCTCTCCAATCAGAAACTCTGCTCCAGACAGACTAGTGCCTCTTTCACACGAAACACTGCTCCAGACAGACTAGTGCCTCCTCAATCAGAAACTCTGCTCCAGACATACTAGAGCCCTTTCACACAGAAACACTGCTCCAGACAGACTAGTGCCTCTCCAATCAGAAACCTGCTCCAGACAGACTAGTGCTCTTTCACACAGAAACACTTCCAGACAGACTAGTGCCTCCTCCAACCAGAAATGCTGCTAGAGACAGATTAGGGCCCCTTTCACAGAACATGCTTAGACAGACTAGTGCCCCCTCCAACCAGAAACATGCTCCAGGGCATTTCATCACATACTGCTAGCCATGGCATTTCATTACATAATGGTAGCCATGGGCATTTCATTACATACCTGTAGCCATGGCCCATGGCTACCAGTATGTAATGATATCCCATGGCTACCATTATGTAGTAAAAGTCCATAGCTACCAGTGTGCGATGAAATGCCCATGGCTACCAGTATTGTAAGAAAGCCATGGGCTTCCCCAGTATATAGTGAAATAGCCAGTTTTTCTGCCATTATGTGATGAAATGCCCATGGCATTTCATCACATATGGTAGCCATGGGCATTTATCACATACTGGAGCCATGGGCATTTTCATCACATACTGGTAGCCATTGGCTTTTTATTACATAATGGTAGCCATAGGCATTTCATTACATACTGGTAGTAGAGAAGTGTTAACAGACATGTTAGTGCTCTTTTACCAGAAATGCTGCTATAGACAGACAGTGCTCATTGCCACAGCAGGACTATTGAGTTTTAACATCTGCCACACAGAAACACACATTACCTTCCCAAATGGGATTTTCAAGCTAAATTTAAAGTTTTATTCTTAAAGGGGAAACTGTGGTCTCCATTCAAGTGACTTTATTAAAAAAAGCATTCTCCTACCTTTCAAGGGGACTATGGTCTCCATACAAGATGCCATCACACATGTCTATTTGCTTCACAGCCCAAGATCTAAAGGAATTACTGACAGAAAGTTAATGGGTGGGAGAGACATGTGACATTCCTGCTCTCCCACCTTGCCGCGGGGAGCACAGCCCAGACTTCAGTGACAGGACAGGAGGCAGGAAGTCCCTCCCTCCCTGCTGTGTGAAGATCCCACAGAGAAGGTAGGGAATTACAGCCCTACTCTCCCACTATGTAAAAGTTCTCACTCGCCTGAAAAGGCTGTTTTTACACATTTTCTGTAGGGGGGGTGTCTGAATGACCCACAGAACACGGAGTGGGGGGGTTAAGGTGCCCGCAAGTTGGCCGAGCCACATGGGGCTGTAAGGGAAGGGGCCAAGGGGGGCCTGCAAATGGAGGGACCATGGGATCCATGAGTGGGAGGGACCAGGGGGGCTTGCAAGAGGAGGGGGTCGCAAGGGGGAGGAGGAGACACAGGGCAGATTGACTGACATGTTTCAGAGCAGGAAGTGCAGGGGACCTGGTGATGCTGCTGCCATATAACACACAAAAATATAAATATCTTCAAAACTATGCAAAATAAACAATGAAAATAATTTGCAAACTTTTCAGGAGAGCAATTCCTAGAGATTTACCTCAAGTAATTTTTGGACCACAGTTCCCCTTTAAAATTACTTCAGGATCATGCTTCTAGTTGGGTATATTTTCCTGCTTGTTGTGTGAGCTGTGTCATCACCAGCACCACTGATCTGCACCCAGGTTTGAGCATGCCACTTGTACTATCAGCTGAATCATAAGCCCCACCTCAAACTTAAGCATTTTTTTTTTAATTTCAAATTTTTTTTGTTTATTCATTTATTGTTTCCCAAATAGCAGTGAATGAGGATAATTATTTGCAAGACTAAACCTTAAATGCTCATTTTTATAAATCCACCACATTTTTTGTTCCATGGAGACTTCCATTTTGCAGCTATAATACATCTGGCAGCTGCGCACATATGAGATATTCTGTGTGAGTTTCTGAAGGTTAAACAACACGAGTATTAATATATTTCTGAGTACAGTGGATGGCCAAGTTTGACAGTCTCTCCAGAACTATCGGAATATCCCACCAACAATGGTAAAGGCCTGCATTGGTACCACATACTCTATAGCAGGTAGCAGGAATAGCTTCATATTTTATGAAAGAAAGAAGGGGATCTTGTATCATCATGTTGTATTTTTAAGGATTTTTTTTACTATTACATTCAGTGAACATTTATGAGTTCTATGCATCATTATTGACCATTGATCTGTTGTCCTTTCAGATCCTATTCTGGTTTCCCACTTTGTTAGATATTTAGGTTGTTTATTGAATGTAGAAGCTGTGAATTATTGCAATCAGACCTCTCTCTCTGGGTATAATATGAAAATTGTTTTTGCACATTGGTTATATTTATTATGTCACAGCAATCCATCTTGCTGAGCCCTCTTCCACCATCCAACTTAATGTGTAATTCTAGACTGCTTTATATATGACTTTAATATTGGCATCGAAAGGCCCAGTGGCGCAACTAGGAATCATGGGCCCCCCAGCAAAACTATGATGGGGCCCCTATCCGTACTTTATCCACATGGTTTTCTTGGTGAAGGCATATCGTCATAGAAAAAATAAGAAGATGGGCTCCCGGGCCCCCTCGGTTGCTCCCCCAGCTCCCTCTAGTTACGTCCCTGGAAAGGTCCTTGAGATCTGTAAATTGCAAGGGATTTTTATTTATGCAATGAGTTCTCTTGCCATATATAGTTAATTATATCTTTTTGTAAGTCTTGAATGTGTCGCCTGTTTGGGGTATTGGTAGAGCACGGAATAATATTTAGGAATATCACAATTTGATTGTGCTATATGACCTAAAAGTGATAATTGTAAATATTTCCATTGTCCGTAGAAGGCTTTGAGCGATGAGTGGTGGATATTATTGTGGTTAACCTTTTGAGCAGTGTCGCATGTACTCCCAGATATTTGAATGATTCTTTTTCCAATTTAAAGTTTAGAGAAAGTAGTTTTTGTATAGGATAGGATCTATTGGGTGGATTGGAGTGCTATGGTTTAAGAGGTGTTGACCTTAAAGCCAGACGTGCCAAATCTAGAAGAACATTATATAGGTTGGGGATTGAAATTAGTGTTTGTGTAAGGGATATGATGTATGTCATTTCTACGTTACGGGGGATCCATACAATCGCAAAACGTAATGGGGATAGCGAGCATCCCTGGTGAGTTCAGTATAAGATTGGAAACCTAGCCCATATTTTTTTACTGTGCTGAGGGGTTAGTATATAAAGAGTGAGTTGCTGTCAGGAAACTGCCTTGATGTTATGTTCTAATACTGAAAAGATATCAACCCAACTTTTCGATTCAAAGACCTTTTCCATGATGAAGCTAAAAATATTGATGGGATTTGGTTGTGTTCGCTATGTGGAGAAGGACAATGATTGTCTAATATTGTCGCTTGTTTGTCATATTTGACAAGCTCCGTTTTATCATGGTATATTATTTTGGGTAGGAGGGGAATTAATTATTTTTCTCCCCCCTATGTGTCCATAGTAGACAGAGAATAGTTTTAGGTCTGGTACTAGCTTTCAGTGCTTCAGAAAATATAGCTTTTGGGGAAATGGGTTTCATGTGTCTGTCACAGACTCAGACAGCTAGGACAGACAAGGAAGTGTAACTTTACAAGCCTATAATTAGATCCATATGCTTGTATGAGAGAGATCTTGTATGGAGACTACAGTTACCTTTAAACGATCCCTTTCTGTTTCTTCTTTTTTCTTATTTATTCTATCGATATTTGGACTGTATATCTTCCTATATTTAACTGTCACTTTCCAACTGTCATAAATTTGACTTGAAACAAATCCCCCCCCCCCTGTTTTGTAATGTATCTCTTTCCACTGTTTTCGAGCTAGAAAGAAGCACCTATCTTCTACCATAGTGTTCTAGTTATCCGCAAATATGCAGCCTTTCTTTGCCCTAAGACTAAAATGGAAGTGTCACAGGAGTAATAAACACTGTTACTTGTGATCGCATTACCTGTGCCCCAAATTTAATCAATGATGATTACAACTTTTTTGATTGCATTCAGTCACCTGTATTGCAGATGTAATCAATGATTATTACCCGGCTTTTATTATGTTACAGCTGATCAGAGGGTAATCTTGCTTACACATTAGGGAGATTAACAAAAGTTCTTATTGTTTAAAATGGTGCTAATTTTGCCCAGATCTTATTTATATATTATATAAGTAAGTATAATAGTATTATTATATATATATATATAATATATATCAGATCTTATTTAACATTTGAAAGCTAACATCTGATAGGTTGGGGCAAAATTAGCTCATTTTAACTATTCAACTTTTATGATAATACCCTCTATGACTCTGACACACAAAAATTTCAAATAAAAGTCCAAAAAATATAAAAGCATATTAATATTATGCATTCTTTTTCAGAGCAAAGTATGAATTTTCACATCCTGTTTATCACAATAGAAATTGTTAGTTTTAAAACTCACAGCACATACAATCACCTACATTAAGAAGTCAACGGCATCATGCCGTGATTGGGAGTGATGGGAGTGCATTACTGTTGAATTTCACCCTGTTTCATGTACTTGGTGGCCCTGGAGCCAGAGAGAAGTCAGTTACTGTATGAATATACTGTACTCTCCCTTTATTAATAGCTAATAGGTATGGTATATATATTATATATATCTATATATATATATATAATATATATACAGCAGAAAATGTAGATAGAGCCAACGCTCCACAGGTTTGTGAACAAGTTTTATTAACTTTGAACAAGTCTAAGGTGCAAAAAATATAGCAACATTTCGGCCCTGGTTTAATGGCCTTTATCAAGCTTACAATTAGTGCAAACTGAGAGGCTTAAATACCCCCATACCAATTAGGAGGACACAACCCTGTTACAATATCTCCCAGAATTGCATAATCTTAAAGTGGCAGTGCTAAACTTTAAAATGGCAGTGCTAAACTTAAAATGGCAGTGCTAAATATTTAAAATTTAAAAGTGGCAGTGCTAAATATTTAAAAAATAGTATTAGCGTGTTCATAAATATAATAATAATACATATGATAAAAAATATATATGATAAAAAAGTGCTAAGAAGTGCTAAGTTGATAAAAGAGTTAAAAACAGGCTGGCTAGGGGGACATATTTAGCAGTCCATGAGGGGAAACGCATCTCCAGGTAGTAAATGCATGGGTAAATAAGCGGAACAAGATATGCAGTAAAGGTGATAACGTTCATCTAAAAATATTTAAAGGAGCAGAATTCGTTAAGACCATGAGGTGTCAGGGTATTCAAGGTTTAATCCAAAATGTTTCTTTTCTTAACAATAAATTAGTTGTTCCCTCCTCTTGTCTGTGAAGGTATATGGTCAATGCCAAAGAACTTAAGGTCTTTAATGTAGTCCTTTTCCAAGTAATGATTGTACTGGTTGTTCGTTTTTAGATCTCTGGTATGCAGTATTGATGGCCGACCTATGTCCATCGATGTGAAGTCTCAGTGTCAAATCTGTCTTCCCAACATAATAGGATACATGGGCATATTATAATATAGATAACATGTGTAGTTTGGCAAGTAATATGATGTTTGATCTTCATCTGTTTGCTGTATGGGGATGTAAGAATGGTAGAACTAGGTATATAGATTTACACGATTTACATTGTGGCACTTAAAACAACCATTAGGTTATTGTTAGCCAATGTGGTTCATTTTTATATTTATTTGTGGGGTCCGATTCGACCAGCATGTCTCTGAGGTTTTTCCTCTCTTAAAGGCAACAGTGGGTCTATTGGGTAAGCGTTCTTTAGTTTGTCATCTGCTTTCAAGATGTGCCAATTGGAATGTAGAATATTTTTTATGTCTTCTCCTATTGTGGAGTATGTTGTGTGCACATAAATTTGTTGTCTCTCATGTTCCCTATATCTTTTTAATTTTTTTTCTGCTTTGTTTAAAGCGTCATTAAGTATCTGTTTCGGATACCCTCTTTCCAAAATTCTCTTTCATTTCTCTAAGTTGCTTTTCTTCAGATCAGAATTTGGTTATTTTCATAACCCTGCAGAATTGGGATATGGGTAGTGCCTTTTGAGTGAAAAGGGATGGTGACTGTTATAGTGAAGCAAGGTGTTCCTATCCGTTAGTTTGCGGAGGAAAAGGCTGTATTCAAGCTTAGATTATTAAATGTTACATTTAAGTCCAAAATTTTTTTTACTGACCTTGTAGGTGAACTGATAGTAGTGTCCATGTCATTTAGATTGTTCACCATCTCGATGAAACTGCTCCTCAGAGCCACTCCAATGATGAACAAATCGTCTATGTATCTACAGTAAAAGTAAGGTTATTTTTATGTATATCCAAAATGTACTTTTTTCAAATTTAGCCATGAATAAATTGCGTATGTAGCGCCATGCCTGCCCATGGCTGGACCTGTGCTCTGCATATAATATGACTCTTCAAAACGAAAAAAAAAAATTTCTTAAGGTAATTTCTAGAAGGGTTAAGTTAAAGTCCCGCCATGTTTGTGTGCTCGGTGTTGTCTTCTCAAGGGTTTCTTTGATAGTCGAATCCCTTCCTGATGAGGGATGTTAGTATATAAACTAGTCCACATCCATAGTTGCTAGAAGTATTCTTTATCATCCAGGATAGTATTACATTTTGAATTTTATCAATAAAATGTGGTGTGTCCTTGTAGTTTTTTGTACAATGTGTTGTAAAATATTATCCAATATTTACCTAATGGTTCAAGTAGACTTCTTTTGCTGAAATTATTGGACGCCCAGGTGGTGCTTCCAGGGACTTGTGCAATTTTGGAAGAGTATAGAATACTGGACAGATGGGAAATTTTGAAAAAGAAGTCACCAAGTTGTAAATTTATAATACCAGATGCTAGAGCATTATCAATGACATTTTATGTACTTTTGTATTCCAATTGTAGATTCTTATTCAGTTTCTGATTATACATCTCTTTCTTGAAGTTGTCCTAATGCTTATTTCTATAATATGAATAATTAGAATTGCAAACCCCCTCCTTATCCGCAGGTTTTATTATGATGGTATATCCTGAGCCCGAGACCGCTAAGAGAGAGATTATGGTGAATTTTTTTCTTAATAGATTGTTGCTGTAAATGTCTTCCTTAGTGTTTGTTATAAACTTTAATGGCAATATTATTCAGTTGGGGATCAATGGTACTTTCAATTTCAGGGTATTTGCCTCAGTGTATTACTAGCAGTCCCAAACATTTCCTAAAGCATATTTGCCGTTAATTTTATACAAGTCTATGTCACATTGAAAGGCGTTAAATTTATTTACAGGAACAAATGACAAACCTTTTGTAGAACACTGGATTCAGATGTGGTAAGTTTTTCTATCCGAAAAGATTAAATATGGGAATCAGTTTTGCTGCTTGATCTTGTTCTTATTGCTTCTAAGCGTTGGATATCTTTTCCGATTCCCCCCCTTTTTGTGCTATCGCTGTACCCTGCTCTAAAAAAGAAAACTAGTTGTGTTTGGTTCCCATTGCCGCACGAGTGTCGAACTCGGCCTGGCTGTTCTCTCTGCCCCTACGTGGCTGCATCGCGGTCCCGTCATTTGCGTCATCAGACTTGTCCAGTCATATATATATGAAAATCTACTCTGTTATGTTGGACCCAGTGGAGCCATGTTGGTATAACGGTAGTTACTATTTAAGTCAACTCAGACCAGCGGACTTTTCATGCAATGGGGGATCCCACTTTGAAATGGTCCTGACAATTATGTCCACAGTGTGCACGGGTAAAGTTCGTAAGGGGGCCTGGATTTCTCATGGTAAGTGCATTGCTGAGGGTTGGGATTGTAGACATTGTTTAAGCTGGTTGATACCATCACTAGTATATAATACAGATGATTCATCTAGCTTGAGATTGGAGACATAGACAATGAATTTATGTACCTAGTCCTTAATGGAAACAGCACAGAAGTAAATCCAGTTTAAAACATTGTTGGAAGTCGCTCAGCTCCATCTCTATCGGGAACAACGGAATTTACCTATTATCATTTGTGTGTAGAGCTTTTCCAACCAATTGGAGTGCCAATGAATGACTGTAGTCAGCACTCCGATCAGGAATGGCTGAAAATTTCCATTGGTTTATCGGCTTCCTTTACTTGAAGATAGGGGGAGCAGATATGATCTTATGATGTATGATACCATGGGATCTGTCGGGTATACACATGCTGTGGGATCGCATGTGTATGGCCAGCTTTAGACTATAATATTCTATGGGGAATTGTAAGGTGGGGAAAGCCTTTATAATATGGACAAATGTAGCAGAACCATTTAAAGACAATTCTTGGACGATTAATATGATGGGATGATTGGGAACATTTAAAAAGAAAACAAATCAGGCTGTTTATTTAAATTTGCACATATTGGTTGGATCTTTGTTAGAGCCAAGACTATTAAATACATTTAACAAATCCATCCTGTCCTACCATCTGTAATATGGACATGAGTGAATTAAAGCAGAGAAAGCTTCAGAGAGCCATGACGCACGCAGCTCTCCAAGCACACTGAGATGAGACATTTTTCATTATGGATTAGCAGCAAAATTAAACGTGTAATCGCTTATTTTCCAAACATGGCAATTATAGTCCGTGTAGAAATGGGTTTTTAATCATTTCCTACTAAAATTAACTAAATAGTCCCTGGACATGATATAAAAAGCCTGTGTTCCTTTATTTAATATGTCGATTATACACAGCAAATCAGCAATTTAAATCTAGCAGCAGTAAATTGATTTGGTAGTACCTAGACTACTAGAAGTGGATTATATACTCTTTAATAATTTGAAATGTAAGTGTGATTTGTATTTTTTTTTTTTACATTAACAATGTTTAACTGTTTATATTCTGGTTTAAATCTAACATTATGAATGTTAGAAACAAAATCATAAGCTATTTTAAGGGAAATTCTAAGTCTCCAAACCACCCCATGTCCTATTTGATGTACGCGGGGTGTGAAAACCTAAATCACTAGGCCCCCACTCATTGATTGCAGACAGTACTTGCTTAAAGGTATTTTCAAATTATTTGCCCACACTGCTTATGTCTGGGGCTTGCCAATTGGAAGATATGTTTGCAAGAAAAAGTTGGGAAGGGGTTGGACAAATCAGACAGCAGCGTACAACTTTAAGTAAGTATTGGTAGAAATCTGGTGTTCCCCAGTAGACGAGGAGGTTAAGGAGTGGTTTGGAGAGTACAATTCCCCTTTATAGGGACATGGGATTTATGGGAAATGATGATGTGAATTCGATTTGATGCAAGACATTTTTTATTTAGTTTTGTTAAATTAATATTTAGGGGAAGGTGTTTGTTATTATTTAAGCATAGAATATCTGAAACCACAAAACAGGGTCGTTACCTCTTCTAGACTGAATTGGTTTTGTTGTAACCATACAACATGCATTTAATGAACTGGATTTGAAATTGCTGAAAGAATTTCTATGGTTTAGAGGAAAGATGTGGTGAGCCTAGCGAAATATGAATTTAGGGATACACATTTGCTGCTACCTCTAGCACATAGTTATTTGCTATTATAAGCAAAAACTCCTATGTAGCCTTTAGTCACAGACATAAGGAGTAAGAAACGGTGGGCATTGCAGTTAGATTGCTACAACAGCCAACTCTTGGCAAACCATAGAACAAGCTCTGTCAAGCCCAATTGTATCCAGCAGCTTTAGGACTGATTTCTAAAGGTCATATTATTAAATGAAAAATTTAAATTGGTAAATACCCATCAAACCACAACATTTAGAAAAGCTGACAGATGTAGGGACTAACTTGTGAAGGTTCTATTCATCCAGATCATGGAATATCTGGGGTGTTCAGTGTAAAAGTTTAGTTTCTTGAAGATGTTTCTCTAGTCACCCCGACTGGTTTCTTGTACAAGTCATTCTGAATTGAGATGACTAGCGTTATCACAATGATCTAACTGAATACAACAGATGTAGGACTTACCTGTTATGTTCTCCCAAATGCTTTCCACTTTCTCTTTAAGGTAAGTTACACTCAAAAATAAGTTAAGTTTAATTGTGTAGCAGAAGTTAACTAATCACCCCCCCCTTTTTTTTTCGCTCCCGTCTTTCACGTCGTCTTAGCTCCGCGTCCTTACTTGATGAATCACTTCTTTGTTGGTCGGGGCAAAGCGGAAGCAAAGGCGACTTGAAGAAGATCCAAGATGTCAGGAACTTTCCAGCACAGTTAGGCTCAGGAGGGAGCTGGGGTTAATTACACTTAACTTATTTTTGAGTGTATTATCTTTTAAGCTTTTAACTATTTCACATGCTAGAGGAGACAAATACGTTCAGTCACTGGCTGTGATGACATCTGAACATCAATGACTGACAGCTGCTAAAGGAAGAACAGGAAGCAGATAGAGGAGTAAGCGAACAGCAGGCAGCTTAGTTCCGTTAGTCAGGATAGCAAACATCTTATTTCATTTGAGGGGTGGACTTCCCTTTTAAGGGAAACCTATAGTGCTAGTTTCATGTTTAAAAAAAAAGAGCCCCCACAATGATATCATTTATTTAATGAACCAAGTAGAAACGTTGAAGAAACGATTAGGAAAATTCTGTGTGTTTTTTATTCCATTTAGATTATGTATTTAATATGATATTTTCACAACCCTCAGCAGGTTTGCAGGTTCCAGCTGTTAGTGCCGACACCACATTAATTCACAGCTGGCACTGCAGCTTTTTTACAGTAAATGAGGCAGAATTTATTTACTAGGTGACCTGTGTTTTAGTTCTGAATAAAAGTTATTACTGTATACTCGTTGTGTAAGGATGAGTAACGGATCGTCAGTAACAATTCTGCTTACTGATAAAGAATAACTAAACACTCAAGTGCAGGACTGTCAGGGTGTACATGACCTGAAAAAGTTTTCAAAGCAATTTAGAAGGCAACTGTATCGCAGTATAGTGTTCGTGTGCTCTGAACATTAAAATTATTTGAAAACTTTTTTAATCGATCACTTCACTTTAAATATCCATATCAAACCTAAATATTCAAATCTAACTTTGATATTTGATATCCAACTTGAATGTTCATTAACCGAATGCAGAAAACAACCGGAAACTTCCCATTGACTTTCATTAGTTTGTTTTCTCTATTTTTTCAACATTTTCTTCTAAAATTCAGAAATCCGATTTTAGAAGGAAACTCAGCGGGCGATGCAATATTTTCTTCCTATGCACCTCGCCTGCCCGAGTTCCCCGCGATGCAAAGATCTCTGTGCGAGATTTTGTACATTGCGGCATCTCTGCCAGGTAAGTGTGCCGGCTACGCCTCCTATTCAGTAAAGAGGTCCGAACTTCACAAAATCCGTCCACTTGAAGATCCACGAATTTTCGGAAGAAAAAAATTCGAAAATGTCAAGCAGACTATTTAAAATGAAGATCCAGAAATACGTGTTGTCCCCCGCATCCGTCGATAATAACGAGAAAATCCCGTAATTCCGAAAATTCGAAAATTACGAGGTTTCACGTTATTCTCGCGAAAATGCAGTTTACAAATCCATATTTTCGAAAAATTTTCGGAAATTACGAGGATTCCACATATTTTCACGGCGTTCCGAAAATACATGAACATCCACGTAATTTCGAAAAATTTCAAAAATACGGATTTATGCATTTTCGAATACGTGGAAATTTCGTAATTTCAAAAATTTCGAAATCGTAGAAAATCTCGTAATATTCGAAAAATATTTTTGAAAACGCGGTTTGGAAACATTACGGAAGCGGAAACCGGAAATCCGCCGTTCGCGAACGAGGTAAATACCACCGTGGATTCGGGTTCACTACATATTCAGTGCCGTAAAGTTCACGCACTTAGTGTAGAGCAAACTTTAATAAGGGCGGTTTTGCATCGCAGTGTAAAACCCAAGCTTGAACCGATAATACATTTTTTTTTTACACGACTTGGGCATTGTGCATAATTAAATGGGTAGCAATAAACTATTCAGAAGCTACAAATAGATAAAGTACTAGACGTTTCATATGAGAATGACTTGTGAATTGTGGTTATAGTCACTTTGATTGTTTTATGAGTTTCTGTGTGTCATGACAAAAAATGACATGTTGTCAGAATGCACAATGGTTGGTTAATTAGACAAATAAGAAGCACAGGGCAACACATTTGTGAAGTGAAGAAAATGGTGTCATGTTTAATACACTGAAGGACATTATAGATGGTTAGGGTAGGTGATTTAGAGTAGGAATTAATCATAGTGTTGGTCGGAACATGCATATCACCACAGCGTTGACAGGTACTCGTAAAGGACAAGTAGGAAATTGGTTTCCAGTAATAATTAGTAGTTTCTTTTTACCAACACAGAACGATTAAACCCAGCAGTTAGAGGTTGAGGAGGTATCGTCTGTTGTTAGATTGATTCGGTAAACAATAAAGGCTGTGTAGATGATGCGCGGTTACAGTTGGAGAAAAGATGGGCTGGAATGTGATCATAAACCTATTGACAACCTATGTTGTCAATAAAGGAATCGTTTAGCATTGAAAGGATGGGGGTTAGAATTCCTTTTCAGAAGTGAAAATAAGGATGGCAAAAGGTATTCTCCCAGATTTATTATCTGCATTTCACGAACCGGTCGGGCCAAGATGAAATGTTTATCTCTATTGAGAATATTGGTCCTCATGCTAAAACAAAAGACCTAAAGAACGCCTCTCATAGATTATATAATTAATTCACCCCTCGGCTGCAGTGATAATTTATCTACATAATTCTACATTTCCAGAGTATTGCACACAATGAGTTAATATGGGAAAGGATTAACAGTTTAGAGAAAAAAAATTTAAGTTTTGCTCCAATTAACAGCTGGTCTATAGGCAATCAGTCGGGGTGTATATGTGTTACCACCCATGGATCTTGGTAGATTCCAGTGGGATTGCTTGTTATCGCATGGTGATGGAATATGCAGCCAACAGGAGGTGATCCAACAGAGCGAAAATTACCTTAGTAATTTATATAGAGCCTTCCTTACTGAAAGTTCTCCTTGAACATGGTTTTTGTTTGTTTTTTACTCGTGGGCTAGTTCACATTCCCTGCTCCACATTATCTCATAACTAGAAAATGACCAAAACTCAGAAGTTTTGTTTGTTTTCAGATTTGTGGAACACTCGAAAAAAAAACATGAAGATCCGAAAATGGACACTTACTTTCAAGGGTTAGGAATGTATTTTCTAGGTACCGAAAATGTGAGTTATTTTAAAGCGGGAAGGTCAGTGCAAATAGATATGTTTTCAGAAAAAGGGCAAATTTTTTCACGTTTTTTCATCCCAATGACCTTACGTAATCTGCCCAATCAGAATTTTGTCTGGTATAAATAAAGCAAACCAAATACTGCACTCCCTGTAGCAGGACCCCTACAGTAGAGACCGTATGGTCTGCCTCTTGACCCAGCGCCCGGGTTGATTCAGTAGTAGAGATCTGAGCATGCTGGACCCATCAACAGCCAATCAGTAAGAAATAAATTTAGAAGTATGGGTGTATCCGTGGAAGAAGAAGCGGACAGTTAGACCTGAAATCTCACTAATGTCAGGAGCGGGAACAGCAAAGGGTATGAAATCCAACGATTTTCAAAAAAATGGAAACAGAATGTTTAGAATAAATTAAGATGCATTAACAAACTAACAATGTAACAAAATATGATTAAGTTCATGAACTGTCCCTTTAAGGAGTCCAACGAAAATACCTTGACACGTTCGGTAACCCTCAAAAATTACATTCTGAAGTCCCAAAAACAGATCGCCCAGTTTCGAAAGGAAACGTCGTGATTTAGAACCAAGGAGTTCCTGTTCATCCGGGTATGCGGCGGACTGGATCCATCTCCCCATTCATAACCTGTTTTGAATGTTAATTCATTTGACATTTTTTTTTTAATTCTACCAGATAAAGTATTAGTTACAAAACTTTAACACTCTTCTTGTCTAATCTTATATGGTGATCAACTTCTTTTTCCACTATTGAGTCGCGAGTAAAACAATAGTTGTGACTTTTTGTGCAGAATCTCAACAATTGCTGGGGTGGAGGTGGACATATGTATAAAAAATCTTTAGCATGGGGAAAAGGGTTACCGCTATGGTATATTGTTAATAATTTAGCTCATAAAATGAAGGTCAATTAAATAAAGGATATTTCCCCCTCACAGTGTAATAATAAGGGATAAGGCCCCTTACAAGGTACATATATAAGGGACTTGTCACCCCTTACAGTGTATATATAATGGATAATACACCCCTACAGTGTAATATTAAGGAATGCCCCTACCGATATAAATATGACACCCTACAGTGTAATATATAAGGTTGGACCCTTAATGTAATTCAGGAAGCCCCCTACAGTGTTATATATAAGGGATAATACCCCTTACAGTGGTAATATATCAGGGATAATTACGCCTTACAGTGTAAATATAAGGGATAATACCACTCCTTACAGTGTAATATATAATGGATAAATATGCCCCTACAGCGTAATATATAAAGGGTAGAATACGCACCTTACAGTGTAATAATTAATGGATAAACATCTTAAGTGTAATATATACATGGATAATAGTCCCCTTACCGTGAATATATAAGGGATAATACGCCCTTACAGTTGTAATATATAATGGATAATTGCACCACCTTACAGTGTTAATTATATAAGGATGTTTTTTTAATGCGCCCCTACAGTGTAATATATAAGGTGATAATACACCCGTTACAGTGTAATATATAAGGGTGATAATACGCCCTTAGCGTGTAATATATAAGGGTAATACACTCCTTACAGTGTAATATATAATGGATAATTATGCCCCTTCAGATAATATTAAGGGATAATTACACCCTTACAGGTAAATATAGGGGATAATACACTCCTAGTGTAATATATAATGGATGAATATGCCCCTTACAGGTGAATATATAAGGGATAATACGCCCCGTTACAGTGTAATATATAATGGATATGACACCCTTACAGTGTAAGATATAAGGGATTAATGCCACCCCGTACAGGGTAATATATAAGTAATCGCGCTCTTACCATGTGTAATACAAAGGGAGAATTGCACCTCTTACAGTGTAATGTATATATAAAGGGATAAGCACCCCTACATGTATTCAATATATAAGGGATAATGCACCTTACAGGGTAATATATAAGGGATAATATGCCCCTTAAGCAGGTAATATTAAGGGATAACTACACCCCAGTACAGTGTCACCATATAGGGATATAAACACCCCTTACAGTGTACATATATAAAGGGATAAGCGCGACCCTACAATGTAATATAATAAGGGATAATACACCACTTTACGATTGTAATATATAAGGGATATGCGGCCCTTACAATGTAAATATAAGGGATAATCACACCACTTACAGTGTAGTATATAGCGATATGCGCCCTTACAATGTACATTAATATAAGGGGATAATACACCCCTTACGTTGTAATATATAAGGGATAGATAGCCACTTACATGTAATATATAATGGATATGAACTTACAGGTACTAGATAAGGGATAATACACCCCTACAGTTGTATATATAATGGAAATACCGCCTTCTTACAGTTTAATATATAAGGGATAATGCCACCCCTACAGTGTAATATTTAAGGGATAATGCGCGCACCTTACAGTGAATAGTATCACATGGATAATAAACCCCTCAGTGTGTAATATATAAGGGATAATGCACCCCTTACAGTGTAAATATATAAGGGATTAATACACCCCTTACAGTGTAATATTATAAGGGATAATACGCCCCTACAGGTGTAATATGATAAGGCATAATACACCCTTACAGTTAATATATGAAGGGATAATACACCCTACATTGGTAATATATTAAGGGAATCAATATGCCCCTTAAGGTGTCATATTATAAGGAAATAACCCCTTTACAGTTGTAATATATAAGGAGCTAATGAACCCACTAAGTGTAAATCATAAGGGATAATGCACCCCTTACAGGTTAATATATAAGGGATAATGCACCCCTAACAGTGTGTTATTAAGGATTAATACGCCCCTACAGTGTAATTATATAAGGGATAATACACCCGTTACATGTTGCTGTAATATATAAGGGATAACTGCACCCCTTACAGTGGTAATATTTAGGGATAATGCACACCCATTATCACGGTTAATATATAAGGGAGATAAGCACCCTTACAGTGTAATATATAAGGATAAATTTTTTTTGTTACGGCCCCTTTTACAGTGTAAGATATAGGGATAATACACCCCTTACAGTGTAATATTAAGGGATTAAATACACCCCTGCAGTGTAAGATATAAGGGATAAACACCCCTCAGTGTACCAGTGTTGTAATATATAAGGCAAATAACCCCTTCAGTGTTGTAATATCTAAGGGATAAATACGACCCTTACAGTGTATATATAAGGGATTAATTATCACCCCTGACCATGGTAATATTATAAGGGAATAAATGCCCCTACAGGTATGTAATATATAAGGGGATAATACACCACTATGTGAATATATAAGGATAATTACAGCCCCTTACAGTTGTATATATAAGGGATTAATACACCCCTTACAGTGTAATATAATAAAGGAAATTACACCCCTTACAGGTTCATATATAAGGGATTAAACGCTCCTTACAGTGATAGTATATAAGGTAATAGCCATACTATATAAGGAAACCCCTTACAGTGTAATTGTAATATATAAGGGATAATACACCCCGTTACAGGATTAGGTAATTACTCGTATAAGGGAGAATGACCCTTACAGGTAATATATAAGCGAGTAATGCGCCCCCTTACAGTGACTAATCTAAAGGGATAATACGCCCTTACGTTGTAATATATAAGGGATAATACCGCCCCCTACAGTGTATAATATATAATGGAGTAAGATGCCCATTCAGTGTCATTATAATGGATTAATGCAGCCCCTTACAATGTATATATAAGCATAATACACCCCTTTACAGGTGTCATATATAAGGGATAAACACCCTACAGTTGAATATATAGGGAGTAATGCACCCTTACAATTGTAATATATAACGGGTAATACACCCTTACAGTGTAATGTAAATCTAGGGAAATAGGGAACCCTTACAGTGTAATGATATAAGACGATAATGCGCCCTTACAGTTGTATATAACGGGAATACACCCCTACAGGTGTAATAGATAAGGGAATAATCGCCCCTTACATTGTGTAATTATAAGATAATGCAACCCCTTACAGTGTCCATTATATAAGGATAATGCACCCCTTACGTTCGGGATTTCCTTAGTGTATAAATGGAATACGCTAGCGTGTATAAGGGATTAATACCCCTTAATAGTGTAATATTAAGGGATAATACCCCCGTACAGTGTAATATATAAGGGAGAATGCACCCTTTACCAGTTGTAATATATAAGGGATAATGCACCCATACAGGTCAATTATAAGGGATAAGGCACCCCTTACAGTTGTAAGATATACGCAAGATATATAAAGGGATACATAACCCTTACAGTGTATATATTATAAGGGATAACACCCCTTACAGTGTAAATCTAAGGGTAATACCCCCTTACAGTGTAATATATAAGGGATAATACACCCCTTACAGTGTACATATATAAGGGGATTAGGAAATTTACGCCCGACAGTTGTAATATATAAGGGATAATACACCCTCCTTACAGTGTCTATATATAGGGATATACACCCCTACAGTGTAATATATAAGGGAAATACGCCCCTTACCCATGTTAGTATATAGGGGATAATACACCCCTACAGTGCAATCTATAAGGATAATGCACCCCTTACAGGTAAGATATAAGGGGATAATACGACCCTTACATCCTGTTAGTAGGATATCGCCCTGACAGTGTATATAGGGATATTACACCCTACAGTGTACATATATAAGGGAATAATAGCACCCCTTACAGTGTAATACTATAAAGGGGATATATACCCCCTTACCAGTGTGTATATATAAGGGTATAATGGCCCCTTACAGTGTAATAATAAGGGACAACACCACCCCTTACAGTGTGTAATATATAAGGGAAACACCACACTTACATGTAATATAAGGATAATACCCCTTACAGTGTAATAATAAGGATTAATGAGCACCCTTACAGTAATGTGATATCGCCCATAGGTGTAATATAAAGGGATAATGCACAATTAAAGTGTAAGGATAAGGGATAATGGAACAAAGGAAAAATGGCCAGCCTCCGATCTGAACTAGCTATATTGATTCAGGGAATCAATTATAGAAGGGAGTAAGTCCGGATCAGTGGGTCAGGGACCCTAAGTATCAGAGGGTACACCTGATACAACTGACCGGATCCCTTATAGTGAACTATACAGAAATCCAGCAATACAGTTTTAGCCTTGATTCTGTATTTTTATATAATGTAAAGGATGTCTATTGTGTTCACTGTACTTAATTAACTAATAAAAAGCATTTTTATTTTTTTTTGTTGCAAGGAAAAATGCTTTTCAATGAAAGCAAATATCATCTTCATCAAAGAAATACCAGGCAACAATATATTATTGTTGCTGCATAGACCTATTGGAATTGGGTTATGTATGAAAGAGGATAAAACAGATTTAATCCAGAGAACCTTCATGTGAGTAGCAAAATACCAACCAACAGTGCAACAATATGTTATCACTTTATCAGGATTTACAGTGAATATTTATAGCACATAGTGGCTCTAAAGTTACATTTTATTGCATCAGGAACGCGACACTGTTTTCAATAACGTTAGAAACGGGTCACATAAAGGAATTAAAAACCCGCACTTACCTGTGAATGTAAGGTTAAAGGGTATCTGTAGCTCTACCTTAAAATCAACTTTTTCCTGCAGAGTATGGACTCCCCTCCCTACCGTAACTGCCATGTTTTAATGTTAAAAAATTGCAGAGAAACTTGCTTACCAAGCTTCATTCCCTCTGCCTTTAATGCTGCTTCCAGGAAAGTAGTAGCATTAGGGGATGGACTGGAATCCACATTTGTGATTGGCTGAAAGTCAGCTAATCACAGATACGACTGCCAGCTATTGAGTTAGCCGAGGCAACGAAGCTTGGTAAGTTTGTGGGCACATGAGAGTCCTCCAGAAGGGCAGAGAAAGTGCAGATACTGGATTTCACACAGGAAGGCTCCTACTCTTCAAAACGTTGGATTGGCACTGCAGGACATATGGAGCTGAGAGGAATAGTAAGGATTTATTTACACTACACAATGGGACCAGCATTTGCAGTTTTAGGGGTGGGCATACCCTTTAAATTGAAACAGTTTTAAACGTGTAACACAGAATTCACCATCATTCCTTGTGGTTTTATTTCAGCAGAAATGAGTATGAAATTAAATGGTTTGTGTTGATTTGCTCATGTCTATGTGCGCACACTAAGGCTAAGTCCACACTGTGGCAAATGGCAACAAAGGAAAAAGCATTGTGGGGCCTGGCCTGATGCTGAGCTAGGAGGATGCATGAACCCTGGGCTCCCGGGGCTATTACATAAACAGCCCTCTCCAAACACCCATAAACCCTCTCCAAACACCCATAAAACCGGCTCAGACAGTGACACCAAGGTGGCTGGGACGCCCAAGCAGTGTGAATTGGGGGAATATTTCAAAGCAGACCATGAGGGTTCGGCCACACCAAATGCCATATTGGAGCTTCACCATGTGGTCTGGCAGAAAACTCCGCTCCCACCACGCAAAAATACATAAAACGCTCTACCACCACAGCAGCCTCAATGGGTTCCACACACGGACCCCCAGCTGGATCCTGCAGCAGGAATACCCTTGCTGGTAAGCAAAACGCCCTGGCCTGACCAACACGCAAAGTGAAACCTCTGGTCCTCCTCCACTGGGGCCTCTTCCTGGAATATCTCCCCTGCTTCTCAGCACCCCTCCACAGCCACGTCGGGAAGGTGGAGCATGTCTAGCGCCCATTAAATTAATATTGCAGGCAACAATGTAAAATGGGAATAATGGTCTTTAAAATGGGTGTAACCTTAAAGTGGACGTGGAAAAAAACACATTCACCGCTTCTCTTCTCCCCACGTGTCCCTCTTTTTTAAAATATTATGAGGTATGCGTGACGTGTCTGAGTTGGTTTATGCTACTGGGGCCCAGAAATGTACCCAGTATGGGGCCCAGAAATGTACCCAGTATGGGGCCCAGAACACAATATATAGAATAGAATTGGGCTGTTGTACATCCATATTAAACTGCAACTAGAGACCAAAAATATAATCCATACAAAAAACAGAATTCTAGTGCACAAACCATTCTAATTGCATATTGGCTACCTCCATAAGGTTCTACTACAAACAGCCTGCTAAACCCTGGACAAATAATTGCTTTTATTTATCCAAGCTCTAGTGCAGTTTTCAATACGTTTGCATGTGAGAATCCCAGCACAGTGCATGTGAATGCAGGGGCGTAACTACCTGGGGAGGAGGGAGAGCCACCGCAGGGGGGCCCAGGAGCCAATCTTCTTATTTTTTTCTATGCCAGATAAAGTCTACTTCCAAAAAATAACAGTGGATGAAGCACAGATAGGGGCTCCATCATAGTTTTGCAGGGGGCCCGGTGATCTGTAGTTAGGCTACTATGTCAATGTGACTGGCGTTTTGATGAGAATAAGCGCTAAACTACTGTTAGGAACATTCCAAGGAAGTGGTGCATCCTGGGAAGAAGAGGGACCTTAGAACCTGAAATGTCAGCTCACTAATGTCAACAGCAGGGAACAGCAAAGGGTATGAAATTACACTAACTAACAATTTAACAAATATTGATCATTTCCACTGAACTGTCCCTTTAAATCTAGCTTTTTCTATTTGGGAATAATGAAAGCCTTTTTGTAGGTTTTTATTCTGTGCTGTATTAATGCTTTTATTGATGCAATCCACAGAAGTTCTGTTCATTAATAGCTAGAGACGGGATTCGGGTCCAACACGGAGAAATCCTAATGTTCTCTCTAAAACCGGATGTATCCTTCGGATTTCGGGACTTTGGAGTGAGCCTCGAACGTTCCATAATCCCCGAAAATACGATCCAACGTTCAAGGCTCTTTTCAAAAATAGATTCGAACGTTCGTTAAAAAAAAAAACGTGCCCTGAAGTCCCAATTATAAATTCCGTTTTCGGATCTTCTGGGTTTTTCCGATATCCGAAAATGGAACGAAACCTAGCAGTTTCGGACAGCTCTATTATTAGCATTTCAACCCCCCACTCTCCCCCTGCCTGTAATTTACAATAGTTAAAATATTGTTCCACAACATATGATAAGCTGGCTGGTAGTTTGTCCATGTCAGTGACCCTGTGGATTTTGTTACTTTTTTGCATTTGAACATGACTCAGTCCATTGCGTTTTGCCAAGATCAACAAGAACCGCCTACATAACTATTCTGTTCTATCACAGTAGCAATTCTAGCTGTAGATCTAAAACAGCTCAAAAAGCTTCTGTATAAATTGATTCAACGCCATAAAAATAATTATCCACTAACAATCTGCCTCTAGGTATCCATTCCACTTTCTAAAGCCAATCTAAAAAAACCAGACAACACTGCATTTGTTGCTGTTATTTATTTCTATATCGATATTAATTTTAAAATGCTGAAGGAACAGATACCTATAATTTTCTTCTATTTATTGACGCATTCGCCAAGGCTTACATCCATATAATGACGACAGCATTTACGCTTAACAGCTCTCTGTGTCTTATTATTTTTTCATGTTAAAATTGTATAAAAGAATCAGTGACAAGCTTGGGATTTGCACATTTAGAAGTAGTCCTTACTCCCGGCCATGCCTCCAACTCATCCCCTATTTACATAAGTGCGCGTTCGCATAGGGAATGAGTGGGGGGATAGAGCGTCTTTTGTGGTAACAGGGGAGATATTTATTACACTGGAACATTTCTATTTACTAGTATAACATTAATTGTTAAAATATACAAACATCCTGATTTTTTTTTTTACATGATCAAAAAACTAGAATACTCTAAAGTCAAGTACAGATAATGGATCTTAATTATCTAAGATTCTGTACAGACAGGCTGCTCAATGGTGGCTGAGCAGACTTCTCTGCTTAAAGCTGGGTACACACATTAAACATTAAGCCCCGATACCGTCGGATCCGACGGTATCGGGGTTAATCGTTACGTGTGTACGTTCGTTTCCCGAACGAGCGCGCGGCCGCCAAACCATCGGGTCGGCCGAACGCTCGTTCGGGAAAGGCCGAAAATTTCCATCGGCCGCGCTAGACTCCCTATAGAGGAGTCTAGCGCGGCCGATGGAAACACACAGTCCCGAGCGTTCTCACATAGGAGAACGCTCGGGACTGTGTGTATGCAGATCTTTGAAAGATGACAGACAGGATCTTGCAGATCCTGTCTGTCATCTTTCAGAAATCTGTACAGTGGTGTACCTAGCTTTATACAGAGGGGGACAGATCACTAAAGAATGATCTAAAGTGTGTACTTCACATAAAGGACATCATGACCCCTTTTAGGGTTTTTAATGCCTGAGGCAAACATCTGAATGCTGTTGCGGTGAAGTGGGTGTGGCTTAGCTGCTGGTGTGGCTAAAATTTTATGATTTTGAAGCTTGAACTTTAGGCCATCTGTTTTACACTTTTACTGTAAAACTGTGCAACATTTGATCCCCTTCTTCAGGCAGACAAATATACACATTTTGTACTAGGGAGCACACATTATATATAAAAATATTTCAATAAATTCAACAAAACAAATAATGCCTCATGTCTGGGATTCTTTAAAAGTCCAATTACACATGCGTGCATTTTGAGACCCATAAGAGCTGGAGCTAAACTTTTTTTTCCCAACAATGCAGCCGCCTTTGTTATTTACTGCAGAAGTGCCAACTGGTATAATATGAATGGACCGTTTTCTGAGAATGGTCAAAAGGCCATATCAGGCAGATGAAGGATTTCCACTGGGTCACCATGAAATATTTGCACATTAGAAAAACCTACAGACAACAGGGCATTGAATGGAGACACCTGCCAAGGAGACACCCTATGATTTCTACCAGTGAATTAGTAAAATGTCTGAAGCCAGTCATACACAGATTTTTCCTATCACATATCCATGTACAGATCTACATTGCTGGTGGATGTTTTTATAACACCTTGGTAAGTACTGCAAGCAGGTGATCACACTGGAGATTACCAGGGATGTTTGAGTGTAGGAGAATGCGACAATTGTAGATGGCAAACATCTGATCATCCTACTGGTTGGACATCCCTGCTATTGACCAGGTTTTCTCAAAGTGTGTATTGGTGGGCTCAGCGTTGGAATATTTTCACAAATAAACTTACATATTTGTCCTGTGAAAAATATGCATTATGATAATATCAATGCAGTTGATGAACATGGCTTATAATCAAATGGACAATATGGTAATTATAACATTGTGTCCATCACGCATGCATGGCGCAGGAAAAAAAGACAATGCCTTGTGTGCCAGAACTCTCAGAGAACCACTGCTCTACAGTAGATGCTCTGTGTTAAAAGCATGCTATATAGTATACAAATGCATCAAAGATCTTCATAGACCCTCTCTTAATCATGGTATAAACGGTGTTTATAGGACATACTCACAAATAAAGCAGCATCTTTGTTTTAGTTAGACTATGGAAAGTTTCCAAACCTCTTTGATCCAGTACTTGTTTTGCTCAGGTACCCCGAGTACCCTCCTCCCTCTTTTAACCACTTCCTCTTTCATCTTTATCAGGCTTTTTATAAGGGCAGGCATGCTTAGTAATCTCCATGAGGCAGCACTGGAAGAGGGAAGTTCCAACATACCAATTGTCAAAACTGCATACAGCATAACAACCATCCCAGCTACAAGCAAAACTGGAACAGCAGAAGACTTTATGATAATAAGGTTCTTAATTGACAGGGGAATGCAGATTCTTCACAGTGCGGTGGTTGGAAGAATATAGTTCCAGTAAAGGTAATTATTTTTTTTTCAGTAAAGTTGCCCTTTACCCTTAAAACAAAAAACAACCTGACTTCTATTTTACCAGTTTATTCATGTTTTTGTAACCAGATATATTATAAGTTATTTTCCATTCTGTAAAAGATATCTGCCCCTTCCTCTGTTTAATGAGCTTTTTATAAGCTTGAGCATGTGCAGAGGAGGCAGCAGGGGAATCAGCAGTCAGTCATTGGTGTGATGTCAGAGTAAAGCCTTGATTGACTGTACAATGGAAGGAGGCAGCTAACTGGCCATAATTATACTTGAATATCTAGGGAATAATGCATTAATAATGTGCTGAATATATCAGTTGGGGATGGGAGCAGGTAACGGACATGTGACCAGTTTTTTGTTTTAAGTGGGACATGCCTTTTAAAGGGCAATGAGCCCTGACCCGAACGGTCGTTCCGGCGACAAAGTCACAAACACATTGTGTATTGCGGGTCAGCCCCCACAATCGCACATGTGTTTGAGACTTAATAATAAAACAAATTTTAAACCGCTGTTGCCGTTCTAGTACTGATTTTAGAATTACAAGGACTTCAAGGGTAGGTACACAATGGGGTCAACCTGGCTGCCCGATGTGAGATATTTGGTCGATCCAGTCAGCAAATTGATGGGACATGTATGAAATTCACAGGATCAAGCAAACATTTCAATTTGTAACAGAATACTGATACCATCCTGACCCAAGAGTCAAACCAAAACACAAAAGTTAGAGCTTTAATTGGATTTGAATGTTAAGCTATCTATACACATACTGATGGAACAATCAATGTATGACTGACCATTCAAGGAATCATGACTCCCAATTAGAAATTGATCAGGGAGTATTGATCTCTGTGCAAAATTAGCAAATCAATTGTTTATCATTTTTTGTTTATAAGGGTGGACATGCCCTCTATGAACAAATAACATATGAAAACAAACAAATGTGCTTCCATGTATTTTGTAGATGTTGACGGTTATTGTACTGTAAAAGCAAGGTGATGGATAAAATTTGGATTCTCCAGTTTCTCACCAGTTTATTTAACCAATGAGATCATTTCTTTTTTCCATTATTGTCAGTATAATCTACAAAACTTGCTTTGGGGCTCCCATATACTAACACAAGGAGTTAAATCCCAATCCTTGATTCTTTACGCACTAACACAGTGGGACCAGTGTATTAGTCACGTCTGAGTTCCATAGAGTGTTAAGCGATTAGAAGGAATTTTGCAGACGTATGTTAATAGTTTTTAATTAAGCGGGGGAAAAGGCTTGGGATTTTAAATAACTAATTATCTTGCTTTTGTTACAGATATGAGCCATGTATTAATTACCTATTAATAGTATAAAATGGTATAGAAATTTTACAGTATATAATAAATGGTATAGGATTAGTACTGGTATGTTTTATTCTAAACCCAATGATAAAGAAAACGCCTACTGCTAGAAAGATGTACAAAATCTGGTCAAGATCCAAAGGTCTCCTATATAAATATTCAGTGGTAAGTGTTGCAGTTTGTGAAAAGCTCACACCTTCCTAAGTGCTGCTTTGGCAAGTAGAAATGAATTAAAAGGAACACATTCTCACTTCAGGATTCTTGGCATAAAGATTCAAAAAGAAGGTAGAACTGATTAAAAGGCAAGTCCAGTAAATAATAATTGCCAAACATGCTCCGCAAGTTCCTTACCTGCTCTGGTCCCTACATTTTTTTTTCCACTGGACATACTCTTTAAACAATTACTAGAAGTGTAGTGGCATTTGAATAATCCACAAAAATTATTTATTAATTGGCATTTTCCTAACTAAAGAAACACTTGTATAATAGTGATGGCCCAGTTTGCGGATCTGAACCCGATCGCAGCGGATTTGATATCGCGGATTTTCGTTTTCCGCCTTCTGAACTTTTCCGGTGATCTAAAAATTTTCGAAAATACGTGAAATCCTCATAATTGTATTTGTTACTTACAGCACTGCGTCCCCAAGTGGAGCTTATAAATAAAAATACATACATACATTGTATGAAATAAGTTTTCCCAGTGGGGCCGACATGCTCAGTACATTTCCTTAAAGGGCATGTCCACCCCAAAACTATAATCCCCCCACTACTGGCCCATTGTGTAGTGTGTTTAATCATTACCTTACATCCCAGCTCTATCTGGTTCTTCTGCTATCCCCCCTAAAGTCCAAAAAACCGCCTACCAGGAGTACTGCAGAGTCCATATAGGAATCTGCCTCCTGTATCTCTCCGGGAGAATTTTGTCCTGCGCAGAAGAGCCCTTCCCCCCTCCCTCTCCTTCCGATTAGATTCCCTCCCCTAGTGTAAAAATCTTTTTACATAATAATCCCTGTCCCCCCAGCCCACCACTATATTTTTATCAGAAATGCCCAAACATTACTTACCTTCCCTCTTTCTCGCTGCGCACTGAATTCCCGGCAGCTGCGTCCGTGATTGGCTGCCGCTAGCCAATCACAAACACGACTGCCGGTCCCGCCCTCTGCTTGCATTTTCTCCAAGAGAGGGCCTGGCAGCGCGCGGAGGAAAGGTAAGTAATGTTTTGGGCATTTTCTGATAAAAAAATATAGGGTGGGGGCGGGGGACGGGGATTATTATGTAATTTTTTTTTTAAAAGGGTGGACATACCCTTTAAGCTAATAGGTGAGCAACTTTGCATCTTTCTAGGAATAGTCAAATGTAAAAAGTATCTGTAGAGCTGCTGTAATGAAATATTTTACTTAGAACCACTTAAGATATACCTATGTAAATAAAGTAATACATATTTTAACTAGCAGTAAAAGTAATAATTCATTTCAGGCTGTACTTGTCCTTTAATAAAAACTATAATCACATTAGTTTTCTAATAGATAAAATTGTAGCATTAAATTACAATCACATGAATATATTTTGCCCCTTGATATAATCTAATTATAACGTGGCCTATTGAGTAAAGCAAACAATTTCTTCAGATGGTTGCTTAGTGCTAAATATGGGTAATATAATTCTGTGTAGACTTGAAGGAAACTATTTAATGTTTTAGAGAAGTCGTCAGTAGTATTTCTGCCCAATTTGCAGTATTAAAACATTTACTATAACTATATCTCTGCCACTATAATGTTATAGTGTGCCTGTTAAAATGTATAGTTTATACACAAACTAATTCATAGAGTATTTGAATTGTTAATGACAGTAAATAAATAAATAAATAACAGTTTATCCTTATGATATTGATCTGGAAGTGCTGACCCCTCTGTGTAGTTTTAAAATATCATTACCTTCCAATCCTGCTCCTTATGGTTCTCCTGCAGTCCATGTCCAAAGTCCAAAAACTGAAGAGTAGTGGCTGTCTTCCTGTCCAAAGGTCTCTGCTTCCTGTGTTGCCACCGGGAGGCATGCGGACATGCGCAACGAAGCATTCCCCCCCCCCCCCTCTGGATCACATCTAGCTGCCACTTCTCCTAGCGTGAATCCCTTTTTAATATAATGATTCTTAGGGTTGCCCACCCCCGACTGCCATTTTAATATTAAAAAAAACTTTCCGATTTGTACTTACAGCCCTTCGATCCCATGCCTATCTTCATAGTCGGCAGCCGTGTCTGTGAATGGCTGACTGGCAGCCAATCACAGACTCGGCTGCAGGTCCAGCCCTCTCTGCTGTTTCCGGTTAGTAGAGTGGGAAGAAGATAAATAAATGTTTTTTTTAGCATTATAATGGTGGATGGGGGTGGGCAACCCTAAGGACCATTATATTAAAGGTAATGTCCACCCTTTATAAAAAGTTTTTATATAATATAGTTCATGTTCCCCCAGCCACAACTGCTATAATTATATCATCAGAAAGTCCCCCGATCATTACTTACCTTACCTGTCTCCTTCGCTGCACTGCCCGGCCCTCTGCTTGCACGGAACTGCAAGCAGGGGGCGGGACCGGCAGCCGCTTCTGTGATTGGCTGAGAGGCAGCCAATCACGGATGCGGCTGTCGGCTGCACAGAACCCGGGGGATAGAGGGAAGGTAAGTAAATATTGGGCACTTCCTAAGAAATCATTTATAGCGGTTGGGGCTGGGGGAAGGTAAACTATTTTTTGGCAAAGGGAAATTACACTAGGGGAAGGGATCGCAAAAGGGGAGGGAGAGGAAGAAGGGAGAATGGCTGCAGTACGCATGATAAACTTCTCCCGGAGGGGAGACAGGAGGCAGAGTTCTATATGGACTTTGCTAACCTCCTGGTGGGCAGTTTTTGGGACTTTGGGGGGCTTTTGCATCTGGGATGTAAGGTAAGGATTTTTATTCACTACATAGTGAGGCCAGTAGTGGTGGAAATTATAGGTTTGGGGGTGGACATGCCCTTTAAGACCGAAATATATATGAAATCTACATGCTGAAAGGCTGGTCAGTATTTCCATTCAAATCATGATGTAGGCTGCATAGATTTTAGTGTAGCCATACAGCATGTTTTATGAACTGTTACCTAGCCTTGCATCATGTAGATTTCATATGCACAGAAGGGAGCACCCCTTAGAAAAAATTACATATAAAGAAAGTGCTACTGATCTGACAAACGCATTAGAAGATGATGAATGCACATTACAGGGCCCTGTATAATATCATTGTACCTGTGCTGAGGCATGCAATAAAAACATTGGGGTTGTAGCTACAAAAAAAAAAGAAAAGCCTTTCAACCACATCAAGGTAATCCCACTATGTAAGGTCCTAACCAATTACCTTCCATTACTAATAAATAGAGATGAACTAAACTGGCAATTTTGTTCTAACAGCGGTTCTGCAGAATGGAGGCTTTCTCTAAACTTTTCAGAATGTGGCAGCCATTTTAATTCTATACCTAATATACTCGAGTATAAACCGCAGGTCCGGATTAAGTTTGGTGGGGGCCCCCTAGGCAAAACATTTTGTAGGGACCCCAACTATCCATGATGCATTAAAAATTTAGGCTTCTGGACCTTTTGGCACCTGAGGCAAACTTTTTAAAGTTATCAACCATATCTTCATGGCTGGAGGACTGGTTATAACCCTGGTTGGAGGGCTGGTTTTAACCTTAGCTGGAGGGTTGGTTTTAACCTTGGCTGGAGGGCTGGTTTTAAAATAGAAAACTGCCACAACCCACCCCCACACACACACTCCCCCTTTTAGTGGTATTTCAGTTGGTACTGAGAGTCGCACAAGTTTTTGCACACTATACTGATCCGAAAAACCTCAATCTGGTCTTTTTTGGTATCTCTGCAAAATTTCCTAATTTTAGGTACTGGTTTCTCTTTAATGTGTTTTATACTCAAGTCTACACGGTAATTATAAAAATATTTTTTTTCTAAATTCTCTAGCCTATATATTATGATAATAAACACAGCAGCAAATAACAATGCCGGTTATCTTTGTTCAGAAATTGTGCTTGCTGGCTGTTCGTTCAGCGAACATTCACGTGTATAAAGGTTTATCACAAAATCGTGTACAGGGAGATGTGCCTTGAATCAAAGTAAATAAAGGCACAGTAATTCTAGACACGCATTTCTACCAACCCCGTCAACATTCAGCATATGGCACAAAAATGATTTCTGCCTTTCTAACCAAAGTTCAGATGGAGTCTTCCACTAGATAAAAAGCACAAACCCTTACCGCCACACACTTTATATGCCATGAATACAATTATTGTGATATCTAGTCTGAGAACTGCAGTTAAAGGTGAACAGGAATCTTCTAATGTATGGTGTTAGTATTAAATCAAACAGAAAATGTCCTTAAGGGATGCTGCAAATTGTATCCTGTCTTAATAACTTTCTCATTATATAACCTACTGCAGCTTTGAAGGAGAAATGTAGTTCGATGATCATACCTGGGCAGTCACTGCTCTTAAGGACCTGAACTGCTCTAACTTGCCTTGATATTGTCAGGGGTGTCTCTAGGGTTTTTGCCACCTGAGCCAAATTTTGAATGCTGCCCTTATGTACCACAAGGTGCCATGAAGTGCGCCACCGCAAACCAGGGTTAGGTGTGTGCGGCTTCCAGGAATGGGTGTGGTTAAACATTTGGTATTTTAAAACTTCACATCACAGCTGTATTTATACAGTTCCTCAAAAAGACATTTATCCACACCATGATTCCTGCCGCTTTTCTTAAAAAAAATTACAGTGAGCTCTGCCTGCCGCGTCTCTGATGTTTATAAGGGTTGGTGCCATGAGCATTTTGCTCATATTGCCTCATTAGAGAGACTACCCTGGATATTGCTTGTGAAGGTTCTCATTCATCCAGGTCATGGTATATCTGTTGTATTCAATTAGATCAACTGGACTTGAAATGTAGTTCTTGAAGACGTTTGTGGAGACCAAACAGCAACTGCATCAACGTATGGCCCAGCACAGAAGAGCCAATTCCTCGGGTCAGGACTCAGCCGTGTATCTGCATCTTAAGGATAAAGGACATACCTTTGAAGATTGTAATGTTAACATACTGGCGAAGGAACGTGACTGGTTCAAGAGAGGTGTTAAGGAGGCCATTTATGTGAAAATAAAGAAACCAAGCCTAAATAGAGGTGGGGGGGTTCGACACCAACTGTCTGCCATGTACAATGCTGTTTTAACACCTTACTCTGGGCGTTCCTATAACACCTCTTAGCCACTATCTAATCACACCCTTAACACCTGGCTGTGATATGCTAATTGGGATTTTCCAGGGTACATAATTGCCACAGATTCTTGTACAAGTCATTCTGAATTGAGAAAGCCAGTCGGATGACTAGCGAAACGTCTTCAAGAACTACATTTCAAGTCCAGTTGATCTAATTGAATACAACAGATATACCCTGGATATTGTTTCATTTGTTCTCAGCTCGTGGGTGTGTCCTCAGCACATCCACAAGCTCCGGGTACAGACTCTTCCAACCCTTACCCTGAAAGGTTAATAATATCCAATATACATAGAAGAATTTTGAAGGATTGCACACCTTGTAAATGTGAATAAACTCAGCACCTGAGGAAGGGGGAGGAGCCCCTCGAAACATTGTGTGTGTTGTGTTGATGGTTCAATAAAAGTTTATTCACATTTACAAGGTGTGCGATCCTTCAAAATTCTTCTATGTATATTGAATTTCCTGAAGTTCATTTAGTTTCCGAACTATAGAACTTTAGTAAAGGTTCTATTGTTCGGAAACTAACCCATTAAAGTGAATAGGAGAAAAATGCAGTAAAAATAGCAATGGTAACTTATTGTATATTGCTCAGGCGCCTGGGAATTGTCCTGGGGAACATTTAGAGATGGCCGGAACTACATAGTTTTGTTCCGTTTTCGGATTCCCGGATCTCAGGAAAATCCCGAAGATCTGAAAACGGAAGGACTTTTCGAAGATTTTCCAATGTACGGAGCTATTTTCATTAATTTTCTTAAATAACTTAACTAACGTTTGATTTTCAAAAATATGATCAGAAACTCGAAAGTTTATCGAAAATAGCTCCGTACATTCAAAAATCTTTGAAAATTCGTTTCGAAATCCAAAAATCCGGAGTATTCAACCGGTTTTGGACATATCTTTCGGATTTCGGAAACGGGGGGTTCCATGTCGGATTCGGGTTTGTGTCGGACCCGGATCTCATCTCTAGTCCATATCACCAAAACTTAAACACTGACTTCCCCTACAATCGGGCAATTGTTGGGCTTCCGCATGCTACATGCAAGGTTTATCGCCAATTGGAGGGTTACCAAAAATTGAACAATACATTGCATTGTGGAGTGAAAAATCCTTGTGCTGCTTATACAATAAATGGCTCTATGTAAAGTGAATCCCTGTTGGAAAGGGATCTTGGGTTTTGGTGGATAACAAACTTAAAGGAAGCAAGCAGTGCCAGGCAGCAACAGCCAGAGCCAGCATGATATTGTCTTGTATAAAGAGAGGTATGGATTCAAGGGAGGAAAATGTTATTCTCCCTCTTAACAAAGCATTGCTAAGGCCTCATTTGGAATATTATTTTTATTATTATTATGGATTTATATAGCGCCAACATCTTCCATGGTGCTTTACAACTACTGTATATGTATACATTCATATCAGGCCCTGCCCCGAAGAGCTTACAATCCAAGCACATTTATTTGACACATACAACCTATCAGTATATCTGTAGTATTCAATTAGATCAACTGGACTTGAAATGTAGTTCTTGAACTACAAGAACTACATTTCAAGTCCAGTTGATCTAATTGAATACTACAGATATACCATGACCTGGATGAATGAGAACCTTCACAAGCAACCTATCAGTATGTCTTTATGATTGTGGAGGACACCAGAGTCCCCGAAGGAAACCTTGGGGAGAACATACCAAACTCCTTGCAGATGACTGCAAGGGTGGAATCGAACTCAGGACTCCAGCGCTGCAAGGCAGTGCAATTTTGCAATCCTGTGTACTAAAATAGAGAGGGTTCAGAGAAGGGCAAATAAAATAATAAAGGGAATGGGGGAGCTTGAATATGAAGACAGATTAAAAAAAGTTCCAATTAAATACACTAAAGAAAAGGTGCTTGTGTGGGGATATGATTACTGTGTATAACAAAAAAAACAAGAGTATCCACAATACTAGTAATTTTAAAGTCCAGTTACCTCTATTTTATGCCTCCATCCAATAGCATAATACAAATACAAATACAAAAAGTCAATAGAGTAAAGACTCAGGCGATAGGCAGTATAACTGCAACCGACTATTTTATTGCATGTGAACACACGTTTCAAGCCTCACAGGGCCCTTTCTCAAGTGTATCAGGTGATCAACAAACTCACAAATTCAAAATTTTCAACAGGAAATGATGCGTGACAATTAACCACTCCCCCTTATCCTAAAAAGTGTACATTTGGTGTATTAATAAAAAGTTAATACATTTAAGTGCATAACATATGTATTGAAATACCAATTGTAAAGTGCCATATACGTATATATTTAAAATACCAGTTGTAAAGTGGCAAAAGTTATTTTTTAAAAGTGCCAAGAAATGTGAAAAAGATTACTTTGTATAGATACATTAAAAGGCCATACAATGAACTATCTGGGGCATTGTTTGTCAAAGGAACATGTCAGTGAACACACTATGGAACGGACTTCCATTGGACCTTGTTATGGCAGGTTCATTGAATAGTTTTAAAAGAAAGCTGGACGAGTTTCTACAAACAAGGAATGTTACAAGTTACTGGTATTGATACATAAAGTAGAGTTGGGAAAGGGTTTGTCACTGTGAGAACGGTAAAGCTATGGAACTGTCTTCCAGTGGACGTTGTTATGGCAGGTTCATTGGTCAGTTTAATAAAAAGCTGGACGAGTTTCTACAAACAAGGAATGTTGCGAGTTACTGGTATTGATACATAAAGTAGAGTTGGGAAAGGGTTTGTCACTGTGAGAACGGTAAAGCTATGGAACTGTCTTCCAGTGGATGTTGTTATGGCAGGTTCATTGGTCAGTTCTACAAACAAGGAATGTTACAAGTTACTGGTATTGATACATAAATTAGAGTTGATCCAGGAAAATTTCCAATTGCCACTTGGAGTCAGGAAGGAATTTTTTCCCCTTCATAATTCTGGTGGTGTTTTTTTTGCCTTCCTCTGGATCAACAGTTAGGCAGGAAATGAGGATATTGCTAGATGGGTTGGACTGGATGGACGTATGTCTTTATTCAACTTCAAATATTATACTATTCGAGGGTTACCGAAATCAAACAATACATTCAAGGGTTACTGAACATACCATAACTATATGATAGAAACTGTGGGGGAGGGAAGCCAATGTGGTGTGGGATATGTACAGATGGGCCAAGCTTCCCTGGTGCCTCAACAATGCTTACAAACTACAGTGAGCCTACTCTAACTCAGTGGTGCTGATGCTATAAAGTGTTACCCTTTGCCCGCAAATTGCAAAAATAGAAATTAAAGAGGAAGTGCAAATACATGCACTTTTATGAAAAAAACTTTTATGTGCTATCCTAATGACCTTAGCCTGCCCATTCAGCATTTTGTCCGTGTATACATAAATTCTTCCGAAATACTGACTTCCTGTTTGCAGGACCCCTAGTAGAGACCGTTATGGTTTTGCCCTTGACCCAGCAACTTGGTTGATTCAGTTGCTCAGTTGAGATCTGAGCATGTTTGACCCATCCAACAGCCAATCAGTAGAAATTACTGTTAGGAACATTCCAAGGAAGTGGTGCATCCTGGGAAGAAGAAGGACCGTTAGAACCTGAAATGTCAGCTCACTAATGTCAACAGCAGGGTATAACAAGGGGTATAAATTCAACTGATTTTTAAAAATGGAAAAGAATTTGTGGAATAACTAGGTATGAATAATATAAGTCAAAAAAAATGATTTTAGACTTTTTTTCTTAGCCTTTGTGTTGAGGTATGCCACTCCATGCTGGGCATGATTCCACTTGTATAATAATGAGCACCCCTCCCTTTTTAAGTGATTCAGAGACATTCAGATTGGGACAATTATTGAATGTTGAATGCGGAAGCTTGAAAGAAGCGTGTGTGTGTGTGTGACGTTACTTCATTTCAAGTTCTGGATATTTATATCTGTTCCCCAGACCGTTTTCCAGGTCCCAAAGCCACTTACAGTAAGTTATCCATTTTGACCTTATTTTATTTCAAACTTTTCAAACTATATTTACATTAACGATTCTGATTTCGGATTTTTCAGAAGTTCTAAAATTTGAAGTTGGACCGGTTTTTCAGAAGATAGACCATCTCTAATAATTATATCTTGCCTGACAGGAGATCTAAAGTGATGCACAATGCTAAAATTAATTCAGATTGCTATAAAAGTTCTTATAGTATATATCCACTGAAAAACTGTTTAATAAGAGCTATCTCAGTTAACATTGGTAAGGTCAATGATTCACCTCTTCCCACCACAATACCCATTGTTTGAAAGCCAGCAGGATACATTATTTTTTGCTTTATATGGCTCAGTAGGTGCTATATAATCACTGAGTCACAAAATAAACTGTCTAATGATAGGCTGCCTTATAATTTAGTACGATTAAATTGTACGTGTTTGTGTTTTAATTATACATTTATCATTTGAATTTTGCCTCCTAAATAATTGCTGTTATCACTTTGTACAGAAAACTTCTATAGTACCTTCCTACAAAGGGCATCTTTATTTTCCCTATTGTTCACTTTCCTTTGTGTCTGATCTGTGTTTAGCAGGAATTAAAACTCCATTATTTACAGTAACTGCTGCACTCTTTATTTGTACGCTAGGTGCACACTTTACAATGTCCAGTATCGTTTACAAAACTATTTTAGAATACCGTACTCTTAAGGATTTTTTATTTCCCCACAGAAAATTCATGAGCATCCACAATGACCAATTATTTTGCAGCTTATTAATAATAAAGGGAAGTGGTGTGATATGATTGGTCCAAGTAGGGTGTTTTGGAATTAACACCCCAATCCTCCTTTCCTATTACTTTTCTATCACACATCATAAGCTGGAAAAATATTCAGTTTTCCTGGTATTATCTAGAGAAGCCATGTACAGCTATATAATGTGTTTCAGAAACACATTTGCTTCCATTATTAAAAAAAAGTCCATTTCATTTTCACATCCAAGCTAATCATTTTCAAGTTCACACTGTGATATACAAGACACAGATAAACTATATCTCAGTCTTATAACAATGTGACCCCTGGTATTATTCCACATCTCATTCCACTATCAAATATAATTATCAGCATGAAACCTCAAATCTGATTTATGAACCTATGCCAGGAAAGAGGTCTGGAGTTATATAAACCTATAGATTTTTCTCATTTCACCATCCAAAATGTGGGATCCTGCCCAACATTTGAACAGGCCACTAAACACCCTTAATCTAGGTACACACTTGTTATAGCACGCGTGACCTGCAATGGCTGACCACCTGGCAAACACCTGTTTTGCACAATAATTTGTTTAAAACTGAGAAATCATCATTTGAAATACCTGTCTCTCCAGAAGCAGAAATTGTAATATGTGCCCTAACCCTGACCCTTTTTTTATAGGCCTGCCAGGACACTTTCTGCAACATTTAAGAGATCTAGCAGAGAAAAGAAGGATGAGGGGTGTGTGTAAGCAGAGCAGGGTTTATGGTGAGTCTGTGCAGAACGTATAAGTGTCACAGACACTACAAGAAGGCAGTGAACAAGGGAGGTAAGGGGGCAATAAGGCGCACTCTAAAAATTAATTTAATGACAAAGCAAGCACAGATAAATATGTGAGTATCACCATTTAAATTCTCACAAAATGTAGTTTCAGAAAATGTTGTTTGAGTGAGTATTGTTAGGTTTTTATATATTCTGTATAATCACTTAGCCTAATAGCAGCCATTTTGTTTTCGACTCCATTTTGTGCACATATTACTTAGTCTGTTTTTCTCAAAATGTACCAAGCTGTACCTAGCCCAAGCTGTTTCTCATGGCCATAGATAATACGTTATCTCAAGGTCTTCTTTCTGCCTCCTATGTCAACTTGTCTCTATTCTCGCATTCCAAGACATGTTTTATTATATTATTTGCAGACATAAAGTCCGGTAAAGCCCCTTTTCGTCATGCAAGGTTTTTCCTTTGTTTCATATATGCCAATGTATGACCTAAATAAACTGAGATGGTTTTCAGTACATGCCCTGTGTGTGTGTGAATTCTGTCTCCCGCAGCTGTGAGGCTTTTTCAGTGTTCTAGGACTAGGCATCAAATAATGGTTGGACCAGTGTAGGATATATTATTCTTACAAGTATTGTGACCCTGTAAGGCAGATATAGTATAATTCAATCTAATAAACCATTAATCCCAATTAAACAATGCTCTCTGAGTCATTTCCAACAGTTATGAGAAATTTCAATGTGTGTATGGTCACCTTTACTTTGTACAGGTGAGCACTGAGCAATACATCTCTACCTACACATTGCAAACTTCACATTAGGCAAACCGTGTTATTTTTTTATATGTTAGTAACTCTCTATAATGTGCCCAGCATGTTCCCTAAACTAGTAAGACAAGATTGTGGATTCTAGAAATGAACAAAACTGGTGTGTGTTTCCTTCCGCCAGCGGTTCTTATAAAAAGTTCTGAAAATCCAGACCTTATTTTCAAACAGAATTTTTCAATTTTTGTATGTAATTTTTTAATAATTAAAATCAAAATTTTGAAAAATATTACATTCTTGATTTTTTATGAGAATTAAGATATTTGTAAAAATTCCATAGTAAACCAGGAAACTGGTTTAAAGTAGCATGAAAGATTTAGAAAACATTCTAAACAATAAAAATCTGCACAAAAAGAGTAAAAGTGTATTGGGAGCCCTTTCAACAAATCACTGCTTACTAGAGATGGGCCGAACCAGATATTTCGGATAAACTCCAATTCTTTTGAACCTTCTTTCGATTTTGGTAACCCTTGAATGTAGCCTTGATTTTGTTAGCCCTTGAATGTAGCCTTCGATTTTGGTAGCCCTCGAATTTAGCCTTCGAATTTGGTAGCCCTCAAATTTAGCCTTCGATTTCGGTAGCCCTCGAATATAGCCTTCGATTTCGGTAACCCTCGAATGTATCCTTTGAGTTCGGTAACCCTCAAATGTGTCCTTTGATTTTGGTAACCATCGAATGTAGAGTTCGATTTCGCTAACCTTTGAATTTGTCCTTCAATTTCGGTAGCCATTAAATGTAGCCTTCAATTTTGGTAACCCTCAAATGTAGAGTTTGATTTTGGTAACCCTCAAATGTAGAGTTCGATTTTGGTAACCCTCGATGGTATCCTTCGATTTTGGTAACTTTCGAAATATAGTGTTTGATTTCAGTAGCCCTCGAATGTAACCCTCGATTTTAGGTAACCTGCGAATGTATCTTTCGGTAACCCTCGAACATAGCATGCAGAAACATGACAATTGCCCAATGGTGGGGAAAGGTAGTGTTTAAACAAGTTTTGGTGATACATACGTGTTACCCAGACCATTTCCCAGGTGCCAGAGCCATTTATAGTAAGTTACCATTGATATTTTCTCTGTACTTTATTAGAACTTTTCAAACTATTTCTCCCCGTTGATTTTCATTTCGAAATACCAAACTTTCACTGAAGTTCAGAAATTTGAAAACTAACCGAACTGAAGTTTGCTCATCTCCATCGTTTTCGAACTTTCAAACTTCAGTGAAAATTAAAATTTGAAAAGTCCGAATGATTTACAGCTAAACTAACAATGCTAACTGTAAACGGCTGTGGAACCTGGGAAATGGTCTGGGGAAAATGTCACTATCACCAAAACTTTTTAAAACACTTCTTAAACAGGAGCGGGCAATTGTCAGGATTTGCCCAAGCTACATTACAAGGTTACGGACAATTCGAGGGTTGCCAAACGATACTTCGGGGGTTAGCGTAAATAGAACCATAAATTTGAGGGTTACGAAAACAATACTTTCTAGGATTACCGAAAACGAACAATACTTTCGAGGGTTAGCGAACGATACATTCTAGAGTTAGCGAAAACGATCCATACATTCAAGGGTTACAGAAAATGAACAATACTTTTACCGGGTTACCGAAAATCAAAGGCTAGATTCGAGGGTTAGCGAACGATACATTCTAGACTTAGCGAAAATGATCCGTACATTCGAGGGTTATCGAAAATGAATAATACATTCGAGGGTTAGCGACCGATACATTCTAGTGATAGCGAACAGCCCATAAATTCAATAATTATTTAATTTATGATAATTATCGAAAATACAGCCGCGAGTCCAGAAAGTTCGAGAAATCCGGGTCCGGGACAGTTCGAAAACTCCCAGTCCGTTCAGACTTGTTAAGTTCAACTCCAAATCGGGTTTGATTTTGAGTCCATCTCTATTAGCCATATATATCCTGTGATTCAGTATGAAAACACTATTATACAGCTTATTTCTTATACGTCAGACCTTAATTTCTCTTTTGTGTTGCATTGTTTCCGATATATTCCTATTTTAGTCATACTATACTTAGTAATTAAAAATCTGAATCACTTTACTGGAAGAATATATCTGTCACTCGTTACGCTCCCTTTTCCTAAATAATTGGCCCCAAGAATATTTTACATTCAAGGCTGAGATTTTTAGATTTAGATCACTGAGTTTCTTTTCTTAATTGATTAAACATTTTACTCTTGTCGAGTTTCCTAAACGAACACATGCATTTTTAATTGTCTCTATTTTTTATTGGCACTACAAGGAAAGCACTCATTCATGTAACATGAAAACACTATATAATATTTCCTTCATTTTAAAGGGTTATCTGAAACACAAAATTAGCCTGACAGCTTGATAGTTCTGTATACAAGTTAAGGTGTCACACAATACCAATCTGTAAAAGTTGATAGACAAAATCTGTAAGATTTTGTCATCTTTAACAGATGGGAGTACACACAGTCACAAGCATTCTCCCTATATAAAGTATATATAATGTATAGGAATACGCCATAATCCCTATGATCCCGGGTGACTCCCTATACTTTAGTACATGGAGCCGACCTTGCTGCCATAGGAACATTATTTGTAAAAAGTGTAGCTGTCCTTTAAATAAAAAAATTCGAAAATAAAACAATGTGCTCAAGAATAAATGTATTTAATCTTCACTGAATCCTACAGTTTATACATTAAAGGGATGGGAATGCGAGAGGAAGATAAGAGCTGGAATGGATGGCAATGCTATTAGTCACATAAATACTCTTTAACAGAATAAAGTAATTAAAAAACAAAATGCTGATTTTCTAAGACAGCTCGGTAGATTAGACCTCATCATTACATGAGATACTGATTGGGAGAGGCCATGTGGTTTGTTTGTGTTGATAATAAGCCTAAGATTAAAAGCAGCTCTTCAGAATGTCAACTGGGATAATGTATTATCAGGTAAAGCTACTGAACAGAAGTGGACTGTGTTAAAGGGGATTTTAAGCCAGTTCACATCTAAATTTATACCCTTGGAAAATAAATGTAAAAAAAAAAAAAAAAATCCACACCCATGTGGCTGAATTCTGATGTAAAGAGGCAAATGGAAAGGAAGAAAAAGGCTTTTAAAACTTTTAAGTCTGAGGGAACAGAAAGGGCCTTTAGGGATTATAAAAAGAGTGTAAGAAAGCAATCAAACTAACTAAATTAGCTAGCTAAAAGTAATAAGGATAGCTGAACAAAGCACCACTAAGCCTAAATAAAGTATAAAAGGCAGCTAGAAAGCTTAGGGAGAGAGGTGCAAAAGTCCTTCACTGAGCATAAAAGCAGAGAAACGCCTTCTTATAACAGAGGACATCTTGCAGTCTCATGCTATATGAATAGCATTGCCCACAAAGCCTAAGAAACAAGAAGTAATTTCTTACTCCCATGTTTCCCAGAGTAAGGGGTGGAGATATGCAAAACACTCCTTTATGTCCCTTAGCTAATGGATGTGTCCAGAACCGCTGGCTAATAACATGCAATAAAGCTTAATATATAGAGACAATCATCTGACCTGCAGACATGATGTGTTTCGATCTTGTTAGATCTCGTCAGTGCAAGATACAGATTCATGGCTCTATGGAGTAGGACTTGGGTGTACAGTAGAAAAGGCAGCTAGAAAGCTTAGGGAGAGAGGGGCCAAAATAAGCAAAAAGCTCTTCTGCTAAATAAAGTATATTAATAGTAAGATGAGGACTGAAAATGTGGCACCATTATTTAATGGGGATAAGTTAGTTACAGAGGATGGTGATAAAGCAAATGTCTTGAATATTTTATGTGCCTCTGAATACATTCTAAAAGATCCAAGTACAGATATCATATAGTAGCAATAATGGTATAAAGGATTCAAGTGCACTTTGGTTAACTGAGGATATGGTAGAGAAAGAACTAAATAAGGTTAATATTAATAAATCTCCTGGACCGGATAAAATACATCCTCAGGTTCTTAGGGAGCTAAGTTCAGTTTTATCTAGGCCATAGTTTCTTATTTTTGCAGATTCCCTCATGTTTGGAGGTGTGCCTCTGGATTGTAAAAGGCTGATGTTATTCCAATATTAAAAAAGGGTAGTCGTTCGCAGCCCGGTAATTACAGGCCTGTAGGTTTAACTTTAGTGGTGGGGAAGATCCTGGAAAGTTTAATAAGGGAACATGTTCTAGAGTATGTTTCAAGGACTGACATTATAAGTAGTAACCAGCATGGATTTAGGAGGAATAGATCTTGTCAAACTAACTTGCTTGGCTTTTATGAGGAAGTGAGTAGAAATTTAGACTCTGGCATATCAGTAGATGTAGTTTACTTGGATTTAGCAAAGGCTTTTGATACAGTCCCACATAGGCGACTAATGTATAAGCTAAGGTCTGTTGGTCTGGGGAGGCACATTTGTACATGGATAGAAAATTGGTTAATGAATAGGATGCAGAGAGTAGTTGTTAATGGGGCTTCATCATTATGGACTAAATTGCTAAGTCGGGAGCCACAGGGATCTGTGTTGGGGCCACTTCTATTTAATCTATTTATTAATGATTTGGAAGTGGGTATTATCAGTAAGGTTTCTGTGTTTGCGGACGACACAAAACTTTGTCAACCATTAAAAACTTCAGAGGATGTGCAATCATTGCAGGGGGATCTAGATAGATTGTCACATTGGGCTGCTAAGTGGCAGATGAGATTCAATGTTGAGAAATTTAAGGTGATGCATTTTGGACTTAAAGGGCATGTCCACCCCCAAAACTATAATCCCCCCCAGTAATGGCCCCATCATGTAGTGTAATAAAATCCTTACCTCACATCCCAGCTCCATATGGTTCTCCTGTAGTCCCCCCCAAAGTCCCAAAAACTGCCCACCAGGAGGATAGCAGAGTCCATATAGAGCAGAGAGCCTCCTATCTGGCCTCCGGGAGAAGTTTGGCATGTGTACTGCAGCCCTTCTCCCTCTCCCTCCCGATTAGGATTCCCTCCCCTAGCATAAAACCCTTTCCATATAACATTCCCCCTGTCCCCCCAGCCCCAACCGCTATATTTTTAATTTTAGAAAGTGACCCAAACATTACTTACCTTCCCTTTTTCCTCCGCCGCACTGAACTCCCGGCAGCCGCGTCCGTGATTGGCTGCCGCTCAGCCAATCACAGACGCGACTGCCGGTCCCGCCCCTCTGCTTGCATTTTCTCGCAAGCAGAGGGCCTGGCAGTACGGCTGAGGAAAGAGGGAAGGTAAGTAAAGTTTGGGGCACTTTCTAATAATAAAAATAGAGCGGTTGGGGCTGGGGGGACAGGGGGATGTTATATATAAAAAAAAATTCAAGGGTGTACATACCCTTTAAAAATCCTTGTGCTCATATACTATAAATGGCTCTGTGTTAAGTGAATCCCTGTTGGAAAGGGATCTTGGAGTTTTGGTGGATAACAAACTTAAAGGTAGAAAGCAGTACCAGGCGGCAACAGCCAGAGCCAGCATGGTATTGTCTTGTATAAAGAGAGGTATGGATTCAAGGGAGGAAAATGTTATTCTCCCTCTTTACAAAGCATTGGTAAGGCCTCATTTGGAATATGCAGTGCAATTTTGGAATCCTGTGTACAAAAAGGACATCTTTGAAATGGAAAGGGTTCAGAGAAGGGCAACTAAATTAATAAGGGGATTGGGGGAGCTTGAATATGAAGGGAGACTGGAAAAGTTCCAATTATGTATGCTGGAGAAAAGGCGCTAGTGTGGGGATATGATAATTGTGTATAAATACATCAACGGGCCATACAATAAACTATCTGGGGCATTGTTCACTAATAGAACATGTCAGAGGACACGTGGACATCCCTTAAGACTTGAAGAAAAAAGGTTTAGGCTTCAAGTTCAGAAAGGGTTTTAAACTGTGAGAACGGTAAAGAGGACGTTATTCACTGGTCAGGTTAACTGGTAAGTTTAAAAAAAAAGCTGGATGAGTTTCTGCAAACAAGGAATGTTGCAAGTTACTGGTATTGATACATAAAGTAGAGTTGATTGCCATTCGTATTCAGGAAGGAATTTTTTCCCCCTTCATAAATTTGGTGGGTTTTTTTTGCCTTCCTCTGGATCAACATTTAGGCAGGAAATGAGGGTATTGCTAGATGGGTTGGACTGGATGGACATATGTCTTTATTCAACCTGAAATACTATACAATGCTAATTCAGCCTATTAGTTAATACAGGAATAAGAAGTAGGCAGTTACACGAGTTAAGGATAAAATGTAATGACGTGTCACCATCAGGTTATCGAACATGTGATGTGACATTAGTAATTCTACTTAAGATTCTCCTATGATTTGTAGTATATAATTCTTGCATACATGCTTGTAATAGTCTCAGAAATATTACTGTGTAACCACACGTGAGAGAAAATGAATGGGGGCTAATTTATTAAGAGGTGTAAATGTTTGTCAGTGCTATTATTCTGCAGCAACCCTGCTATTATTCTGCAGCAACCAATAAGATGTTACTTTCTAGATTTACGTTGTTATATAATATCGGAGGTTGAATAAAAAGACATACCTCCATCACTTTAAATGGCAATCAGAAAGGATCCCTGAATCAACAAGATCTAACTGTATTAATACCAGTAATGCTGAATATTTTTGAATTGAAGCCACCCATTGAACCTTCCATTACCACATCTGCTGGAAGACAGGTCCACAGTTTTACCATTCACTGTACTGGTTGCTGCAGATTGATAGCACATGTTAACTTTTGCATCATTTATTAAATAAGCCCCATTTTGTTTTAACCAATGACACTATCAATGTATTTTGGAGGATCATCAACTTTAGAAATGGGCAGAACTCTAAATTTCTCTCGAGCTACCAAGTCCACACAACAGGCAATTGAAGTGGTTCTATCATAAAGGCAATTCAGACAAAGTGACTGATCATTTAAGTTTTCTCAATAAAACCATTTTGGTTTGAACAAAATAAAACCTGTTTATATCTTTCAGTTTTAGTGACTTTGCAAAATAGTTTTTGTCCATTTTTCCCAAGTAACTAAAGCTCATACAATCACATGCCTACCGGAAGATTCCAGTATGCCGTGGTAACTGCATACATGGACCCAACCAACCACCCATTGGCTGTAGGGGCTTGGCAGTCTGTGTATCCATACACAGACAACCTTATTGGTTCCCTCTACTTAAAGTAAAAGAGCAGATAGCTGCTAATTTTCTGACCGTCTGTGATGAGGATGGCTTTAGTTTGTCTAAAATTGGAAATGTGTATGGCAGCCTTAATCTTATGGGTATCTTTAGAAAATAAACACTAACATAATTAAATGGGAAAGTATATGATATTTATATGTAGAATTTAACTTAAAATGTACTTTAAAGGGTAACTATGGTCTCAATACAAGTGTCCTTTATTAAAAAATGATCTCTCATACTTTTCGAAGAAGCCTAAGATGATGATTTTAGCATCATATTTAACTTATAGATGTTAAGTTATAGGCTTGTAAAATGATACTTCCCAGACTGCACTGTCTCTGTGTCAGGCACGTGTCAATTATACTTCCCAGACTGCACTGTCTCTGTGTCAGGCACGTGTCAAAATCAATCTTTTTGGAAGGTAGTTACAGACTTGCAGCTATTCTCTAATGTGTAGAGATTGGTGAGGAACTCACTTAGTAAACTTTTAAACTTCAAACTTTATTGTGACAAATATGTGCACAATGTTTCGGGGTTTCCCCATTCCTCAAGTGCGTCTAGCTTTTGGAATATTAGAAATTCTGGGGATGCTCTGTCCCAGCAGTGGACATTCTCCAACCTTAAAGGGCATGTCCACCCCCAAAACTATAATTCCCCCCCCTTACTGGCCCCACTCTGTAGTGTAATAAAATCCTTACCTTACATCCAAGCTCCAAATGGTTCCCCAGTAATCCCCCCCAAAGTCCAGAAAACTGACCACCAGGAGCCTGGCAGAGTCCATATACTGTAGGACTCTGCCTCCTGTCTCTCCTCCAGGAGAATTTTGCCATGTGCAGTTCAGCCCTCCCCCATCCATTTTGTTCTCCCTCCCCCTAGTGTAAATCCCCTTGGTCATAATATAGGTCTCCCTCCCCTAGCCCCAACCGCTATAATAGAATTATCAGAAAGTTCCCCGAACTCTACTTACCTTACCTCTCTCCCCCGGCGTTCTAAGCAGCCGGCAGCTGCGTCCGTGATTGGCTGCCTCTCAGCCAAACAGGGACGCGGCTGCCGGTCCGGGCCCCTGCTTGCAGTTTCATGCAAGCAGAGGGCCGGGACAGTGCGGTGGAGGATAGAGGTAAGGATAAGTAAAAATTGGGTGAGTTTTTGATAATTCTATTATAGCGGTTGGGGGAGGAAGCCCTACAATATGTCAAAAATGTTTTTAAAGGGTGGATATGCCCTTTAAACAAATGCTGGTGATGTCATAGCTCAGTGCTAGCAGTAAAAAAATATCCTTTATACTGCTGTAACCTTGGATAGACTGCAGCTAGAAGCATGATATTAAAGGTAGGAGTGTGCCTGGAAATCACAGTTAGTCTTTAAGTACACAATAAAAACAGTAGATGTTTTATTCAACAGCAAAAACACGTTTAAGCATCGTGTACCAGAGTCTAACATATTCTTGGCGCATTACATAGTCTGATTACATTAACTGATTACAGCTTACATTTCCCGTATTTTTCCAATCACCCCCTTTAAAATATATTCCGTTTATGATTCCTTATCTGCCTAATACAAGATAACATTAAGGAGATTCAATAAAAGTTCTTATCATTAAAAATGGTGCTAATTTTGCCCTAACCAATCAGATCTTATTTAAAATTTGAAAAGGTAACATCTGATTGGTTGGGGCAAAATTAGCACCATTTTTAATGATAAGAACTTATATTGAATAACCCTGTATATTTTTCTTTTTGAAATATGATTGGCTCCTACTAAAATCTCTTTATTGTCCTTACACAAATAGTATTTGAAAAAAAGAAGTATTGCCACCCCAAAATTAAATTGCCAAAGAACCTACATGTGTAGGTAAGGTTGAGTTTCTACTATATCCACTTGCATATTTACGACTATCTAGTAAAACTAATCATCTCTGTATTACTAAACACTGTACAACTCTTCATTTTACCATCCACTGAGACATTCAAATAATAGTACAAATCAGGAGTAATTTAAAGGGCATGTCCAATCCTTTTTTTTAACTTTTAATATATTGTAGGGCTTCCTCCCCCAGCCCCAACTGCATTATTATTATATCCAGAAACTCCCCTGATCATTATTTACCTTCCTTCTTTCCTCCGCCATATTGTCCTGGCCCTCTACTTGCATGAAACTGCAAGCAGGGGGCCTGACCGGCAGCCGCATCTGTGATTGGCTAAGAGGCAGCAAATCATGGAGGCTGCTGCCAGCAGTTCAGAACGCTGGGGGAAAGAGGGAAGTAAAGATCGGGGGAGTTTCTGGACATAAGAATAATGCAGTTGGGGCTGGGGGAGAAAGCCCTACAATACCCCAAGGGGATTTCACACTAGGGGGAGGAAAATGGGGGGGAAAGGGAGGGGGAGGAGGGCTGCTCTGAGCAAGCCAAATACCTCTTAAGAGGAAGCCTCAGAGACGGAAACAATTTCCCTCCCTGCAGTGCTCCTGGTGGCCAGTTTTTTTGGACTGTCGAAGGACTTTACAGGAGAACCATTTGGAGCTGGGATGTGAGGTAAGGATTTTATTACACTACACAGTGGGGCCAGTAGATTAAATTATAGTTTTGGGGGTGAACATGCCCTTTAAGGTGGCTATACACTGCTTAGACATTATAGTTGATTCACCATTCAATCTGATGAACGTCAAATCAACTAATGTACACTGCCCCAGCAGTTCTTACCTGACATTCCAGAGATGTTTTATGGCCAAATTTCACTTTACAATTGACTTTAAAGGGCATGTCCACCCCCAAAACTATAATCCCCCCCACTAATGGCCCCACCATGTAGTGTAGTTTAATCCTTACCTCACATCCCACCTCCATATGGTTCTCCTGTAGTCCCTCCCCAAAGTCCCAAAAACTGCCCACCAGGAGGATAGCAGAGTCCATATAGGACTCTGCCTCCTGTCTCGCCTACGGGAGAAGTTTGGCATGCGTACTGCAGCCCTCCCTCCCCCTACCATAAAACCCCTTGCCCATATAATAGTATATGTTCCCCCAGCCCCATCCGCAAAAAAATTATTTTAAGAAAGTCCCCAGAACTCTACTTTCCTTCCCTCTCTCCCCCGACATTCTGAGAAGCCAGCAGCTGCGTCCGTGAGTGGCTGCCTCTCAGCCAATCACGGGCATGGCTGCTGGTCCCACCCCCTGCTTGCAGTGTCTCGCAAGCAGAAGGCCGGGCCGGGCGCCGGAGGAGAGAGGGAAGGTAAGTAAACATCGGGGCACTTTCTTAAAATTATTTTATAGCGGTTGGGGCTGGGGGAATGTATTCTATTATAGGGAAAAAGTTCTTAATAAGGGTGGACATGCCCTTTAAGAGCATCTCCACCCCCCACCCACAGCTAAAATTTGCCTCACTGTTGAGCCCACTGTGCAGTCTTAAGAGTTTATTTACAATGCAGCTTTGACCATTCCAACCCAATTACCACTCTTCTGTGTCAATCAAAACTCCCATTGTGGCAGTCTGGGTTGCTCTTTCCTCCATGATCACACCATCCCTTGTGTACACTTTATATGTGTGGGTCCCCTAGACACTTGTTATGATGTCAACATTGCACCAATGTTTATCTTCAGGCAGCTTCGTTCCAAACTTTGTATCGATGATCGTAGATTTGAATCTTTGACCAAGTATTTAACACTGACAGCTTTTCACTTTTTTTTTTTCTAATTGTGGACCTCACTTTGTATGCAAGGTGCACTTGACCTTTGCTTGTTTTGGATATGCCTGAATGCTGCCTGTCCTGATCTATTTCCCTCCTTTCTACCAGTAGGGTTTCTTCTGGAGTCTGTAGAGACTGACAAAATGCAGCAATTGTCTGACAAAAGGCAGCAACTGCTGCCCTGTGGTGAAAAGATGGCATTGCTTATATCCACATCAAGGGGAGATCTCTAAAGTGATTGGTAGTTGAGTGTCACACATAATATCAGGCATTTGAATGAATGCTGTAGAAATGTCAACTAAGAAAAAAAATCAACGCGTGGCGAAAAAGAACAGACTTTTTAATCCAGATTTCCTATGATTTTTAAACTTCAGACATGGAATAAGTAGTAAAGGTGTCAATAAATTGCAGACTTTACAAAAAATAGTTGATTTTAATACAACTTTTGGGTTGTTACCAATACTTTAAGGTAAGAATATCCTTTTAACATACACAATGGATCCAGTGGGTTGCAGAACTAGCCATCAGAGGTGGATACACAACTTATCCTCTACAAAGAGAAAAGATTAAAATGTCACCCTTGCTTTTAACTAAAGGCTTTATTTGCAGACTTGGATCATGCTGACATTTGAAAGCAGATTAATTCAGTAGACAGAACCTGCACAGGAAACAAAAACTCTCCATCTTTGAAGTCTTCAGATAATAATCTTCATCTGAAGTCACAGAAACTGTTTTACATTGGTAATTGGAAAGTGAAATCTCTAACCATAAATACTATAGCAAACACATCTGGCAGAGATCTTGGCAATTATCTGTACCGAGTAGCTTTGGATTTACACATCTATATTTATATCTCTAATCCTGTAAACCCTACAATTTAATTCTCTTTTTACCTCATTGCGCCGACACTAAATTCACAGTTGGTTTAATTTCAATCAGTTACACAAATTAGTGACAATTTACAAACAGATCGTACCACGTTAACCTTGTTACCTTAGAACCTTAAGTCTTAATCTCAAATTTGCTTTTGGAGTCTGGAAGGAATCTCCCAACCCATCCCCACAAACGGTTGAGTATTTTTCCTTTCTCTGGATCAACTGCTTGGTAGCATTCCGGGTAGGATAAAAAGGTTGGACTCGATGGAAAAATGTCTTTATCCAACCTCCAATTCTTTGTATACAGTATATACACTTGTTCAGAAAAGAGGGAAAATTTCCCTTGGCTGCGGTAGATTCCCTATGGGGGGGGGGGGGGTTGCCACGGCTGAGGGAAACACAAGAGTCCCGAGGGTTTTCCCTATGCTATGCAGGGGGAGCACTCAGGACTGTGTGTACCCAGCTTAAGTCACTTACATAACCCAATTAATGTCATTATCTTCAAGTTGACATAAAGTGAATTAAAGCACACAGGATTAAAACATGGCCAACACAAGTTATTTCTAAATAAGAATTATTTAAAATATTGTATTACTTTAAAGAGTAACTTTACTCTAAAACTACTTCCCCCTCCCCCCAAATCTATAATTCTATAAGAGGTAAGAGCAAGTTTCTCTGCCTCCTGTTCTGCTTTCATTTAAAGGATAACTCCACCCCTTTAAGAACATCTTTTAGAAAGAATGGCCTCTAAGATATGTTGATATATCACAGTTTGTCCTATGAATTCATTACTGTATGCATGTTATGCTTCTGGAGGCCTCATGGAAACTGAGCAATTTAGAAACCGTACTGAGCCTGGGCATGTTCAGAAGAGGCAGATGGGGGATTAACATTCAGTCTGTGATGTCAACTGTCAAATCCATACAGGGGCATACCTGAAGGGGCCCGGACCCCCCCGCCAGTTTGGGTGCTGGGGGCCCTTGACTCCCTCCTCCCTTCACGTAGGTCCCTGCAGTATTCACCCTTTTTAAAGAGCTGATCACGCGTATGAAGAAAACATATGCGCGATCAGCTCTTTAAAAAGGGTGAATACTGCAGGGATTTGGGCTTGTAGCGGGCCTTACTACCGTAGATTTCAAACTATTAATGTTTAGGGTTTGGGGGGGTGATTTACCTGTATGTAAGTTTTCATTTTAGGCTGGACTTGCCCTTTAAAAGTAATTAGCTTTACGGGGTTTGCAGTACTTCAAATTAACAAAAAGTTACAAACATTAAGTGCCAGGACTCACTAAATATTTGTAACAATATTTTTCTTTAAACTCAGCCAAAGAGACTGATTGGAATTGTGTGCAGGTAAGCGTTTTAATTGTGGGCGTGCCTTTAAAGATAATTACTGTGGAGTCTTTGTGGTCCCCATTTGAGTACATTTGCCAATCACAGATGCAGCTGACATCACGAGAAAGCGCCGCAGGAACGAAGGGCTGTAAGTACGGCTACAAACTTTTTGGGGGGGGGTCTGGGCAGGGGTCCTCTATCACACCCTCAATCACACCCTAAAAGGATTTCAAGATAGGATGCAGGGGGACCGAGGATGGATCTGGATGGTTGGAGGGAGGGGGGGGGGCGCCAAGGGAGGCTGAAGGTATGGAAAAGGCACAAGAAAGTTGAAGTCAGATTACAGTCAGTGAGCTGCTCGTGGTCTGCAAAAAGCATGTTGGAAAAACTTATGTATCTTCAAATTGGCTGAACGGATTTTGATGGGGGGTTGCTTGTTTTAAAGCTAGAATCGTGGCCAATAACATATAAAATTATTGTTTTGGGGGTGGATATGCCCTTTAATTGTGGTGGCTGAGGGACTAACAAGAAGTTAACAACGCATCTGCTGCAGGCGATGTTATATGCAGCCAATGACTGGTGTTAAAAGTGCCACAATGATTAATGGAGCTTTGCGCTGAGAGACACAATCAGCATATAACATTATATAACACCCTAGCTCCACCCTACAGCTTTCACACACCATTACATTGCCTAACCTTCCTTCATTGTTCACCCCTCCATCTACACCCCTACCTACCCAGTTTTCCTTCATTGACTACTCTCTCTACTTACCCCCTAACGAGCTTTTTTGACCACCTCCAGTCAGGCTTCCGCCCTAACCACTCCACAGAAACTGCCCTCACTAAAGTGACCAATAGAGATGTTCAAAACTGTTGAGTTTCGTTACGTTTCCGAATTTTCAAATTTTTGGGGGGGAAAAAATTGTCTACTTTCGATTTTCGAAAATTGTCTACTTTCGATTTTCGATAAAAATCGAGATTCGAAAAATCCGGGTTCCGTGAAATTTGGGAAACCCTCAGATTAGTTTTGAAACTGGGTTCTATTCAAACCCACATTACATCTCTAGTGACCAATGATTTACTTAATGTTAAATATACTCTGCTTATTCTTCTTGACCTGTCATCTGCTTTTGATACTGTTGATCACCCTCTACTTCTTCAGACCCTGGCCTCCTTAGGTATCCAAAACACTGCATTTTCTTGGCTACCTTTCTATCTCTCTGTTAGGACCTTTAGTATTTCATACTCTGGAATTATCTCGACCGCCCGCCCCCTCCCTGTGGATAGATGTCCCCTTCTCCTCATGTCCGTTGCCTGGGAATAACGCTAGATTCAGATCTTTCCATCAAACTTCATGTTAACAAGCTTACCAATTCCAGTTGGCTCCAACACAGAAATATCTCCTGCATTCATCCCTTCCTCTCGAAAGAAGCTACTTAAATCCTAGTCCATGCCCTAATCACATACCGGCTCGACTACTGCAACACACTCCTGTGTGGTTTACCAAGCAACCGCCTGGCACCACTTCAATCCATCCAAAACTCTGCTGCCCTGCTTATTTACTTCTCTTCTCACTTGTCTAATGCCTCTCCTCTCTATCAGTCCCTCCAATGGCTGCCCATCACACAAAGGATCCAATGCAAGCTGCTAATCCTATCCTATAAAGCACTAACCAATACAGCCCCTCCATACATGTCAGAGCTGATCCACAGATGCCGTCCCAGATGCAACCTCCGCTCTGCAAACTATATCCTACTCTCATCCACTCGTCACCTCTTCCCATGCCTGCATTCAGGACTTTGCTTGTGCTGCCCCTCTGCTCTGGAACTCCCTTTGTCCCATCTTTCCAGCACTCACCATCCCTTAATACCTTCAAATGTAACCTTAAAACCCACCTCCTCAGACAAGGTGGGTAACCTGGCCTAGACATTACCCCTCCCACTGCCCAACCTGATACTAACCACTTCTCACATTCCACTTCCATTCTATTAACAGCCTAACGATTCCCACCCCTTATGTCTCACCCCCACATCCTCTAGACCAGTGTTTCTCAGCCATTTTATTCATGGGGACCCCTTGAAACCATTTTCCTCGGGGAAACCCTACATAAAATGATGATTATATATTACTTTTATATCTCAAACATCAAAATACATAGGTTATACAAATATAAATGATAGATCTATAAATATATCTTTATTTTACGAAATGTAATAAAAATAAACAAATGTAAATAAAAATATAACATTTTTATTTATTTCTCAAACATCAATAAACCAAACCTATAATTTATACATAATATTGATTAATATATAAAAATATATATACCTGTATATATCAAAATGGTGTATCCATACAGTTTCTTAGAGGGTTCCAGGGACCCCCATGCAACCTCCCCCTAGGAGTCCCTGGAACCCTGGTTGAGAAACACTGCTCTAGACTGTAAGCTCAATGTGCGGGGTCCTTTTTCCTATTGTATCACGGTACTAGCAGAGTACCCAGCGTTGCCTGTTTTTTCTAAAGATTCAACCCAAACTTGCATCCAAAAATTCAACAGACCTTGACCTGCAGCTTTCTAACCAAATATGACCCATTCAAACTCACTGTGGGTTAGCTGAGCCGCAAATCTGTCAAACTTCAGGGGGGCAACATAATGAAGGATTCATTATCACACCAACTTCCCTTTGACGCATATTGCATCAACTACCCCTTTAACACGTATCACACCAACTTCCCCTTTAACGCATATCGCACCAACTTCCCCTTTCGTGCATGTCGCATCAACTTCATCTTTAGCAAGCGTTTCATCAACTTCCCCTTTAGCATGTATCGCATCAACTTCCCCTTTAGCGTGTATCGCATCCACTTCCCCTTTAGTGCCTATCGCATTAATTTCAACTTTAGCGCGTATGGCATCAACTTCTCCTTTAGCACGCAGCGCATAAACTTCCCCTATAGCGTGTATTGCATCAACTTTCCCTTTAAAGCGTATTGCATCAACTTCCCCTTTAGTGCCTATCGCATCAGCTTCCCCTTTAGCGCCTATCACATTAACTTCCCCTTTAGCGCATATCGCATCAACATCCCCTATAACAGTGGGGTACAAGATCTCACTATTTTTTTACTGCAATCGATCAAAGTGAATTATTGACACACAACGTCCCCCAGAAAACACAAATTGTTTGCAAAAATGACACATGGAAAAGAAAGGAGAGTGTGGACGTGGCCTTTGTTTGTGCGGAAAAGAGACATATGGTGTGAAGTGAAATGAACCCCTTACAGTGCAGTTGTATTGCAATGTGGCAGCTCCATCCCATTCACAGTTCTTATTGTCTTTACTTAAGTAAAATGGGATTTATTACCTTCTGTTGTACAAGAGGCTTATCTTGGAGTGGTCACTTCATCTCTCAATCTTGACTATGGGCAAACCACAAGTGAGAAGAGGTGACTGAGTGTGTGGTCACATGACATTGTTACATCACATGTTCTGTTGCTCATTGTGATTGACAGGTCTATCCTCCTATCACAGCAACAACAGAACAAAATCAAGTAAAGCATTGTACTGCTCTGAACAATCTGACATTTGCAATTAACTTGATTCACTCGATTTACCACTAGATGGAAGCACACAGGTTAATTAACTTAAAAAGTGTGGGAAAGTGTGGGGGGGTACTGAGGCATTTTTAAAAGTTGTAAAGTAGCCTATGCTTTTCCCCAGGTCTTATACATAAGTGTACCAAATCTCATGAAAATTGTCTCAGCCGTTTGGAAGTTTATCTGGAACATATAAACACTAGAGATGTCTGAACTTCGCAAAATCCGGTCCGCTCGAGGATCCGTGAACTTTCGAAAAAATTAGAAAATTCGAAAATCCGCAAGCGGACCCATTAAAACCCATTAAAATGAAAAAATCCTCGAAAATACGAGGATTCTACGAAAATACGTATTTTCACGCATTTTCGAAAATACGTAAAATCCTCGTAATTTCGAAAATTTTCAAAAATACGTATTTACATGTATTTTCTAAAATACGAGAAATCCTCGTAATTTCGAAAATTTTCGAAAACGCTGTTCGGAAAAGTTCGGAAGGTGGAAAACCGCGATATCCGGCGTTTGCGAACTGCTTTAATCAAACATGCAAAATGTATTGGTTTTCTTTAAAGAATCCTTTTTAACACAACTTTAAAGGGCATGTCCACCCCCAAAACTATCATTTCCCCCACTTCTGGCCCCACTCTTAAGTGCATACCTTACCTTACATTCCAGCTCCAAATGGTTCTCCTGCAATGTTCCCCCAAAGTCACAAAAAACTGCCCACCAGGAGCCTAGCAGCGTCTATATAGGACTCTGCCTCCTGTCTCTCCTCCGAGAGAATTTTGCCATGCGCAGTAAAGTTCTCCCCCCCTCCCTCTCCCACCTGTTTTCATCTCCCTCCCCCTAGTGTAATTCCTTTTGTATATATAGTAGGGCTTCCTCCCCCAGCCCCAACCGCATTATTATTTACAGAAAGTCCCCCGAACTCTACTTACCTTCCCTCTCTCCTCCGGTGTTCTGAACTACAAGCAGCCGCGTCCGTGATTGGCTGCCCCTCAGCCAATCTCGGACGCAGCTGCCAGTCAGGCCCCTGCTTGCAGTTTCATGCAAGCAGAGGGCCGGGCAGTGCGGCGGAGGAATGAGGGAAGGTAGGTAAAGATCGGGGGAGTTTCTGAAAATAATAATAATGTGGTTGGGGCTGGGGGAGGAAGCCCTACAGTATATGAATTTTTTAAAAAAGGTGTGGAGATGCTTCACATGCGTTATCATTGGTAAGATGGAAGTACCATGTGACATGACAGCTCCTCACATAGAAAAATAAATAATATTTAAATAAAGAGAAAAGACGCCCTCTATCCATATTTATTATTCGAAATGTAGAAATAAAAAATATAAAGTTTGCAAGGTGTGCCATAATAATTCTTATTATGTGTATAACTAGATTTCAATGTGAAGAACCCTCTAGATTTCATCATTCGTTACATTTTGATTTAGATTTATTAAAAGTAAATGTGAACCATCTGCAAAATTACTTTTCCTGCAGCAATTATTACAATAAAATTGAAGGATGACGCACACTCTCCCTGTCTGGATTACAATAATCACATTGCTATATGACAGTTTACAATATTCTCCTGAATGAACAGATAACACAGAATCTTGTCAATTCCATTTATGATTGTACTATATAAGATCATATTATTGTTACGATTATAAATTGAATATTGGATTAACCCCATTTCTACCTCAAGTCAAGTACTTTTACATAGGTCATGGCATTTCTAAGGAGCCTCTGTAGGGACAGTGTTCAATTAGTTTTGGTTCTTTGCGGGCAGCGCTGCTCCTACCATGAAGCAACTTGAAACAGTTGCTCACGGCGGCACTCCACACCCAAAATAAATAAATAAATAATAGGCGGCATTTTCCCCCTTGTAAAGCGCAGCATTTTTTACCTTAGGAGCGCATCCAATAGTTGCCAATGACTTCCGGACCTTCCGGTGGAATCTCGGGACCCCAGAACCCATCACTGCGGCTGCCAATGTTGAAGAGCGGGGAACCCGGAAGTTCGGATCCAATAGGATCGCTGGAAATAGTTTTTTTTTTTTAATTTTGCCTGCTACCTTTCTGATTGGCCAGAAAGGTCTTCCGCGCGGCGCGCACTTTGCATAAGTGACGTACGTTACGTACGTGACATCACTGACTACTTGCGCGCCCAGGAGGTACCGTCCGACGGTCCGAGCCTATATTTAAGCAATTTGCGTGTTGAGCGAAAAAGGCGCGCGCTTGGCGTTCTGGACCCTTCCCCCTATTTAGGTTTCGATACCAGTGTCAGGTTGAGTACACCTCTGTACAGGTGACCCGGTAGAGTCACCGCTGTACAGCCAGTTCGCACAGGGTGATAGAGTCGGGGATAGGGCAGGACCAGCCCGACCATGCCTCCCACCCAGTGAACTATGATCACCCAGACAACCCCCCTGACAGTGACGGAGTCGTTGCCCCCCGGGCCAGATGCGGTCAACAATGAACCCAAAAAGAAGAAGCACAAGGGGGAAAGCCTTCTACAGGGACGGAAGAAGAAGAAACCGGAGGCCAAGACGCAGGAGGGTAAAGGTGAGAGCGGGAGGGCTGGGTCTGTGTGGAGACTGGCAGAGAGAGTGGGTGTGAGAGTTCAAGTTCAACTACAGCTGGCAGAACAGGTTTCACGTGGGGTACTATTGTATGTAGTGGGGTTGGCAGTTAGTCGCAGTCTCGCAGAGAGAGATAGATAGCAGAGAGAGATAGATAGCAGAGATAGATAGATAGCAGAGATAGATAGATAGAAAGCAGAGATAGATAGATAGAACTTAGAGATAGATAGATAGATAGCAATATTATATAGTATCCCCGTACCAACCAGAACTACAGTATATGTATTAATACCAGTAATTCTCAATATTATATTGTATTAATACCAGTAATTCTCAATATTATATAGTATCCCCATACCAACCAGAACTACAGTATATGTATTAATACCAGTAATTCTCAATATTATATAGTATCTCTGTACCAACCAGATCTACAGTAT